>QJPP01007510.1:0-328876 GCA_003996215.1 Jaltomata sinuosa | reverse complement strand
CCCTCAACTTAGGCTGATTGCCTACGTCAAGGTGCACAATGTCCATTGGTAGGACCAGGGCCAAAACAGGGTGTACCTCTATAGTAGCCACCCTCAACTTAGGTTGTTTTGCTTACGTTGAGGTGCACGATGTCCAAGGAAGGACCAGGGCCAAAATAGGGATTCAAAGTTAAACAGGAATGGTGACAGGTTATTGAAAGAACAAGGTCAATTATGGCTCGAATAGGGATCAAGGGATTCTTTGTATTTGGACGGTCATATAGGCTAAGTGGACTGCATCAAAAAGGGCCTGCGATCCTTTCCTAAGCAACCAACTTCAAACTTAACAAAATAGACCGGGCAAGTTCTAGATGCATGCACAGAATAAGAATTTATAACAATTAATCTCACACACTCTTAGCACCAAGAAACTATATCGCTACCAACTATCAAACAACCGCTCGGCTTAAGCATACTCATTCAAATCATATTCACACAATGACATACAAGGATCCATACAGTCAATTGTTTCAATATAAGCTCAAAACCAGAAAAATTTTAAAGGGCCTCGTTTTTAGACAAGAACAACGCATGCTTGCTATAGAAACTAAAAAAAAAAATTAAAATAACCTAAACATGCCGGTTCTACTAGATAGCACACCGGAGGGAAAAGAAATCGGCAACAAAAACCCTCGGTGGTGACTCACAGGTTTTCCCACGAATTAATTAGACTATAATACAACAACAATTTATGGGTTGCCTCCCATACAGCGCCTGATTTAACGTCGCGGCACGACGCGGGTGTCTTGATTACTCAGACTTCATCAAGACACCCCAGAATGACTAAGAGTCAAATAAACACACTAGACTTAATCAAAAACCGTATTCCCCGGCAGCGGCGCCATTTTTGATAACGCTCAAACTACACCTCAATTTAAGAAGCGTAAGCGATCGTTGTCAAATATATAACCCAACAAGGTTGGGGTCGAATCCCACAGAGAATATGGTGATAATTAAGACTTTAGTGAAGTATGTGACTAGTTGTCAATCGTTTCCAGTAACTAAAAGGGGGGGTTTTGTAATCAAATTGTAAACAAAACAATAATAAACGTAGGAGGTTAAATCAGTATGAGAGAATGCGAACTAGGGACGTGGTTACCATGGCGTTGTAACAATGTCGACTCTAGGCTTAACCGGGTTCTTTCTATATGAATGTCACGATGTGATTGCGTCAATTGTATCGTCTAAACGTCTCTCGACCAAATAAACAAATTTCCTGTTATCTTCTCTCGATCTCAAAAAGATGTGCTTTTTAGCTCTCAATCCTAACATCAAGTAGATTAATCCAGTTACGGCATTAATCTTTAAGACGAGAGTTGGTAGTCTCGAATCCTTGTTGTTAATCAAGTTTCTCGGTTTTAATCTCTTTCTCAAGCAAATTAAACCTAGGCATGTTCTAATGTTTGCAACCCACTAGAAAACGTGACATAATGTATGATTAACAACGTGACAATACATAAATCGAACCCAACGCTACCCGGAATCTATATTGCTACGTTTGCCATGGCTCCCACAACCCTAGTTGCGGGAGTTTTAGTTAATCATGCTATAAAGAAAAGAGAAGAGAATTGAATTCATAATAAGGAGAAGAAGTTCTTACAATATAATGAAAACCAATCTTCAATAATCCAAGAACAAGAAAAACCAAGAACTCACGAACACGAATTCAAGAATCCGAAAACGTGTTGTTGCTCTCAAAAAATGACTAAAAACTATTCTAAAACTATTGGTTGTCTCCTAATTACATAAACCTATCATAGGGTATTTATAGGAGTCAAAGAAACCAAATCCAAAACGGGCTAGGAATCCCCAAAACGCGGGTCGCCGACGTAAGCCACTGCCTTAGCGTGACGGTCAGGCTGACGGACCGTCACTGCCTTGACGGACCGTCGCCTGGACCGTCAGCCTTAGGCAGTGGCACTGTCCCTTTGCTGCCTTGGAGTGACGGTCCCAGTGACGGACCGTCACATGTGTGACGGGCCGTCACTCAGGCCGTCACACTTAGGCAGATTGCTCTTTTTCGCGTATTTCCGTCCGTTTCCGTGTTTGTTTCCATTTCCTACAAATACAACATAAAAACATCAAAAACAACAATGGTTGCTTGAAAACGTACGATTGTTCTTAGTAAAAAGGAGTCGAAAGTGACGTAAATTAGCGTCACATCACCTATAGTTTAAATCAATTACGCTCCTTGCCAATTAGTCAAAACTATTGGTATATATCATTATAGCCTCTCCTTTTCCTATCTATCCCTCGCTCGCCACTCTTCTCCCTCTCTCCCATTCTCGCACGCCACTCTCCCTCTCCCTTCCTATCCCTGATCCAAATCGACTGAATACAATTAGTATTCAGTTGCGCATGTATTCGTATTTCTGTAGAGGTACTAGACATCCTTGCAATGCTTATTGAAGAGTGAACAGAGTTCAGGGTGCCCAATAAAGAGGGAAGAGCTAACCCAATTGATCACTGGCAAGAATTATCGTCAAAGAAATCTTCCTGCTTTTGTCATAAATGAGGCCAAATTGAAACTGAATACAATTTGTATTCAGTTGTATTCGTTTGTATTCAGTTGATACGAATTGTTATTTTATATTCTTTGATACGAATTGTATTTTGTATTCGTTGATATAACCGTATTTATATACGATAGACTTAAATAAATACAAATGATGCATATACTTGATACAATTGAATACGATTTGAATTAAAATATGATTGGTGCGAAATACATTTTAGGCGAAATACATTTAGGGTGAAATACAGTTGGTACTAATGAATTTGTATTCGTTGATACAATTGTATTCGAAAGAAGAAAGAGAGAGGGGGGGGGTTAAAATACAAAATACAAAAAGGTGGAGAGATAAAGAGATAGATAACAATACAAAATACAAAAAGGGAAATAAAAACTGAAAGAGAAAGGGAGAGAGATTGAGAACGAGAGAGAGAAAAGAGAAAGAGGGAGAGAGAAGCGAGAAAGAGAGAAAGAGGGAGAGAAACAGAAAGAGAGAGAGAGGGGAGGCGTGTGAAAACAGAGAGAAAGAGAGAGGGAGAGGCGATCCTTTTTTTATTATTTTTTAGTTGACATTTAAATAGTTGGTATGAATTGTAATTAGCAAAGTGTAGGTATAAAAGCCCAATTAGTTTCAGTTGGGCTGGTATTTTTGAAATTTGCTCTTACTCAAAAGGACTTCAATTTTGCAGGATTTGAACTCATGTGACTGAATTCTATAGTAAGGTCACTATTAATTGTCATGTCCTATTTTTATCAAGGTTAGATAAAGCATAACTTATGGACTCTAAAAGAATTTAATTATGTACAGAGTCGCTACCTAATTTTTAAGGAAAATAAGGAAACCTATTTTTGATTATTGATATGTATGACTCGCGTTTTAATCTGCACAAACCAATTGAGATTATAGGTAAGGGTTTAAGTTATTCCGAAGGGAAGGGGTTAGGCATCCTTCAGAAACCACAAAATGTGGTACCCGACTAGACTTAATTTTTTCAAAGAGGGAGGAGGTAAAAATCCTTTTTTTGAAAAGTATAACTATATATGATAAGAAATAAAATAAAATATATATATATATATATATATATGCATACAAAGAATAGTTTAAAATACGTGTGTAAGAGTATATAAAATATATATATTTAACATATATGAGAGTGTAAAAATAAAAATTTAGTATGTATAAGAAATATGAAAATTTATATGTAAGAACATATATAAAAGACTGTAAAAGAATGTATATTATTAATATGAAAAGTATGTAAATATAAAAGAATAGATTCTACTACAAATATATATGTGCAAAAATTTTATATCTAAGTATAAATAATATAAGAAAAACTATATTGAATAAATAATATAAAATATATGTAAAGAAAATGTATCAAAAGATCGTATAATGATTATGTCATTTGACTTGTGTTTTTCATTATGTAAAAAATATTTCACTTTTATAAGAAAAAAAAATGAAGTTAAGAATGAGAAAAAAATATTAATTTTAAAGAGTATTTAACAAAAGAATAAGTAAAAAATTATTTGTAAAGTTTAAGTAAAAATGATTAGAAGAACGATTTAAAAAGAAAAGATGTTCTAATACCTGTGTAAGCTAAAATGTGAATTAATTACCTAAGTCAAATGTCACGACCCAGACCGCCGTGAGTGGCACCCACCCAATACCCCGGGTGAGCGAACCAATTCCGACTCAACCCTTAATCATCCTAGCAGCTTAAAACCAAAGCATAAAATAAACTAGCAATAAAATCTCAAATACTATTTCATAAAACTGTGAAAACAACCTCCCTAGAACCTTAAAGTCATTGTACCAAAATATTCTACCAAATTATCTATAAAATACGGGGATGCAACCCCAAATAAGCAAGAGTTTAAGTCTGAAAAAAGTGGGCTATAACTAAACAGAAAGAAACCAAGGTAGCTCGATCGAAGCAGCTCATCCTTGATGTCTGAAAGCGCTGAGACTAAAGGTGAGGTCGCGCGTCAACCGCCGAAAGATTGCATGTACTCACAAAAAGAAATGCAAGTGCAGAATTAATACAAACTACTGTGTACTGGTAGGATCATCAGCCAATTCCAAATAAACAGTATATGAATAGTGACTAAAGCCAAGTAAAGCACAGGAAACATGTGAACAAGCCAACAGATATCTCTAGACTACAAGTCTCCTACTAGCTTATCCCCACATGTAATCTACTTCACAATCATTGACAATATTCAATGACAATACAATAAACATTCAGTTTTACTTAGCCCGGACCCACCCTGGGATCCCCCTAACAACACCTAAGTGTTAAACATACAACTCGGTCTACACCAAGACCAACTCACAATCAAATATAATAATAATCTGGCCTCTCAAGGACCATATGCAGTATCAAAATTCAGCAACACAACCCGATCCACTCATAGAACGATCACAAGAATGCACAATGCAATAAAATAAACCCGTATCAGGCGTGGTACCCGAGCTAATCAGTTAGTATTTTATACTAGGCGTGGTACCCGAGCCAACCGTTAGCATCTCGTACCAGGCATGGTACCCGAGCCAACCAGATGTCACACAAAATCCACAGTCACAAATAATGAACAATCAACACTTGTAAACCCACAAGCAATAACACCTAGTATATTTCACAAGACTGATAACATGACACTTAGACTTTTCAAAATCTTTCCCTAGGCATGCAACTCACACAATACTTAGGCAAAAGTACACGAACATACAATGCATACAGTAATCAATAACCATCACCTACCTCAAAATATTCCAAGCTCTACTCAACCGGAGCTTTCCCATTTCCTGAAGTTCTTGTCGGTTCTTGGTCTAAAATAACATACAATAACTAAAATCATTCCTTATGGCCTAATAGTTACCCAGATTATGCAAAATTCCCAAACTTCAGGCCAACCATGATCATCCCATCTTTTTTTCTGGGATTTTCCACCATTAATTCACCTATTTCTACCATTTTTATGGATACATTTAGAGAATTAAGGTCACATGATCATAATCTAATGAAATCTTCAACACCCAAGAACTTCTACACCTTAGAATCTCCTATTTCTCCTGATTCTATCATCCTAGGTCATTCCAAACCATTCTCCAAGTCCACCCCTAGCAATTCTATAGCGTAGGAAAGATAGTATGGAGTTTGGGGAGTAGAATTCGTACCTTTAGGACAAAAATTGGTGGAAAACTGATGAAAATTGTCCAAAATCGCCTTGCCCTTCTCCCAAAATACGTTGAGGAAAACTGATTATTTTTGAGAAAATTTCTACATTAAATTCCATCACGCTCCGCTATAGAGGCCCGCTCCGCTATAGCGGTACCGCTGTAGCAGAGTCCATCGTTATGGCGGAGGCTAACCGACATTGACTTCTGCTGTAGCGGTATTTTCTCCGCTATGATGGAGGTCGCTATGGCGGTGTGTCAATGGCTACGGCGTTTGACACGAAACAGAAAGTCGTACATTCCCCCAAATTTTTCCATTTTACAACACACTCATTTTTCTGACATTCCAGAATAACACCTTCACATCAACCTCGATACCGGGAGTTCTACTCACCCGAATTTGATTTCGAAAAGTCTCCCAGACTCCTTTATGTCTTAGCAAAATGGAAAACTAGCTCAAAATATGACACGTTACCCAATACTTACCCAGATTGCCCTAGACCATACCTGGCTCTAAAACTGGTCGAGACTAGCCTAGTACAGAATTTTCAACTCCCAAATCTAAAAGTTTTCTGACTTGAAACTTGGCACGAAAAGTCTACCCATAACGATGAACTCAGTTTTTACAACAGATACTAATCTACCAATCATTCATCCCCGAACTATCCAACCCAAAATTATGGAAATAAAGAAAGAAAAGTGTAGTACCTGAATCCTCAAACAAGTGAGGGTACTTCTCCCGCATGTCCTTCTCGGTTTTCCAAGTGGTTTCCTCAATTGGATGATGCTTCCATTGAACCTTTACCATACTGATCACCTTTGTCCTCAATTTTTGGATATCCCGATCAAGAATCACATCCGGCTCCTCTTCATAGCGAAGATTCTTATCAAATAACACTTCATCCCAGTTGATGATGTAGTCCCCATCCCCATGGTATCTCTTTAGCATGGATACATAAAATACAAGATGGATACCCGACAAACTACGCGACAGTGCTAACCTGTAAGCTACTGGCCCTACAATCTCAAGAACTTCGAACAGTCCGATGAACCGAGGGTTGAGCTTTCCCTTCTTACTGAAATGCATAACTCCCTTCATTGGTGACACCTTTAATAGTACTTGTTCACCAATCTAAAAATTAATGTCCCTTACTTTGTGATCCGCATATTCCTTCTGCCTGCTTTGGGACGCTAGCAACTTGGTCTGAATGACTCTCACCTTTTCTTGTGCTTCCCTTACCAAGTCCACGCCCAAAGGCTTTACATCGCCTTTCTCAAACTACCCTATAGGTGACCTATAACCCCTCCCGTACAGTGCCTCGAACGGTGCCATGTCGATACTGGAGTGGTAGCTATTGTTGTATGAGAACTTACACAATGGTAGAAACTGGTCCCAATGACCCCCGAAGTCAATCGCACATTCTCTCAGCATGTCCTCCAATACCTGAATCGTCCTCTCCGACTGACCATCAGTCTGGGTATGGAAGGTTGTACTGAAAGTGAGTTGAGTGTCCAACTCTTCGTGTAGCTTACCCCAAAACTTAGAGGTAAACTGTGTACCCCTGTATCAAATAATGGATAGTGGTAACCCGTGCAATCTCACGATCTCTTTCACATAAATCTTAGCCAATTGTTGTGAATTATAGTCCACCTTGATCGGAATAAAATAAGTTGACTTTGACAGCCTGTCCACAATGACCCAAATAGAGTCATACTTCCCCAAGGTCTTGGGAAAGACCCACCACGAAATCCATGGCTATCCTTTCTGACTTCTACTCTGGAATGGGTATCCTCTGAAGTAGTCATGTAGGTCTTTGGTGCTCATACTTTACCTGCTGACAATTTTGATATTTGGACACAAAATCGGCTATGTCCCTTTTCATCCCAGGCCATCAGTAAAGCTGCCTCAAATCCCTGTACATCCTGGTTACACCCGGATGAATTGAATACCGTGAGCCATGAGCCTCTGCTAACACATTCTGAATGATTTCGTCAACCCGAGGAACACAAATCCTTCCTTTAAAATTTAACACGCCACCAAAATCCAATGTGGTATCCCCGGACTCTTCGAATATTGCCTTGCTCCGAAGCCTGCTCAACTGCGAATCCTGAAACTGTTTGGCCTTTATCTCTTCTATGAATGTGGATTTGACCTCAATACTGGCCAACACCCCCACCTTGTTCTAAAATACCCAAGTGCATGAACCTAGATTTTAAAGCCTGAATCTCCTTTGCCAATGGTCGTTTGGACACCCCCAAACAAGCCAAACTGCCCATGCTAACTGTCTTCCGGCTCAATGCGTCTACTACCATATTAGCCTTACTTGGATGGTACTGAATGGTCATATCATAGTCCTTTAACAACTCCATCCACCTTCTTTGTGTCAGATTCAAGTCCTTCTGGGTAAAAACATGTTGCAAACTGCGATGATCAGTGAACACCTCACACTTGACACCATAGAGATAGTGTCTCCAAATCTTGAGTGCAAACACCACCGCTGCCAACTCTAAGTCATGGGTTGGGTAATTCCTCTCATGAACTTTCAACTGCCTGGATGCATAGGCTATCACATTTATGTCCTTCATGAATAAAGCACCCAAACCTAAATGTGAAGCATCACAATAAACAATAAAGTCCTTACCTTCAACTGGCAAAGACAAAATAGGAGTCGTGGTCAGAAGTGTCTTGAGCTTTTGGAAGCTCCCTCACACTTATCGGACCATACAAATGGTACCTCTTTCTGAGTCAGCCTTGTCAAGTGAGTAGAAATAGATGCAAAGTCCTTGACAAACCTACGATAGTAGCCTGCGAGCCCAACAAAACTCCTTACTTCAGTCACAGAGCTAGGCCAAACCCAACTCTTGACTGCCTCAATCTAACACTACATGCCACAAGAATGCGACTGAAGTCAACCAAAATTCACACTTGGAGAACTTCGCATAAATCTTTTGGTGACTCAATATTTCCAACACAATACGGAGATGTTCGGCATGCTCCTCCCTACTCTTGGAGTAGATCAAAATATCATCAATAAAAACGATGACGAGCGAGTCCAAATAAGACTTAAACACCCCATTCATCAAACTCATGAATGTTGCTGGTGCATTGGTCAACCCAAACGATATCACTAAGAACTCATAATGTCTATACCAAGTGCGGAAAGCAATCTTAGGAATATCCTCGGGCCTAATCTTTAACTGATGGTACCCTGACCTTAAGTCAATTTTTGAAAATATAGATGCACCTTGTAACTGGTCAAAAAAATCATCAATACGGGGTAAAGGGTACTTATTCCAGATGGTAACCTTGTTTAACTGTCTGTAGTCTATGCACATCCGCATGCTACTATCTTTTTTCTTCACAAACAAGTTGGAGCACCCCAAGGCGAAGCACTGGGATGGATAAATCCCTTATCTAAGAGTTCCTAAAGCTGAGTCTTAAGTTCGCTTAACTCTACCGGAGCCATACAATATGGAGGAATGGAAATTGGGCGAGTGCCCGGCTCCAAGTCGATACAGAAGTCAATATCCCTGTCCGGAGGCATACCCGGCAATCTACCGAGAACACTTCCTTAAACTCTGAAACAATCGGAACTGATTCAATAGATGGGGACTCCATACTATCATCCCGGAGATGAGCCAAAAAGGCTAAACACCCTCTCCCCACTAGCTTCCTAGCTCGAACAAAAGATATGATCTTAACTGTCTTAGGCCTGTACACACCATTCCACTCTAGCCTATCCTTACCCAGAATCTCTAGAGCCACAGTATTGGTGTTACAATTCAATACAGCATGATAAGGAGATAACCAGGTCATGCCCAAAATGATATTGATGTCTACCATATCAAAATTACCAAGTCTACCCAAATATGCAACCCTACAAAATACAACAGAACAAGCACGATAAATATGAGTCACAATCACAGACTCTCCAACTAGGGTGGAAACATGGATAGGGGAATCAAGGATATCACAAATCAAGTCCGGACCCAAAGCAAAATTTGCATACACATATGAATATGTAGAACCTGGGTCAAAAAGTACTGAATCCATCCTATCACAGACAAGAATTATACATGTGATCATTGCGTCTGAGGCCTCCGCCTCAGACTTCCATAGAAAAGCATAACAGTGAGCCTGGTCATTAATATGGGAAACTTCTTTGGCCGTCTGTGCTGCACCCCTAACCGCACCGCCATTCCTTCTGTCTCATCAACCTCTCTAAAAGTTACCTCGCCCACCATGTGAATGACCTCTAGCATAGCCACCTCTACCTGCTAGTACCACAACATTAGACTGTTGCTGAGCCTGATGACCAGTCTATCTGTGAGGGCATTCCCTCTTATAATAGCCCAGATAACCATAATGAAAACAACCGCGATCAAGTGTAGGCCTGCTGGTAGATATATAAGAAGCTCCCTAGCCTCTAGGAGTTGAAAACTGTTGATTAGCTCCCGAAAGACCACCTGTAGCAGCTAGCAGAGCTGACTGAATAGGACAGACAGAGTACACATGCTGATTGTTGCCCCTGGAGTACGAACCACTATAATTTCCATCATTACGGGGCTTCTTGGCTAACATTTTAGCCTGCCCGACCTGCTTGACCCCTTCTAACTTCTTAACATAGTCTGTGACCTCATTGAATCCCTTCCCTGCTGAAGTCATTTGAACCGATAACACCTGTAAATCCGTATTCAAACCCTTCATAAATAATTGAATCCGCTCCTCCTCATAACCAACAACAGTGTAGCAAAACGAGACAAGACATAAAACTTAGCCTCATAAGCAGAGACCAATATGTTACCCTATTCCAGAGCTAGAAACTCATTCTTTTTGCGATCTCTCAAAGTATGAGGCACGTACTTCTCCAAGAAGAGAGCATGAAATTTCTCCCAAGTCAGTGGGGGAAAAACATATGACTGACATTCCACCGGGTCGTGCAGGCGCCTACTCTAACCACCTAGATAGACGAACCCTCACCACCCGTCCAACAGGTAACATGCAGAAAATAGAAAGTAGCAAAATAACCTTCCTTTTATTATAAAAACCTTGTTATTACAATATTTGAAAACAGAAAACAGTTTTACACTTGAATTTCCCCTCCATAGGATCTAGTCTAAACAGGTACAAGAGCTACTACAAGATTTATATAAGAAAGAAAAGACACAACTTTCGTTATGGAATCGAAAGACAGAAGCTGTTGGAGATCCTCATCGCCGTGAACCTATGAAACATCACCAACCCTGCAACCAGACTATACCCCAAAAGGTATAGCAAGAGTAGAATCAGTACAAACACACGTACTGGTAGGCATCATCGATCGACTCGAATCCACTCCTACCATCATATAGCAAAATAGGGAAAACATGACTGCAAATAATGTAATTTAATTTCCATGCTCCAACCTCCTCCCCATTTTATTCAATACCAACCAACCCTTCCTACTCCTTACACTGCCAACTCCCTCACTTCTCAAACTACTCAAGTCATACTAACCTTACATTTCCCAAGTCTTATCAACCTTAGACTTCCCAAGCCTTATCAACCCTAGACTTCCCAAGCCTTATCAACCTTAGACTTCCCAAGACTCACTACTAGTCTAACCCTTAAGTCCTGACCCGGACTACCACCCTGTTTACTCTACAAATCCCCAGGGCTGCACATTCCGGAAACCATCCCAACTACTGTTAGTCTAGACCCATCACCCTTATAGTACCCTCTATAACAATCCATACCCTCCAAGGGTTCCCAAGAATCTCCCTTATGATAATACCCACTAGTGATGCAACGCCCGACTCTCAACCATCTCCCCAGCCTAGTTCTCACGTGTAAGCTGACTAATTATATGACCATGAACAACTACAACCGATTAACCACACAAATATAGCCCGGACCCACTCAGGGATCTCCTCTAGACAACACCTAAGTGTTGAGCAGACAACCAGGCCTAATCCAAGACCAACTCAATAGATATAACAGGATTCCCAGTCACTCAAGGACCACCATCAAATATCACATTTCAATAAAATAGCCCGGTCTACTCACGGAACCAATAACAGTCAATGCAATACAACAATATCAATGGAATAATGCAGTAAAATAAACTCGTACTAGGCGTGGTACCCGAGCCAACCATTAGTATCCCGTACTAGGCATGGTACCCAAGCCAACCATTTGTTATACCCATACCAGGCGTGGTACCTGAGCCAACCGTTAGTATTTCCGTACCAGGCATGGTACCTGAGCCAACCGAATGTCAATTAATCCACAGTCAAATAATGAACAAACAACTTGTAAAACCAACAAGCAACAAACCGTTCAATCCACAGACTATAAAACAGGACCGTTAGACATTCTAAACAATTCCTCTAAGCAATGTAATTCATACAAATCCTTATATAAGAGTACAAAAATATACAACATTCACAGGAATCGTAAGCCATCACCTACCCCATTTTGGATAGACGGTGAACCGTCAAATCCCATCCGAAGACTAACTCGGTTTGCCCCTTTGTTCCCTTTCGTACTAAACATTAGCAACTACATGAATTCTGAAACCTTACCACCACCCAACAACACAATGGAAACCTCCTCTTAGCACTTAGTAAGACTGACGACTATATTCTTTCCACTTACATTCCCAAAAACCGCAGCTAGGAGTTCCTGATTCTTATTATCCGTGGTTTCCAAGCCTTTTACCGATTCCCCGAACCTTTCATTTTATTTTACCAAGACGACAACAACAAGCATATTATACGCATCACTAACCAGCTACTCATTTCACACAAACCAAATTCCCACAATAACCAGTATCCAAACTGCCAGACTCCATGCCCGGAGGCCTAAAACATGAAATCTCTATTCCACTATACGATGAATACAGATTGTAAACAGGTCTAACTACTCATGAAAACCTAGCCTACCTGGACGCCAAACAGCTGCAACCGTGTGTTTTTGGCTCCATGAAGGCATTCCCGGCTGAACGATAGACCTAGAATTTGTTGTTTCGTGTCCCTCTAGCCATGACACCTCCTCCTCATGATTCCCTAGCCTTGGAGTAGCATGGGAGGGTTTTTAGAAAAACCCTCGTATGTTTGCTAACTGAAGAGGAGAAGCTTTTTAATAAAATCTTGTTCTGAGCCTACTGCCTCCCGTCATTCCGCTATAACAGTCTAACCATCTGCTATAGCGGAATAATTACCGCTATAGCGGAGTGACGTCATCTTGGATTATTTTCAAAAATCAAAAATTTTCCCATGATGTCACCCTACTTACCTCAAACATATTTTTAATCCTTTTCCCCAAATTTACGAAATCGGAAAATTTATATAACGACGGATCCGGTCGTTACAACAGATACCAATTTACTCATCGTTTGTCCCCGAACGATCCCAAAATTAAACCAAAGGAGAGAGACTAACTCGAGACTCTCACCATCCCAAGTAACCGCATAATTAATGAACCTACGCAAGTTGTCAACCCTTCCCCTTAAGAGTCTAACTAACCAGAGGAAAAAATCTATTATTATCCCATCCCGATGAGGAATTTACGAGCCTCCCAAGGAAAAATTACACGTGTCCCAATTCTAAGCACCCAAGAAATTCGGGGCCTCATGTTATGTTGGGACAGACGAATTTGAAAAGACCTGGGAGAACCTTTCCCTTACCAATAACTGACTGACCGTCCGCTATATCGGATATTACACCGCTATAACGATCCCGCTATAGCAGACTGTCGACCGCTATAATGGTTGACATCAGAATGAAATAGGGGAGAAAATGGATTTCACCCCCATTCTCCCCACATTCCTTTCAAAAACTCTACATTTTCTCCCGATCACTCCACTCCAGACGTTGTAAATCTCAGGTAAACATCAAATTTTCTTACTCCTTAACTCTCTTGCATGATTTTGCTCATGAATATGGTAGAAACCTAGGAACTTGTAGTATATTTAAAGTGGGTTTTTGAACTTGAATCTTTGGTTGGATTTTGTTGAATTCCCGAAGCATGGATGCTTCCCTTACGTTTACAATGCCTCCAAGGCATTCTGGACATAAGGATTACGCTATTATTAGCCAAAATGGGTGGAATGTGAAGGGTTGTTCTTGAACAAAAGTGATGATTTGGACGATTTATAGGGGTTATAATTCCCTAATTTTTGTTGAAAACATAAATGGAGTACTTTGGGTAGGTAGATCTGAACTAGGAATGTCAAAAACAGAGTTTTGGACCAAGGGACACCATTAACGCACCCCTTGAAGGTCTGGGATGATGAAGACCGCTATAGAGGTTGGGCTCTGCTAAGGCGGTCCCGCTACAGAGGTAACCCTCTGCTATAGCGGTTCTGCTACGATGGACGCGCCATCCGCTATAGCAAAAGGCCGCAAAACATTGGCCTCCCCAAGCCAACACTTAGGAAAAAAAATCTCCCTTTTTATGCTCTATTACTCTTCTAATCCTGCCTCTTTATTACTTTTACAGGATAAGAACAATGGCTGAAGGACAATGCCTCAAGTATGACTATGAGCGTTTTCCGGATGAAGCTAGTCAGGAGAGGTTCTCGGACTACCGAAAGTTTAATTTCTGTTACGAGAGGGGTTGTAAAATGATTGGGGTGGATGGGAAAGCAGCCCAATTTCACCGCAGAGTTCAAGAGTTTGGTTGGGGTCCTTTGCTAGTGGCTCCTCCCCCCCATGTTAGCAGGCTGGGTAGGGAGTTCTATGTTATCCTCCCCACCATCCGTTAGGATAAACCCAACCCCACCATCAGGATCCGAGGGGTGGATGTGCCTGTGGATGCCCGAACTATAAATGAAGTGCTAGGGGTGCCCAATGTCTCCAATGAGGCATACGAGGCTAAGGCCCGGATGTGGGACATGACTTGGCTGAGGAATACCTTAGTGGAACCCGAATTCAGAGATAGGGTGTACTGGGTCAGCCCCGAGGGCTTCACTAGTGTCTACTTTGCCTTCGAGGCTAGGAGGTGGCTGAACTTGGTATCCCGGAGGATCCGTCCTTCAGGAAACCAGACTGACGTGACTTATGCCAGGACTTTGGTGATTGCTTATGCTATGCAGGGTATTATCATGAACGTAGAGAAGCAAATCATCTCCGAGAGGAAAGAATTCTACCGGAGTCATAAGAAGGGCCCTTATCTGCCTGATTTGGTGTCGGAGCTGTGCAGGCGAGTTAGTGTGCCTCAAGACCATACTGACTCAGAGGTGACCATGGACGAGCCCTTTGACCCTGTCCGGGTGAAGGACATCTCCAAGAAGAAGAGGAAGATGGATGAGGCAGAAAGCAGCCAACCGGTGGAGGAGGCCAACGACAATGATGATGATGATGACACTCCTGACCCTTCCCAGCCCCAGCCCCAATCTCTAGAGCCCAGCTGGAGGAGAATTTGGCAGCTGTCCAGAGGTTTATGGAGGATCCTAACGCTGAAGGTGTATCCCCACACCCATCTGCTCAGGACCTTGCAGCACTCCGTAGGGAGTTAGAGGAAGAGAAGAAGAAGAGACGCTCCCAGGACCGTATGTTTGCCCGGATGTGGAAGACCGTTAAGGTCATGTTCGCTTGTGTTGCCCTGGGCCAAGCTCTCCCTGCACTTGAGCTCGAGGACACGCAATAGTTCCCCTTCCTGAGCAATGATGAGGCTTAGGACCCCCCCTCCCCTCCCCCTTTTACTAAACTCTTTACTGCTTTGGGTTGCCCCCGTTTGGGGCTTGTTAAGACAATATTTCCCTTTCCCCTTTTTCCTTTTGTTTTAGCGCGTGGATGCTAGTTTTAGACACTATATTCCTTTTATTCATATTATATTAGATATAAACATGCTTTTCCTTGGTTTACACAGTGATTTTGTAGCCTATTACTTGCTTTTATCTTGTCCCCAGGAAGGAACGTAAACAGGGGGAAAATAGAGCAGGCTCACTGCCTCCCGCACCTCCGCTATAGCGGTGGTCACTCCGCTATAGCGGTTCCACCATAATGGATGGCTTCCGCTATAGCGGTCCTGATGGTAACAGTACAGGAAATTTGATTCCCAGCTAAATGCACTCATCCCCCTTCCCGGTTACCACTGTCCAAACCTGTAAATCCTGCCATGGTCTTAAACCACCCTCAAGACCATTCCTGGCATCAAACGTATCACAGTCAGGCATAACACATTATCAATTACAAAGAAATCACAACAATAATTGTTTCCCGATAATACCTTCCCGCCATTACACTAATGACTCATTTGTTCCCATGGTTCCCAACCAAGCCCCGACTGTCCTGAAACCGAAACTTCCCTACAGTCACAGTTTCCATTCCCTTCTCATCTTGACCAATGATAAGTACTTTTCAGGACATGATACAATTTCAGTTACTAAATTATCAGCTATGCACAGACCCAAGACACACTACCTTCAACTTATGACCCTCTGCAGACTCATCATTCATTTCAAGGCAACTAAGTTCACAAAATTCAAATAGGTCTTACAAACATGGTAATACACAATATTTTCACTTCAGGCCACAACAAAAATTAAGTCACATAAATTCACCTTCTATTCGTATTCATGGATGACCATTAGCCGGTTATCCATGTATTACCACAACCTCTCAGGCTAGATACAAATTGGAACCTTCCCGGTTCTAATTTTCCTTGCTTGTCTTATTATAACCAGAGTACAATGGCCTCCCTTTACTTTATCGAGATACCAATTGGGATCGAGAGATTCCAATTGGACTCAACCCATACAAGCAAGTGAATGAACCGCATGAAAAGGAATGAAAGAAGAGTGATGTTTCCTAGAATGCTTCATAGCTTCCCAAAGATTTAATGTGGACGTCAACACACTAATCCGTAGGACTCTATTTAACATTTTGCTCTTGTACTGGGAGACCGGTAACCTAGGCTCTGATACCATCTGTCACGACCCAACCCACCGGGCCATGCAGGCGCCTACTCTAACCACCTAGATAGACGAACCCTCACCACCCGTCCAACAGGTAACATGCAAAAAATAGAAAGTAGCAAAATAACCTTCCTTTTATTATAAAAACCTTGTTATTACAATATTTGAAAACAGAAAACAGTTTTACACTTGAATTTCCCCTCCATAGTATCTAGTCTAAACATGTACAAGAGCTACTACAAGATTTATACAAGAAAGAAAAGACACAACTTTCGTCATGAAATCGAAGAACAGAAACTGCTGGAGATCCTCATCGCCGTGAACCTATGAAACATCACCAACCCTGCAACTAAACTATACCCCAAAAGGTATAGCAAGAGTAGAATTAGTACAAACACACGTACTGGTAGGCATCATCGGTCGACCCGAATCCACTCCTACCATCATATAACAAAATAGGAAAAATATGACTACAAATAATGTAATTTAATTCCCATCCTCCAACCTCCTCCCCATTTTATTCAATACCAACCAACCCTGCCTACTCCTTACGCTGCCAACTCCCTCACTTCTCAGACTACTCAAGTCATACTAACCTTCGACATCCCAAGTCTTATCAACCTTAGACTTCCCAAGCCTTATCAACCTTAGACTTCCCAAGCCTTATCAACCTTAAACTTCCCAAGACTCACTACTAGTCTAACCCCTAAGTCCTGACCCGAACTACCACCCTGTTTACTCTACAAATCCCCAGGGCTGCACATTTTGGAAACCATCCCAACTACTGTCAGTCTAGACCCATCACCCTTATAGTACCCTCTATAACAATCCGGACCCCCCAAGGGTTCCCAAGAATCTCTCTTATGATAATACCCACTAGTGATGCAACACCCGGCTCTCAACCATCTCCCCATCCTAGTTCTCACGTGCAACCCAACTAATCATATGACTATGAACAACTATAGCCGATTAACCACACAAATATAGCCCGGACCCACCCAGGGATCCCCTCTAGACAACACCTAAGTGTTGAGCAGACAACCCGGCCTAATCCAAGACCAACTCAATAGATATAACATGATTCCCGATCACTCAAGGACCACCAACAAATATCACATTTCAATAAAACAGCCTGGTCTACTCACAGAACCAATAACAGTCAATGCAATACAAAAATATCAATGCAATGATGCAGTAAAATAAACCGTACCAGGTGTGGTACCCGAGCCAACCGTTAGTAACTCATACCAGGCGTGGTACCCGAGCCAACTATTTGTTATACCCATACCAGGCGTGGTACCCCAGCCAACCGTTAGTATATCCATACCAGGCGTGGTACCCGATCCAACCAAATATCAATTAATCCACAGTCAAATAATGAACAAACAACTTGTAAAATCAACAAGCAACACACCGTTCAATCTACAGACTGTAAAACATGACCCTTAGACATTCTAAACAATTCCTCTAAGCAATGTAATTCATACAAACCCTTAGATAAGAGTACAAAAATATACAACATTTACAGGAATCGTAAGCCATCACCTACCCCATTCTGGTTAGACGATGAACCATCAAATCCCGTCCGAAGACTAACCCGGTTCGCCCCTTGTTCTAGCACAACATAACCGATTCCCTTTCTTACTAAACGTTAGCAACTACGTGAATTCCGAAACCTTACCACCACCCAACAATATAATGGAAACCTCCTCTTAGCCCTTAGTAAGACTGACGACTATATTATTTCCACTTACATTCCCAAAAACTGCAGCTAGGAGTTCATGATTCTTATTACCCATGGTTTCCAAGCCTTTTCCTGGTTCCCCGAACCTTTCATTTTATTTTACTAAGATGACAAAAACAAGCATATTATACGCATCATTAACCAGCCACTTATTTCACGTAAACCAAATTCTCACAATAACCAGTATCTAAATCGCCAGACTCCGTGCCCGGAGGCCTAAAACATAAAATCTTTATTTCGCTATACGATGAATACAGAATGTAAACAGGTCTAACTACTCATGAAAACCTAGCCTACCTGGATGCCAAGCAGCTGCAACCGTGTGTTTTTGGCTCCATAAAGGCGTTCTTGGCTGAATGATGGTCCTGGAATCCGTTGTTCCGCGTCCCTCCAGCCATGACCCCTCCTCCTCATGATTCCCTAGCCTTAGAGCAACATAGGAGGGTTTTTGGAGAAACCCTCGTATGTTTTCTAACTGAGGAGGAGAAGCTTTTTAATAAAATCTTGTTCTGAGGCTACGGCCTCCCGTCATTCCGCTATAGCGGTCTAACCCTCCGCTATAGTGGTTCCGCTATAGCGGAATAATTACCGCTATAGTGAAGAGACGTCACCCCAGATTATTTCTGAAAATCAAAAAAAATCCCATGACATCACCCTACTTACCTCAAACATATTTTTAATCATTTTCCCTAAATTTACAAAATCAAAAAATTTATATAACGACGGACCCGGTCATTACACAAGTAAAGCACATGATACATATGAATAAGCCAACAGATATCTCTAGACTACAAGTCTCCTACTAGCTTATCCCCACATGTAATCCACTTCATAACCATTGACAACATTCAATGACAACACAATAAACATTCCATTTTACTTAGCCCGTACCCACCCTGAGATCTCCCTAACAACACCTAAGTGTTAAACATACAACACGGTCTGCACCAAGACCAACTCACAATCAAATATAATAATAATCCAGCCTCTTAAGGACCATATGTAGTATCAAAATTCAGCAACACAACCCGGTTCACTCATGAAATTATCACAAGAATGCACAATGCAATAAAATAAACCCATTCTAGGCGTGGTACCCAAGCCAACCAGTTAGTATTTCGTACCACGCGTGGTACCCGAGTCAACCATTTATTATCCTGTACCAAGCGTGGTACCGAGCTAACCGTTAGTATCCCATACTAGGCGTGGTACCCAAGCCAACTGGATGTCACACAGAATCCACAGTCACAAACAATGAACAATCAACTCTTGTAAACCCACAAGCAATAACACCTAGTGTATTTCACAAGACTGATAACATGACACTTAAACTTTTCAAAATTGTTCCCTAAGCATGCAACTCACAAAATACTTAAGCAAAAGTACACGAACATACAATGCATACAGGAATCAATAACCATCACCTACCTCAAAATATTCTAAGCTCTACTCAACGGAGCTTTCCCATTTTTCGAAGTTCTTGCCAGTTCTTGGTCTAAAACAACACACAATAACCAAAATCAATCCTTATGGCCTAATAGTTACCCAGATTATGCAAAAATCCCAAATCTCAAGCCAACCATGATTATCCCACCATTTTTTGGGCTTTCCCACCATTAATTCACCTATTCCTACCATTTTTATGGATATATTTAGAGAACTAAGGTCACATGATCATAATCTAATGAAATCATCAACACCCAAGAACTTCTACACCTTAGAATCCCCTATTTCCCTGGATTCTACCATCCTAGGTCATTCCAAGCCTTTTCCCAAGTCCAGCCCTAGCAATTCTATAGCATAGGAAAGATAGTACGGAGTTTTGGGAGTAGAATTCTTACGTTTAGGACGAAAATTGATGGAAAACTGATGAAAATTGCCCAAAATTGCCTTGCCCTTCTCCCAAAACGTGTTGAGGAAAATTGATTGTTTTTAAGGAAGTTTCTGCATTAAATTTCATCACGCTCTGCTATAGCGGTCCGCTCTGCTATAGCGGTACCATCGTAGCGGAGTCCACCGCTATCACAGAGGCTGATCGACGTTGACTTCCGTTGTAGCGATATTTTCTCCGCTACGACGGAGGTCGCTATGGCGGTGTGTCAACCGCTACGGCGATTGACACGGGATAAAAAGTCATAAAGTCCCCTAAATTTATCTATTTTACAAAACACTCATTTTGCTGACATTTCAGAATAACCCCTTCACGTCAACATCGATACCGGGAGTTCTACTCACCTGAATTCGATTCCAAAAACTCCCCCGGACTCCTTTATGTCTTAGCTAAATAGAAAATAAGCTCAAAACAAGACGCGTTACCCAATCCTTACCCAGATTTCCCTAGATCATACCTCGCTCCAAAATCGGCCGAGACTAGCCTAGCCCAGAATTTCCAACTCTCAAATCTGAAAGTTTTTTGACTTGAAACTTGGCATAAAAAGTCTACCCATAATGATGAACCCAGTTGTTACATCAAACTAATTTATTTTTAAGGTATTAACGGCCTAAATTTTTCCTATGTGCATAATAATGAACAAGTAAATAAAAGGACACATCCCACAAAGCTCCAAAAGTAAAGTTTTCATTGTACTTTGTCTTTTGTATAATTACAAGAATATAAGCAGAAGCAGTGAATTTTGGAAGAACTTAAAACTCCTTTTAATTATCATCTTCGAGAAATATCTTCACGTACTTGTATAAACACTTAGTAAAAATATCAATAACAAACAGATATTTATCGAAATAAACTAAAGAAATATGTATATATATGTACATATAAAAAAAAAATATTATAGTGTGGGATTAGATATGTAGTTGTACAAAGTTTTAAATACATAATGGATGCAAAGCATCGGTTGACCATCCGAGATCACCTCGCCAAGATATGAATCATAGAACTTTTTATTTCGTCTTTGTAATATTAAGATTTCGACATTGCCTAAAATTTATTTCTATCGCTATGTATGTATATATGTATCCGTCTTTTTTATTGTGGAGGTCTCAAAAATAGATAAAAGTTTTTTCATTGGCCATACTTGTTCATAGTTTGTTAGATAAATGTAATAAGCAGTAAAAAGGACAAAAATGCCCTCAAAATAGTCCGAAAGTCGCAGCAACAATAACAGTGCAAAACAATAATATCAGAGTAAATTTTTCGGGCGAAACTCAATCACAAAATTAGCGAAAGAATGTCAAAATCGCCCAAGGCAGCCACAAAAAGTAGCAAATTGGAGCAACAAATAGTCCGCAAAAAAATAACAATAGGTACCGAAAAATAGTTATTTTAACAACAATAATTAGTAGCAAAAAAAATAAAATAATAACAGTGAGCGTGAAGTAGCAATTGACGGAGCAAACACAAGACTGCTGGAGTTCCAAAACTCCGGCCAAGCAAGAAAATATCACAAAATGTAAAGCCCATTCTGAGATGGAAATAGGCGACATTGTTGTCGGCGTTGCTTCAACAATATTTTGCCGGAGCAACGCCAAAAAATACTTGACCCGACCAGACCTATCTTTTTTCGATGGGGGTAGTGACGAGTGAGGAAGCATCGGGAAAGGGAGAAGGAGAAAGAGAAAAGGGAGAGAAGAGGAGGGGCATCGCGACTAGTAACATTTTGAGCATCGCCGAAGCTCCGATGAGCTCCTCTGGCGAGCTCTGTTAATGTGAGAGGAAGAGGAGAGATAGAGAAGTGGAGAAGATCTGAAAATAAGTGTAAAAAAATTGTGTGTTTTGAGTAGTGTGTTGATCATAACAAATGACCTCTTCAACTTTTATTTATACGGAAAAGGGCTAAAAATACCCCTGGACTATCTGAAAAGGTTTAAAAATACCCCTTGTTCATCTATTTGGCTAAAAATAGTACTCAATCCACCTTTTTGGCTCATTTTTACCCTTAAAACTAACATTCCTTTTTTTTATTAATTTTTATTATTATTATTTATTACGTGGCACCTCTCTATTGGACAATATTAAAACCCTAACCCACTAAATTTTTTCCTCCTGCCCCGACCCAATTCAATGCCCCCATGACCCAAACCCATTTAAAAAAATTCATTAGCACACAAAATTATACATCTCTCTTTCACCTGAACATAATCCCATTTTTTTCTTCTTTAAAGCTTAAAATTCAGCAATTTCAAGGCTAAAATTCGGCTAAAATATCCTGATTTCTACTACAATAAGAGTATTTATTTCGTTCTTGTTGATGGTAGAAATTTGTGGCACTTTCGAAGCAAATACAAATCGAATTGCATCTAATTGGAGCTGATTCTGTATCGTTGCAGATGGCAGTTATGTTACTGCTGGTTTTGTTGATGGACTTGTTCATATTTGGTCGATATCAATGCTAAAATGGTAAGCTAATTGAAAGAACACACATCCCTAATACGTTGTTGTCCATGGAGTGATCTTGGTAAACCTTTGGCTACCTCATATAAGAGTGGAATCATATGTATTTAGTAGTGATTAATCAGAACATTGATATCACATGTATTTGGTCTCTCTTCGAGCTCTCGGGATCATTATTATCAGTATTGTGTTGCAGATTTTTGCAGGATCTCTCTAAACGTATATCCGCTTTGGAGTATGTTTGAGCCAGAATTTTAGCCTTCAAAATAACTGAATTTTAAGCTTTGAATAAGAAGAAAAAAGTGGGATCAAGTTCAGGTGAAAGAGAGATGTATAATTTTGTGTGCTAATGAATTTTTTTAAATGGGTTTGGGTCATGGGGCATTGGAGTTGGGTCGGGGCAGGAGGGAAAAGTTTGGTGGGTTGGGGTTTTAATTTTGTCCAATAGAGAATTGCCACGTAATAAATAATGTAATAATAAAAATTAATAGAAAAAAGGGATGTTAGCTTTAAGAGTAAAAATGGGCCAAAAGATGGATTGAGGGGTATTTTTAGCCAAATAGATGAACAAGGGGTATTTTTAGCCAAATAGATGAACAAGGGGTATTTTTAAACCTTTTCAGATAGTCCAACGGTATTTTTAGCCCTTTTCCGTTATTTATAATACAAAATGACCCTTCTTTTTACCTAAAAAATAAAACACCTTCCCCTCTTGTCCCCTCATGACGCCTTTTAGTCCATAGGTTATTACCTATTAGGTTATTTATTCTTTTATACAAAATTTAAAAGCTTATTAACTAATGGATAGAGGCCGCATCTAGTCATGTCAATTGTCACCTTTTAAGAAGGTGACAAGACCTTGACTTGATTGATCTGTTGTTTTGCGTATTAGAATTAATTCTTTTGACATTGTATATTGTGGATTGTAAAAAATATAAATAATGTACAAAAATATGTGTGTTGGTATGTAATTAAAAAAATATAAATATAAATATAAAATAAAATGTAATGTGTTATAAATAATTGAAATTGTAGTATTTATATTATGTACATGTGCAGATAACTGTAAAAAATATTGCAATTATCAAAATTGTATAATGACAATAAATTGATAAAAATCTTAATATTTACAAAATAAAAAATAATTATCATTAAATTTTAAGGTAGTAAAAATGTGATAATAAATTAATAATTTTTTTAATATTTACTAAATTAAGCATAATTATCAATAAATTATTATATTTCAAGAAAAATATGTAAAAATTATATTTTGTGCTTCTTTAACAATCAGGAGGCCTGAAGACGTTAATTTTAAGCACGGAGAGCTAAAATTAGGAGTCAACATTTATAACATTTTATCCTTAAGTCATAATTCAGAGTAATGACTTTTAAGTACGTTATTGATGGTAATAGTTTGACTTTACTCCGTCGGTCGTTAGTTTTTGCTCGTTGAATTGTTTGAATATAATAATATCTAACACGTTACTGAAAATACATTTTTATTAGTTCTAAAAAATTTCAAGAAAATATATTATCTTTATTAGTTCTGAAATTTTTCATGAAAATATATTATTTTTATTAATTGATTTAAATGGTGAATTACTTAGGTCAAAAATTATGATTATCAATATCGATTCCACAAGAACTTGATGAATTGATAACTAAAGTGAATTCTTATTTTAACTATTCAGTAGTGTAAACAGGAGAAAAGTATTTAGTTTAGATTATTAACTACTAATAACTATAATTCTAATATTGAAGATGATTTAAAGTTGTTTTGTGACTTCATAGATGATTAATGATCCAGAGTTGTGGACTATAAATAATCCAATTGAGTTCAATTAACTAGTTCAACCAATTTCCCGAGTCACTAGTTGCGGGTTGATATTCACGATGTTGAGTATCTTTTCAAACTGCTTCTACACCTACTCGACTATTTCTAACACCTATATTCTAATGGTTGTCGATAGATAGTGAAGTACATGTGATTAATCTTCCTATCAACTAATCAAGGCTAACAGATATATTCCTATTCACGTTAGCGAATCGTTCCCCTCTTAAGAGTTCTAAGATCAAGCTCTTCCTTTTCCTATTGCAAATGTAAGTTTTCTATTCCTTGTCACGACCCAAAACTGATCATGATGGTACCTATCACATCCTCCACGATAGGTAAGCCAACCCAAACACAATATTTAACAGAAAAGGAAAAAAACTAAGTGAATGTAGAGACTAACAAAGCTGGAATCTCAATAAGGTTAGCATAAAACGACGATGAAAGAGAAACCAAATCATAAAAATCAACCCTAAAACCTGGTAGTCAAAAGGTACAAGTCTTTAATTACAGAATACAACAGAAGAGTGTAATGGTATCTAAAAAAATAAAAAGAAATAAATAAAACTAGGATAGAAGGAGAGCCGGTAGTTGCTAAAAACGACAACTGCTACCTCAAAAATCTCCAAGGATAAACCAAGCACTATGCCACTTAACGACCTAGGAGAGTTGGATCATTACCTGCACACCAAGTGCAGAAATAAACAAGAGTAAGTACAAAAATCCGTGTACTCAGCATCATCATTGACCGATCCAACTTCAAAGTGATGGCGAGAATCACTCACTCGAGACTACCTACTACAACTCACACGCATCTGCAAACAGGAAGGCCACACTTAGGCTCATAAAAAAGCAATCACTACAATAGTACGTTTATATGTATAAAATTTAGTACAGGTGTCATCTCAAGTAGACGAAGCAAATAAGGCATCACATTATAACACTTCAGCACAATTCAACCCAAACAAGAGAGAATGTATGAATGCACGCAATGCATATGCTATGAACACACTGTGCAGGAGTGCACTCCGTTCCCTATAATATTGTGAAGGCATACACTCTGATCCAAATAACACTGTGAAGGCTTTCACTTGCTTCATCTAACACTGTGCATGTGTGCACTATGATTCAAATAACAATGTGCAGGTGTGCATTTTGATCTAAATGCATTTGTGCAGGTGTGCACTCTGATCCAAATAAAATGCAATGTATGATGTGCAGGAATGCCACTCCGATCTCAAATATCATATACAATCATCAAGTAAAGTATTTCATATCATGCATCAATTCAAGTATAAATAAAGTTCCTCCATTATCGGGCACAATCCACAACTAGTGTACTAGCAAACAGGAGATAATAATTCAAACAAGTCAATTAGTTACTTTTATCTCTTTATGAAATATTGGTACTTGCATAGATGCTTATCATGCCATCTATACGGGACCCGCAAATCCCCATTACTTTCCTTTCACATCAGAAACACATAAGCAATTCGAAAAGAGTCAAAAAAACATCAACTTGCCTTAAGTAAAGACCCGTAAAAATTACACCAAGGCCTTTCCCTTTTGCAAAGCTTCCGAATGAGCTCAATCTATTCAAATATGGATCCTAAATAAGAATACAAAACTATAGATACCCATATTGCTATACTTAGGTTCTGTGTCTAAAATTCAACCCAATAGTCAACTCCGATCCAAAAGGGGGGAAATTAGATATTTATTTAAAATTTACTTTATTCATAACTTAAGGAGTTCATATATGAAATTTCATCAAAAATAGAGTTAATATCGAGCTTGAAATAATCATAATATCATTTCTTAACTTTACCAAGAAATCTTCAAAATTCTAAATTGAAAAACCAAGATTTGAAGGTAAAATCATGGACTAATCACCGGGAAATGTTAAAATATTAGTTTAAAAACTTACCCCAATCAAAAAATCTCAAAATCCCCACTTTAAAATCGCCAAAAATTGAGTTCTAGAGCTCTAAAAATGAGTTTGGAAAGTGACTTTATGAAGCAGAAAATAAAATTTTAAAAAGCCTCTCAGGCACCACAAAAGTGACCCATGTCCGCAAAAGTAGACACTACAAAAAAGGTCCATGTCCGAAAAAGTAGACACCATAAAAGCGGTCCATGTCTGCAAAAGTGGCTCATGTCCGCAAAAGCGGCCCTTGTCCGCAAAAGCGGACAACAGACACCAGCAACAATCATAACTTGGAAAAACTTGGATTCGACCCTGTAAACTTACTCGAAACCTCCCAAACACAAATCAACTATGCTATTAGACCAAAATTAATATTATGGACTCAATGAAATTATTGGATTCACCAACGGAGGTCGTTATCATCAAAAATTGATCAAATCAACTATATGCCTAAATTTTCAACTTCCTAATCAACTATTCAAAATGCATCCGAACGCCTTGGGACCCGAACCAATAGTGCTACTAGCTTAAAATGGTATTACAGAGCTAATAAAACTGATAGAATTCTCGTACAATGTTCAAAACTTTGAATATTGACCAAAGTCCACCATATCAACTTCAAAACCTTCTAAAATTAAAAACTCACCTAAAATTCAATCGAACACCTCGAGAACCATGTCACCCACACTCACAAATCATAAATACCATAATACAACTATGAAAAAGGACAAAGTGCTCAAAATGCATATAAATATGAAAAACACTATGAGGGTTGTTACATCATCCACCACTAAAAATACACGTCCGTCCTCAAACATAAGAGTAAGAAAGGTACCTGGACCGTAAAAAAATTGGGGATATCGACTCCGCATTTCCGACACCATCTCCTACATAGCTTCCTCAATCGAATGATGCTTTTACTAAACTTTCACCGATGCTATCTCCCTAGACATCAACTTCCTAGTCTGTCTATCAAAAATAGTTATTTGATCTTCCTCAGAATTCAGGTTTTGGTCTAACTCTACCGAGTCCAAATGAATCATATGAGAACCATTAGAATGGTACTTTTTCAACATCGAGATATGAAAAATTGGATGTACAACTGAAAGACTCGGAGGTAAAGCCAACTCATAAGCTACCTCCCAATGCGTTGAAGAATCTCAAAAGGGCCAATAAACCTCAGAATTAGCTTGCCTTTCTTCCTAAACCTCATCACGCCCTTCATGGATGATACCTTCAATGGAACCTGCTTAACCACCATGAATTCCAAATCACGAACCCTTCGATCAACATAACTCTTTTGCCTACTCTGGGATGTCAAAAGTCATCCCTGGATCAACTTCACCCTATCCATTGAATCCCGCGATAAATTTGTACCCCAAGGCCTTACTTCAAAGAAATCAAACCAACCAATCAAAATCTACACTTCCTCCCATACAAAGCCTCAAATGGAGCCATCTGAATGCTGGAATGATAGTTGTTATTGTAAGCAAACTCCACCAAAGGCAAGAACTGATCCCAATGACCCCCAAAATCTATCACACAAGCCCGAAGCATATACTCTAGTACCTTAATAATCCACTCGGACTGATCGTTCATCTGTGGGTGAAAAGTTGTACGCATCTCCAACCGAGTACCCAATTCTTGCTGCATAGAACCCCAAAAGTGATATGTAAACTGAGTACCTCTATCAAAAATAATGAAAATGGACGCACTATGCAAACGAACTATCTCTCAAATGTAGATTTTTGCTAACTCCACTGCACTGTAGGTCACCTTCACTAAAATGAAATGAGTTAATTTGGTCAATCTATCCACAACTATCAAAATAGAGTCAACCCTCCCCAAAATCTGGGCTAAATCAACCATGAATTCCATAGCAATACGCTCCCATTTGCACTCAGGTATAGGCATCCTCTGAGTCATACCACCCGATCTCTGATGCTCATATTTCACTTGCTGATAATTCAAACACTTAGCCATAAATTTTATGGTATCTCTCTTCATCCCACATCACCAATAATGGTGCTTCAGGTCATGATACATCTTGGTTGCCCCTGGTTAAAAAAGAATACCTCAAACTATGAGCCTCTTCCATGATCACCCTAGTCAAATCACCCACACTAAGAACACAAATCCAACCTTTGATTCTCAAAACACCATTCGAATTGAGAATCACTTCCTTAGCATCACCTTTCAACCCTTTTCTCAAATCATGCATAACTTTCCATCCTCAAACTGCATTTTCTTAATCTGCTCCACCAATAAGGACCACGCCTCAACACAAGGAAGATTTCTACCAGGCTCAGAAATATCAAGTCTAACAAAGCTATTGGCTAAACTATGAACATCAATAGCCAAAGGTCGCTCCTCAACCACTAACAGAGCAAGACTACCCATACTTACTGCTTTTCTACTCAAGACATCCGCCACTATATTAGCCTTGCTCGGATGATAGGGAATAATCATGTCATAATTATTCAACAACTCCAACCACATGCGCTGTCTCAAATTCAAATCCTTCTGGATGAAAATATCCTGAAGGCTGCGATAATAGGTGAACACCTACAATGAGCCCCATACAAATAATTTCACCACAACTTCAAAACAAACACTACAGCCACCAACTCCAAATCATGAGTAGGATAGTCCTTCTCATAAGTCTTCAACTACCTCGAAGCATAGGCTATCACCTTTTTTTATCAAAACACCACCAAGACCAATACCTGAAGTATCACAACACACGATAAAGCCTTCACCCTCCACAAGTAAAGTCAAAAATAGGAGTTGAAGTCAATAAGGCCTTGAGCTTTTGAAAGCTCACCTCATACTCATCGGTCCATTGGAAAATAATATTCTTCTGGATCAACATAGTCAATGGAGCTGCAGTAGAAGAGAAACCCTTCATGCATCGTCTATAATACCCAACCAAACCCACAATGCTTCGAATCTCAGTAGGTAAAGTAAGTCTATATCAATCCCATACCACATACACCTTGGTTGTATTGACTATAATACCATCCTTAGTCACTACGTGATCCAAGAAAGCCACAAAACTAATCAAAAACTCACACTTTGAGAATTTGGCATACAACCTCTCATACCTCAGCCTCTAGAGCACAATCCTCAAATGCTTATCATGATTGGATTCACTACTGAAATACACCGACACGTCATTAATGAAAATAATAACAAAGGAATTAAGAAAATTGACCCTTGAATCTTGGTGATGATCCACGTGAAATTTAGTTTGAGGGGGGGATTGTTGAGAGTGTGAACAAAAGTTCCACTTTGATAGCTGAAAATATTTGGAAGCTATATATAAAGTGAAGGATCTCTTAATGGTGTAAGGCCTTTAAAAAAACTGTGCGGGCTTGGCCAATAAGCGAACAATATCACACCATGTAAGAGTACCTTTACAATGACTCTCTAGGTCATTTTCTCTATTTTTGTACTTTTATTTGTATTTTGAGATTTCCTATCGTGGCTACAAGTCATTTATGACTTGACAAAATTGACGGTTCGATTTCTGGGAAGTTCATTTGTATTTTAAACCTATTTTCCTATTTTAAAACTCTTAAAACTGAAAGAGTTAACTTTGGTCAATTTTTGAAGAAGACGGGCTCAGATGGAAATTCCATTAGTGTTGTTAGCTTCGGAATGTTGAATTTGGGCTAGTGGTATCTTTGGTTTGGGTCCCAAGGCTTCCAAATTTATTTTGAGCACTTAGGTAACTTTTAGGCAAAACTGATAAAATATTAAATTCGATCAACACTTCATCAAGAAAACCTCTGATGGTCATTTCGATGATTTCATTGAGCTTGGAATTCCACTTCCAGTTGGATAGCATGCCTTATTTGTGTTCACGGGATTTGAAATGAATCTTGAGAGTGTGATCGGAGACTTGTTATATTATGTTTTGTTGCTGGTGCAGCTGGTACTGATATGGCCGCTCCTGTGGTGCTTGGGCTGTGCCTGCGGAGCCGTGCCTGTGATGCCCAGTGATGTCAGCAGGGTGTCGCTCATGCAGATCATGTTAGCTCACGCAGAGCTGCCCGTGCGGAGTTGAAGGTTACTGTTGACCTTCGCTCCTACACATTTTGGCTGTCGTGGCATTGCTGCCCATGCGCCCTTCTTCCGCAGGTGGGGTGTGTTGACACTCAATTTTGACCTGATATTTTTCAAGTTAATATTTTTAAATTTTTTATTTGTTAAATTGCACATAATATAATTTTTCTCATATTTTTTCAACGTTAATACAATTTATCGATAATTATCTTCACTTTTGAACATATTGAGATTTTTATCAAATTTTTATTCGTTTTAGTTAATTTTAATTATCGTTAATTTTTGTTACAATCATGTTTCCATAAAGAAATATTATTTAATTTTATTGAATCATCAATTGTTTAGTTTTAACACAATTCATTAATACATACAGGTGGATAAGATATTTTTTGCACAGATAAATAAATAGTACATGATTTTAGGTAAATCATAGTTTTGAGCACATGATTTTGAGCACACGATTTTTGATAGCCCATGATTTTATTTTGCCACCTAAATAGTTTAGGGTTTTACAATTTTCTATAAAGTGTCTCATACCCACTACACACTCTTTGGTGGTGAAAATTTCCAAATTTGGAAATTCTAAAAAAAAATCTTTCTCTCTCTTCTCCCGTTTTCATTTTCCGATGACCACCACCACCGGAACACCACCAGCTAGCCATACCTCACCACTGTTTCTCTCTCCCTCACCTTCTTTCCACAACAACGATGAAACCGCAACGAGCCACCGGAGCTCCGCCACCAACAAGCCCCTTTCTCCGTCGAACAACTAACCAAACAACCCACCAGCCACCTTCTCCACCACCCACTACCGCTCCTCTCTTCTCTATTCTCCTCACTGTTCACCGGAGTCGGACCACAAACAACAGCCACACAAACCCCTCCGTCTCTGTCATCTTCTTCGACGAACCAGACCCCTTCACCTCTCGTCTCCCCTCTTCCCCCATTTTCTCCGGTGAATCAAACTCGACAAAACCCAACGCCGCTGCTTTCATGTTCTCGTCACACCGTGAGACAAACAGATCTGGCCGGAATATCTCATCCCCGTGGATGCTATTGTTGTGGTATTGAAAATCCTTTGCTATATTGAAGGTCTATTCTTTTAAATTTCTCTCTTAATGATGTTAATTTGACGTTTAATTATTGCTGATTACTTGTGAGTTTTCTTGTTATTGATTTAGTATTTGTAGTTGCTTACATGTTGCTGATGATTAGTTGATAATTAATGTGGATTAAATTGATGAATTTTGAAGGGTATATTTCACAAGATATTTGAGCTAAAATAATGATTGAAAATGGGCTGTTGGTTGGAACTAACATTTTCGGTGATTTCCCATATTTTTTGATAACTTTTGTCCGTGATTGCTTAATTTTTTACTAATTTTCATTCACTGTTTCATTAGTTCTGAAAATAGAATTTTGATTTGGGTCTAAATTGAGTTACTTTGATTGTATTTTTCTTGATTTCTTCATTGTATGATATAATTGATATTAACAAATTTACTTGGCCAATGATAAAATCTTTTCGTCGGATTTTTGAGGCCTCTCCATAATAATAGACGGATGTTATTTTGAGTTCGATTATTTTATATCGAATATCAATTTACATGGCCGATGAAGAAATTTTCGTCGATTTTCAAGGCCTCCAATGTATATAAGATGGGTTTATTTTAGTTATCATTTATTTAATTCTTATTTTATTAATTTTCGTTCATTACTAACACTTTTACTAAGTGTTTTTACAGGTACACGGAAATGTTTTTCGAAGAAGATATTCGAATTAAAATTCGAAGATGTTGTATAATTCTTTATTGTATTTATTCATTTTTTAGCTAACGATAGGCAAATATTAGGCCGTTTCGTAAAGCTTTTCTTTATATTCTTCGAGTTTTGGAGAGTCATTTTCTCTAACTCCGAAGAATTGAAACATTTATTTTATCTCCTCCTCAATTGGAACCGTTGTGGATTCTGAAGGATGCCTAATTCCTTCCCTTCGGAATAACTTGAACTCTTACCTAGAATCTAACTGGTTTCGTAGATTAAATTTATTCTTTAATTGAAAGGTTTCCTGATTTTCCTAAAATTAGATGGCGACTCTCTTTTTCTCTTTTACTCTTTTTAAATTATTTTTTAAATAATTATTTTTATTAATTATTTTTTTGAGAGTCTTGATATTGTGTCATATCGAATAAAACAGGGTGATCGCTGACATTTAAAGGGGTTATTCCCTTTATTATTTTTCAAAGCTTTCAAAATATTTCCCCCCATCGTGTGAGCTCTGCCAAGAAGGAAAACATCCATTTCCTTATGACTTTGTGAGCTTTTGAGGTAGTTCTCTCCCCCTTTTCATTCTAGTACTTATTCCAGTATTAATTTCGCATTTCATTCCGTAATTTGGGTACTAGTTGCATGATTCCTTCTTTGGTTAAAGTGTTAAGTTTTGGACCATTTGAGGTCCGAATCTCCTTTTATTTTTGCTTAAATTTGGGGCATGCACCCCGCATCTATTGGGAGCAAGTTTATGAAATTTAATTTTTATTTCGTGAAGCGGGCTTCGAGGGTCATTTTTGGATCCAATTTTTGACCTGAATTTTCCTAGAATAATATGGGTGTCATTTTTCTTATCTTGACACCTGAATTATATTTATGATAGCATGATAAAGTTCTGAGGCTATTCAGAAGGAAAAGGTATGCGATTGACAGTTCATGCTTGTAGTTCAGCCCCGAGGTAGGTTATAGTTTACTTCTTTTAGGCTTGACTTAGTTAGATTTTATATTTTATAAGTTACTTGAATGTTAGGGTAAGTTTTAGGTTAGAATTAGGCTTGAATCCTATTTTTGTATATTTAGCCATTTTGGGACCGTAGAATAGAATTATCATGTTCATCCTTAGTCTAGGGTGTTGTAGCCTTGCCTTGTTAGATTAGAATCCCTAGTATAGTCTTGTGAGAATATTCGTAATAGAGTAGTTATTTATGGTTATTTTCGCGTTATAGTTCATTTTCCTTATTTTATTTATCGTTATTGTGTAACTGTGGGCCTGAGACCATAGCTCAAATTGGACGGAGTTCCTGGTCAGTTATCTTATTTGGAGGGTATTTTTCCCTGTTTGATAGATGTATATATATTGGTGCTTGTATTTTCCGTGTTGGTATCCATATACTCATACATGTATTTACATGACTAGTGGTGCGGTATTTTAAGAAAATATGAGTTTTTGATCGAAAGATGAGATTTTTCTACTCTTACTATGGTTTTCCAAATTTAAAAGGGTATTTCATGGTTTTTATCACTGTTTTTGGAAAAGAAAGAAAAGTACCACTTTTATACTCGGTCTGAGGGACATTTTCGAACCTTTTCTCTATTTATTTTTCTGTTGATGAGTTTGAGGTACGATTCTGGATGGCCGAGGAGCACATATTCGGGTTTTACTTTTATTGCATATGTTGATGAGCCCTAGTACAGCCTACGAGATGATTCGGGGAGCTACAAGGCGGCCAGTGAATCGCATTTCGGGGTTTTTACTTTACTGCATTGGCCACATTTACACTATACTATTCCATGATGCATTGCACTCTTTTGTATGTACTTTGAGTGGCTTATTGCTTTTATTATTATTATCTTCATTGTTAGCTCAGATGATGCCTCTTTTTAGTTGATAACTAGATGTATGTAGATTCCGATAACTAGTTTACTTTCTTGTTTCTTATATTATACATTATCTTTCTGAGCTCGATCAACCTATCATGCCTGAGTACTCCGTATTATGGTACTCATACTATATTTCTGCATCTTTTTCAGATGTAGCACCTAGTACGAGCCACCCTCATTGATCATCCACTCGTTCGTGGTCAGCTGATGTTCGGATCGTGGTGAGTTCCGGTGTTTGGAGATCCTTACTGCTTTTCATCTATTCATACTATTTGTATTTTATATTTTGGTAGACAGTAATAGCTATTTTTGAGACGCTCTTGTACCGGTAATACCAGGTCTGGGGTTTGGTTCTTGTATATATATTGTCTTTCCTAGTCTCTTTAGGGCCTTTTTGTATATTTTGTACGGTTGGTTATATATCTATACTGTTGACCAGTATCTTGTTAGTATTTCTCTTCCGCTTTGCTTATTTAATTACTTATTTATAGTATCGTGTTCTTGGATTGACTTGCTTACTGGGGAGTTTTAGCAGGCGCCATCATGACTCAATTTCGGGTCGTGACAACCGTTAGACTGGTTGAGCCCAACATAAATGATGTCATTCTTCACATGATGACATCATTTTAACGACAAACTAAAATTTGGATTAAAGTTGATACAACAAAAAGGATCTTAACATTTTTCAAATTTGGATAACAGAACTGGAACAAAGTTTACTCCCATACTAAACCTGGATTTTCAGGATTTTACCAGACATATATCCCAGTCTAACAGTAATTGGGAAATGGAAGGAAGAGAAAGTGAACCTGTCACTCTTCTCTTTTCTTTTCATTTTACCTATTCCTTTCTCTTCTCTACTTTCCTTTCCTTTCCTTTGTTTGTTGTTTTGTTTATTCACAAAAAGAAGGTAATAACTCTTTCACTATTAACAAATAATCAAAAATTGTTTAGAACAGTAACAGAAGTTAGGGCTGAGGACCATTACTAGCAACAGTTCCAAACAAAGGAAGCATTGGGAGAGATTTGGCTCTGCACATTAAATCGCCACTAGATTCTCATTATCATCTATAATTAGAAACAACGGTTGAAGAAAGATATCGTGTGAAATATTATACATAAAGAAGAGGGAGAGAATGAAAAACAAGAATGCAACTAGAACCGAGCCCAACAGCGAGTGCATTTAGCCACACAATCACCTTTGCAATCGACGTTGTAGCCTAAAACTTTTGGATTTCTAAGAAGCAAATTTCTTAGAGTTTTACCATCAATTCCCCATTGCTTTGCCAAAATTTCGACATTGTTTTTCATTTCATCTTCAAGGTTACATCCAAGAACTTCTGGGAATTTCTTGAGAAGTTTAGTGAGATCCTCATCAGTAAGGCTTAAACTCCTAAGGTAATCCAGTATCTCATTCACAACTTCTAGTCGTGGAACCTCTTTCTTCCGTTCTTCATACCAGTAAGGCGAATGTATGTGGCCAAATGCTTTTCCTAATATTCTGTCCTCTTCCTCTGGACTAAATTTTAAAGCAGAAAGAGCTTGTCTGCTATCATTCCATGTTTTCTTCTCTTCTTCGGTTAATGCTATATTGTCAGTAGCTGTTGAATGCAACGTCCATTTCTTGGATGGATAATTGGACGTCCAAGATGCCCTAGTGACATTAGATGTAATGCTATTTACATACCATACTAGACTGTTTGCTCTTGTTGAACCGGAATCACACTGTTAAGTAAGAAAAGAAATTATGAGCTATGTTTTCACCAGAGTATATTGGCGTAATACAGAAGATGGAACACCATATAAAAAATGAATGATTTATCATCATCAAGAAAACCAACTATTCCTCGATTACACACTAGCTGTCCGGATATATGAATCCTCAAATAATCATTTCTCAAAAATCATCAACGGTACAGGTATTAAATATTGGCGTAATACAGAAGATGGAACACCATATAAAAAATGAATGATTTATCATTATCAAGAAAACCAACTATTCCTCGATTACACACTAGCTGTCCGGATATATGAATCCTCAAATAATCATTCCTCAAAAATCATCAATGGTACAGGTATTAAATTAACCTTCGCTATCCATATAAGAATCTTGCTTAGATAGAATCTTCACTAATGGCTGGAAAAACTTCAAGCCTGATAGATTGGTTTCAAAATGCAAGGCCAACAAAAAAAAAGATCAACTTAACAGCATGCAGTTTTTCTGAGGTTCAAATCTGAAAGAACAATTGATCCATTAATCAACTAAGCTCATTCTCAAATTAGTTGGGTCAACTATAAAAGTCCTTGTTATATTTATATATTCAGCTCTTTTCGGCCCCTTTTCAAACCAAAAAGCATGTCAGAGAAATGCTCTTTCTTTCCCTTGATTTCATTTCATAGATGATATTTCCACGAAAATAGACTAGCTGAAGATTTTGTAACATCACAAGTTTACAGAGTTTGTAAGTCACTTCCAATTTTGTTTATTTCAAATTATTTGACTCCATTCCATTATTACTTTCTCTTGTAGCAGTGGTCTCCGGACCACTTGGCACACCTCGACTATTCCACCGGATATCTGTTATCTCCCAATACAGGTATCGGTCACTCTGTACACCAAAACTTAGACTGATGGGAAAAACCACATAGTACTTTTTGTGTCTGCTGAAATTTGAACCCTACTCTCCCATGATTTTCACCCACTTCATTGACTAGCAGACTACACCCTTAGGTGCTCCATTAGTACAATTATTATACACAACTTTCAGGATATTAAATTTATTTAACTATTTACCTTTGATGTGATGTTTTCTATATCTAATTTTCAATCGATATTGTAATATATTCTCTCATTACTACTAATATAAAATATTTTTGTTATCTGATGTCCCCGACGGGATCCCTTACTACTATTATATTATATTATTCAAATTAGCATTGTCTACTCTGTATACATCAAGTACCGTCACATAAAATAGGACAGAGTAATAAAAGAAAGAAATAGAACATGAAGTAATTAACATAGTAATTTGGATCTAGTGGCCTCAGCCATAACTTACGAATCTTTTTTGATAAAGTAAATAATTTTATTAATAATGAAACAATCTCATTTATATAGGCAGTATACCAACAAGTAGAGAATCTAAACTCATGGATCTTGAGATTAAATGCCACCCCTTGAAACAAATCTAACCACTTAACGGCTTCTACCGAAATACAAAAGACAACAAAAATGTAAGGAGAAGTTATACTCACACCAGGAGAGCAGAAGCATGGCGCAGAGTTTAAGGTCAGCAAAGGAGTAGCAAATGATTTTCCTAGCATCCCTGCACCATAAAGCACAGGTTGAATGAGTAGATATAGAGAACATTCCAAGACCTAAAAGAAACGCCGAAACTTTTTGCAACCCATATAAAGCACAAAGGTAGGACATGTAAGGATATGGGACTTCAGAAATGCACTCAGAAACTGAAAATTTCACACCATAAAACAGTTTAAATCCAAAACCTATGTATCCCTTACAAAATATAGGTAAAAGACACCTACTGCTTTGTACTTATCAAAAATAAAACTACTGAATTTGGTCAGAAAGTAGCGTAAGGACCCGCTACAAAATAACCTTCTCCAGTAAATGCAATGAGAACAGGTCAAACCACTATTGTATCATGATTCATGGTATTGCAATAACTACTATCAGGTACATAGAATCAAGAAACCTAACATACAGAATTGGTAATCTTCCACATTACTAAGACAATCCTGTCGAATCAAGTCAACGACTTATTGGTCTTATGGTATATCTCAGTGTCGAAGATGAGACCAAAGATTTGTATTTCTTATAAACTCTTTTGCAACAAATTTACCACTTTATCCCAACCTTTATACAATTAATCTTCTTCATGGAGTACTGCAACAAACTACTTTTATTTGCAATCAAGACAAGTGGATTCTCCCATTTTCTTTCTTCTTTTCTTAATAACCACTTGTCATACATACATGACTTCTTTCTTTTTTAATCGAAAGTGGTCAAAGACCACAATTTTTTATCAAACAAACACATAATACAGAATTGGGTTAAATGCCCAAAAGAAAATTTGAAAGCTAAAACCGAGTCAGGCCCAACAGAGGCCCAACCCGGCAAATAAAAGCATGCAAAGAACAAAGAAAGAAAAGACAACAAAATAGAGAAAACAAATCGACAAAAACGAATTAGGAAACTTCTGGTGACTTCTTCCTCGACCAGCTGTTCACCGCCCCCAAGGACCGGTGGAGTTGAACGGAAAATCTTCAAGATGCTCACCGAGTTGCCGTCCAATGTTCTGAGAGAGGGAACCAGGCTCGACCACCATTGTTTGGTGTAATTTGACACCAAGTAGTAATACTTAATTTCTCTCAGTACAAAGTTCCACTAACTCATTTTTTCACGAAAGCTCACACGTCAAATAACTCAAACTCAATCCGCATTTGTTTGGTGTCGACTCTTGTTCTTAAATCATTACACTACATTCTAGCTACTCACGTTATAATCATTTTCACTGCAATGTAAATGAATGGTTCAGAGTACTGAAGAGACTTCCACTCTTGAACTGTTAGAGATGGAATTACTTCGATCATTTGTCCAACTCTGATTATGTCACCAATGTATTACCATTATACATAACCAAGATTAAACCTTGTTTTCACTCACCCTACCAATCTCATATGCATCGACCCACTAAAAAAGCCATCTTTCACTTAAACTACTAAGCTAAAATAGAGCACAATACACAGTCAACTACCGAATTTGTTTGGGAGGTAAACTAAGGTCCCACAGCCCACTATAAAATAACTTTCCCAGTAAATGGCATGAGAACAAGTCAAACAATTATCACATCATGTTTCTGTTTTGTTTTTGCAGTAACTACTATCGTGTACTCAGAATCAAGAATTGGAACATACAGAGACAATCCTTGTAATTGTGTCCACATTACCGAGACAATCCTTTGTGACAAATTACCGCTGTATCCCAAGCTTTATACAACTAATCCTCTTCATGGAGTAGAGTACTGCAACAAATTACTTTTACTGCAATCAAGACATGTTGATTCCCCATTTTCTTTTCTTTTTTCTTAATAACCTTTTTTCTTAATAACCACTTGTCATACAAACATGAGTTCTAATTTGATGCCAAGTAGTAATATTTAATTTCTATCAATACAAGCCTACAAGGTTCCACAACTCATATTTTTACGAAACCTCACATGTCGAATAACTCAAATTCAATCAGCATTTGTTTGGTGTTGATTCTTGTTTGTATATCATTACACTACATTCTACCTAACTCACATTATAATCCCTCCGTTTCATTTTACTTGGCCCCTATTCTAGAAATAGATGTTTCATTTTACTTGTCCATTTCAACAAATTATGAGAGTTTTATTACATTTTTCCCATATCACCCTTGGCATTAAATAACTACATAAAGTAGTACTAGTAGTCAAATTTAGAGTTTCAAAGCATCATTAATAAGGTTAGTTTAGTATAATACACCTCTAATTAAAGCTTCTTAAGGGGTATGTCAGGTCAATAGGGGCCAAGTAATATGAAACGGAGAGAGTACTCATTTTCAATACAGCGTTCATGAATATTAAAGAGTACTGCAAAGACTTCCACTCTTGGACAGTTATAGATTGAATTACTTCAACCATTTATCCAATTGTTACTATGTCACTAAGTACTACCATTCTGAGTACTCATGGTTACAATGGTATTCGAAATACATAACCAAGATTAAACCTTGTTTTCATCTCCTCCTACCCACTATCAAAATTCACCTTTCAGTTAAACAAAGCAACTACTCTAACCAAACATACAAAACATATTCTAAATCAAAAAAAAAATGCCTGAAAGAAAAGGTAAACATCAATATATAAGGAAAACAACTTAGTAAAAGAGATAGAAACACCATTAATAGAGGAATTATCAAACTATGAGAAGGAATTGGAGATAAAATTCACAAGAAGAGCTTCCAAGGCATAAAGGGTTCACAAGTAGCAATTGGACAATCCCACCAAAAAAACACCCACAACTCCAAAAAAAAAACTAATCTAATCAATGAATAGTTAGAATTTACGAATTCTACCTCAGATTTCAGCACTGGTTCAAGAAATGAATGGGATGGAAGGAAGCAGAAGAGCAACAGAAGAAAATGTTGAAACAGCTGCACCAGCTTGAGCTCCAGGTAAAATCCCAATTGAGCGGGCCCAACTTTTTGAAGGGGACGGGAAGACCAACTATGTCCTTTCGCTTCCCTCAACCTTGGCTTTTGAGAATCAAAGGCCAATTATCATAATTTTAGTTTTAATAACAATGAAAAGGGTCATATTGGTAACTCACCCATTTGCATAAAGGAAATTACGAACAAATGACATCTCTATAGAAGAAAATGACCGTTTATCTCTTATTTGTAAAAATAAAATCTCTTATTTATAAAAAATAAAAATCTCTTATAAAAAAAATCATAAAATTAAAAAACATTTATAAAGGGCTAGAAAATCATTTCTCGCAGAAATTACACCTACAGCCTGTTTGAATTTGCTTAAAAAAAGTAGTTTTTAAATGAGTGTTTATAAAGTAGATAAAAATTTGAATAAAAAGTATTGAAATTGAAAAAAAATTGTTTAATTATAAGGGATAAAAGGGTAAATGTATTGGTCAAACTTAAAAAGAATTTTAAGCTAAAAGCTAAAGGCCGAGGGGAGGGGGGGAGGGTTCCAGCTTTTAACTTTTTGTAATTATTTTTTTACTTTACCAAACACCTAAAAAAGTTAAAAAGAGATTAAAAGCTTATTTGACCAGATTTTAGTTCTATCCAAACAGGCTCCTAGTGTCGTGTTCAGTTTTGATTCTTTTCAATTTTTGTTCCTCAAATATTTCTTTTGAATTTTTGTCCCTCAAGGTGTAGTCTTGAATTTTTGTTCCAGCTCAAGAATTTTTAATGTTTGCCTATAAGACAAAATTTGTAGTCAATTAAATAGGTTCATTATCTTAAAATGTTCTGAACGTGTCTGTCTTATGGCAAAAGTTAAAACTTATATCTGATAGGCAACAACCATAAGTTTTAACTTTACTGTCTTATAATGTTCTAAACAGCTGCCTTATCGTCAACATATTTAAGTTTTAAACTTTACCCATAAGACAGAACTTCTGGTCAAATATGCAGGTTCATTATCTTGAAATGTCATGAACATCTGTCTTACGGGCAAATTTATTGAGCGGAGCAAAAAATCAAGATCACCTCTTATGAAAACTATTTTTAGAAGACTTTTTTGACAAAATATCAAAGACCAAACCATTTCAGGGTCAAACTTAACCCATTGCATAATGCTATTAATCTATTCTCTTTTCGTCCCAAAATAAATGTCATCGACTTATTTCACGTTCATTAAAAAAAGATATAATTTATAAAATTAACCCTATTTATTAGATGTTTCTTTAGAATTAAACACTTTAAGAAAATTATTTTTTTAATACAAGAATATAGTTGAAAAACATACTAATTTTTATCTTATATTTCTAAAATAACGTTTATTTTGGGACAAATTTTTCTACTAAAATAACAATTTTTTATAATTAAAAAGGTATAACGAAAAAAGTATTTTCTTTTTATGATAAAAAAATTACCCAACGAGTAGCCTGTTAGTATCACAAAAAGTCATAACTATTTTAAGTTATTAAATTAGTTTTGTAACAAAATCCCACTTAACTTTACTAATAAATATCGGGTAAATTTTAAAATAATCACATAATTATGATGTTTTTCACCAAAGTCACGCAATTGTTACTAACTCTTACCGTTCATATGTTACGACATGAATATACCACATCAACTCATTATGTCTTATATAAAAAGCACAAAATTTTGATCTTACTAACACAAAAGTCACATATGTCGAAAAATTCAACTTCCATAAAATAATTTTTTTTAGTTTAACAAATACAAATTTATAACAACAACAACAATAATAACATAACCAGTGTATTCTCATAAAGTGAAGTCTGGAAGGGTAGAATGTACGCATCCGTACCTTTACCTCAGATGTGAAGTAAAAATGTTGTTTTCAATAGATCCCCGCTCAAGATAAAAAAAAATCAGAAAAGGACGTAATGAAAGTACAAGAGATATAGACAATAAACGAAAATAACAGACAATCACCAAACTATACTACAACAAGATAATAATATACTCGAACTACACGAAACACTAGAAAGTCACAGAAGTTAAAGAACAAGAAACTATAAGGGTAGTCCTACAACTACTAAATAGGGCAACAAGACATTGCAGCCCTACATACTTGAAAGATGCAAACATACCTACTAACCTTTTACCCTACTTCGTGCCCTCCACACCTTTCTATATAAGGTCATGTCCTCGGTAAGTTGCAACTGTGTCAAATCTTGTCTAATCACCTCTCTTCAATATTTCTTCGGTCTATCTCTACCTCTCTTGAAACCATCCATGCCAACATCTCACACCACCGCACTAGGGCCTCCCGTGCATCTCCTTATCACATGCCCGAACCACCTCAATCGCGCTTTTCGCATTTTGTCTTCCACGGAAGACACTCACACCTTATCTCGGATATCCTCATTCTTAATCTTATCCATCCTAGTAAACTCACACATCCAGCATAACATCCTCATTTACAAATTTAATTTAAAAAATTCAACCTGACCCAATCCAAAACCCCATGTCTAATGGGTACTAATCTTTTATTATTTTATTTTATTTTTAGTCGAATAAATACAAATTCAATTAAAATAAAACAATCAAACCTGATTGTCTACGAACAAGGAAGCTATAAGTAATGCAACTATGAATCTCATGGAGAGTTCGATCCTGGCTCAGGATGAACGTTGGCGGCATGCTTAACACATGCAAGTCGGACGGGAAACACGGAAAATCGTGTTTTCAGTGGCGGACGGGTCAGTAACGCGTAAGAACCTGCCCTTGGAAGGGGAACAACAGCAGGAAACGACTGCTAATACCCCGTAGGCAGTGAGTAACTATATTCAACAATCATTTGCCAACATCGTTCCTAAGCCCTACTAAGTAAAGGGGGGAGTGTCCAGGCCCAAGCATCTTCGTCAGTACTCCATCTGCCCCCCGCCGGGGGGTTAAGGGGGAGGATGTCAAAACCTTACCCATAAAAAAAAGTACATAAATCAAAATTTTATATATATATATAAAAAAAAAAAATTATCAATTATTATTACTCCTACCTTTCATATTCCGTATTCTTAAATCAAATCATATATGCATGAATTGATTTTATATTCTTATTTTTAACTGGATACTTACATTAAAATAATTAATAATTTAAAAGGATTTGAACTGAAATGACCCGTCAGGTAAAAGTTTTGAGTCTCTAATTGAAAAAGTTAACATAACTTTATCATTCTCAAATATTGAAAGAAGAAAACGATTTCATATATATGATCCTGAGTAATATCTACAATGGTGTTCTATTTTTTCATTTTTATATTTATATTTTAATACTCCGTCGTAGCTATGATCGCTAGAGTCTGTTTCTACTATGTATGTAAATTGTTTATTTTCATCTGGAAAATATAGTTTTGGTAATTGTTTACACATATTTTTAATTTTTCTTATGTAGGTTTTATCTGTGTCATCAAAATGGTATTCTACATCCTTCTTTAATTTTTTCTGTAATGGTTTTAGATTCTCTGCTAGCTTAGGTATATATTCTCGTACTTGGTTAACTAATCCTAAGAAGGATTATAGTTTCTTTTTTGTGTCGAGCATTTCGTCTAATTCAATTATTTTTTGTACTATATGTGTTTGCATTTTTATCCCGTTTTTATCTATTTGTATTCCTAGGAATTCTATTTGATTTTTCATTATTTCTGCTTTCTCTTTGCTTAGACTAATTCCTGAAATTTCTATAATATGTATAAATTTTTCTAATAATCTTATATGTTCTTCTTGTGTTCTGGAGTATAGTAATATATCGTCTATATAGACTATACAATTTTCTAGCTGGCTAAAATAGTTATCCATAAAGTGTTGGTATCTACCTGGTGCATTTTTATATCCAAATGGTAATACGTTCCATTCATAGAATCCTTGTGGTACTGTAAAAGCTGTTAATTTTTTAGATTCATCTTCTAGTTTTAGGTGGTAAAATCCTGATTTATTTTTGCTTCTTGTCTTATTTTATTTATTTCATTCTTTCTGTCTATCTCTTCGTTTTCTTTCATTACTCTTATCATAGCCGCTAAGCTATCTTCTAATTTAGCTGATTCTCTTTCTAGCATTAGGTTTAGAGTTTCTCCTATCTTCTTATATCTTCTTCCTAGATTAGAAAGTACTATTTTTATTTTTATTCCTTCTAGATTTTCGAAAGTTTTTTCTTCTATCACATATTCTTCCTTATTCATTTATAATTTGTTTTGTAATTTATATGTTAGTTTTTGTAATTCTACGTATAGGTAGAATCCTTTCTTTGTGCCAATATTGATTTATGGCATACTCCTGCAAATATATTTTCACTAAGTCTTTGTTCTCTATGTGTAATTTCTTCTCTTTTTTGTTTAATCATTTCTGTTAGTTCTTCCTCGTATTTATTCATTAAATGTTTTATTATAATATTCCTAGTTAGGCCTATTTTTACTACCTGAATTAGGGGTTTTATTTTATCATATAGTATCTCTGCTGCTGCCGTATAAAATTTTATAAAAAATAAATTTCCTTTTGTAATTCTTTTGTATGTAATAAAAGCTTTGTGGAGTTCTGGAATTCCACTTATCTCTTCGCCATCGTAGGTGTATACGGTGCTAAGTAATCCATATTTATAACAAGTTTTCACTAAGTTTGGATTTATTTTTGGCTGTGCTATCAGCCGGTTGTATCCTTGTAGCTTTTGTGTTAAATAGTCTTGTATTTTTTCGGTAGTAGTGGTAGATCTTGGTTTGAGGTTTAGGAAAGTTTGTATTTTGTGGATATTTTCAATGTGAGTTTGGGTGATGTGGTTGTATATCTTCTTTTCTTTATGGAGGCTATTTGCATATGTGGATATCTGAGGTGTAACACTTGATATCTCAATGGGTTGTCTTTTTTGGGTAAATGGCTTTTCAAATACCTTGTTCAGATTAGTATTTGTAAATGGTTTTGTGCTATCTATTTTGTTTTCTGCAGCCTTGCTTGTATCTGCAGCTGTATTTAGCAAATCGTTATGGGTTTTAAGGAGTTTCCCAACGTCTCCTTTTAGCTCTGGAATTTTTGAGTCTTCCGATCGACTTAGCTCCGCATGTTTAGAGTCATGCTGCTGACTTAGCTCATTCTTTTCTATCTTTTGTAGTCTCGTACCTATACTATCCACTTTCAGGGAAAGCGTAGTAAGGATTGAGAGTATATCTGGAGTATTATCCTCCGTCTGGGTACTTTTGTCTTGATAAGTAATCTGCAATTGCATTCTTGTCAGTTGAAATTACCTCAATTGTAAATGTAAAGTTTTGTATATTGAGTACAAGTCTCCTTATTTCTTTTGTAGTGACTGAATCTTGTATTTTCCTGGTAAGCCACCATTTAACTTGTGTATTATCTGTTCTTAAAGGAAATTTAATATACCAAAAGTTTAAATTTATAACAAGTGCTAATTATTCAGTAGCAATATCAGATAAAAATATAGATAAATCTTTAGTATTATATTGGAAAATGTCAGGAATAGAACTAGCCCCAGGCAGTAAAATATTTACAGCAAGATGTAAAAACCTGTATGTATTAACTACTAAACATAAAATAACAGCAAAAAATAAAATAAATAGGATAAAAATAGAAAACCCCTTTGAAAAGACAGTTACTCTAATAGACAAAAATGAATATAGTTACAAAGAAATAGATTTTGACGAAGATTTAGAAATAGTAAAAGAAAGATTAAGTACATCTAAAAGAATAAACTATGAACCAAGATTAAGCATATCAGGTAGCAGAAGATATGAAAGCACAAGTATAAACTACGAACCAGAAATACAAGAATCATCTACAAGACTGATAAAACATCAAAAAGAGGAACTAAAACAATACTATATAACAGGAATAATAAATCAAGAAAAATGTTTAATATTAATAGATATAGGACAAGAAGAAAATAACATAACAAGGGAATTAGTTATGGAAGATAAAATAAAGGTAAAAAGCCAATCATGTCCAGACCTACCAAAAACATTAGCAAATACTAAAGAAATAGTAAAAAAGGAAATAATTATAGTTCTTATTTTTAACTGGATACTTACATTAAAATAATTAATAATTTAAAAGGATTTGAACTGAAATGACCCGTCAGGTAAAAGTTTTGAGTCTCTACTTGAAAAAGTTAACATAACTTTATCATTCTCAAATATTGAAAGAAGAAAACGATTTCATATTTTACTGACAAATATGATTAATATAGCATATGATATGCTTTTTATATATCAAAACCTTAAACAACTCTTATATATGCATCTGAATATTGTTTGAACCAGATTGAATGTTATTTTTATTATTATCTTTGACATTAAAAATTATTTTTTTGCACTTTCAATGCAAACAATCAATTATAATTTCTAATGCTATTTTCAATGATAATTATGTGTATATTAATTCTATGATTGACATAAAATGAGCAGAATTTATGAAGTTCGATGAATTATTGATATAAATTAAAATCAATTTTGTCTATATAAAGTAAAAGAAGAAGAATATTTAAAAATTTAACTGTGTTCCAACACTCGAACCAATGCAAAAGACCTGTAAGTTGCATCAGGATTATAAATTTGAATATAAGAAAATAATTTTATAAAAATAATCTACAATATTCTTATATTATTTTTTGTTGATCTTCTCCAAAAAGATGACATAACTATGAGGAAAAAAGGATTAATTTTATTCCAAGCTATTCAAAATGGAATAACTTTGTCCCCATTTTAATTTTATCCAAAATTATTCTCATCATTAATCAAATAGGTAAAACATATCAATACTATTAATAATTACTTGGTTCAAATAGAAAATGACCAATTTTTACCTCTAAATTATTTGGAAGGGACACTTTTATCCTCCATTAATAGGCTAGCCAATATCATTCATGAAACTTTTTAACTAATAATAACTAGCCATTTTAACAGATTATAAAGCATCCACATTAATTTTTTATTTATTTTTATCTACCAAAGTATTATGAGTATTGAGCCAATATTAAATTCTTGTTCTCGATTGAAAATCTCCCCAAATTAATTCAACTTTATGAAATTGATACTTTTTTTTCTTGTCAACTGATAAAAAGACATATGATATTCACAAAGTATAAAATTAAATCGAGTATCTAATATATGTGAACATAAAAACATTGAAGTGTTAAAATATTGAGATATTTTATATTTATTAAAGTGCAAATTTGTATTTAATAATACTTTAATACTCATACGTAAACGATCGTAAAAAACCTTATTAAATTCATGAACTAATCTTTTTTCAATACCCAAACATTAAAAAATATTATCACTTTAAACAAAATAAAAAAAACTCACAAAAAATAGGTTAATTATAATTTTTAGGAGAAGTATGAAAGTATCATCTACTCTAGAATGAAAGGACCATAACATACAAAATAAGGGGAAGAAAACAAAAAAAAAAGTTTTGCAAGCCTATGACGATAAGGAAAGAAATAATATAGACTTTTTAATTATCTAACAGGAGTTTAATAGAAAGTGATTATTTCTTCATTCAAATAAATGAATTATTATGATAGGGATGTATGAATCCATTAATAGGAGTTTTAAGAAATAATTTTTTTTTTTAATGTTATATCTTTTAACTTTAAAATGAATGAATTAAATGAAAAGAATAAGAAAAAAAAGCCAAAAAGGAAAAGAATGATGGAAAAAAGCAAAAGGAAAAAAGATAGATAAGAGTGTCATATCACCAGTAATTTCCACGATTAAATATATATTTGATATCTTTTTATAGTATATCTTAGATTTAATGTATATTATGTGAACTTCAAGGGGTGAACAATAGTTAAAAGAAATTTCTTATTAAAGAAAATTGAATTAATGAATGAAATTTGCAAGCAAGAACAACAATTTAATACAAAGTTTATTATTTGAGAAATAAAAAATTAATCCCTTCTATTTGGAGTAAGTTTCAAGTATCCTTTAAATATACTTTTAAGGCAATTTTGATTCTTTAAATTTACTAAAAAAGTAATTACTTTTAATTTCTATCAAAAATTTAATAAGCTTTATCAATTAAATTTGATGAATTATGAATCTTTTTAGCGCGAACTAGTATTTTGAGGCATAATTTTTGTAATTTTTATTTTTTGGGTCTACATCTAAAATTCGGTACATTTTTTTAGGTGCAACTAATAAAGCTTTTTGTGTTATAATTTCTAAAATTTAACCAAAACTTTCTAGTTGATCTTTTAAAATGACCAAAGTCTCAATTTTACTAGTTCCAAATATTTATATAATTATCTCATGTTGAAATAGAAAATCAAATTTGTTTAGAATTCATAGCTAGTTAGGAATTGTTTCTCCTAATTTATATTAGAATAGATTTTATAATTCTAATTTAATTTGAAGGAGAAATATTTTTTGACTTTATGAATAAAATATTTTTTGAGTTTATGAATAAAATATTTTTGGTGATCTCATTTCGAAGATTTTAAAGAATATTAAAATTGGCCGTTTTGCCATCAAAGCTGAAATAATTATTAACGAAAAACTATTTAGTAAGATAGTAAGTTTTTTGCCAAAAATGGATTTGTGGTAATTGGATCTAACTTGGGCATTTTGACAAATATTTATGTTTAGCCCGGCGCGGAATCCATTGTGTTTCAGAAAAAAAGGAAAAACACGAGTATCCTGTTTTTTTTTGATTTTGCTTTCTGAATAAATAAACGACACCCTCTTTTTTTAACTAATACTAGTACTAATTTTTCTCAATCAAAATCATATTGTGATTTATTGTATATTTTTGAATTGAAAAATAAACAAACCCCTTCCATCTCCATTACTTTTCCGGTGACTAAATCTCCATTATTTGCCCACAAAACTAAACCCTCCATTAAAACTTGTGTATGTAATTGGAGGAAGTATTGTTTGTTTTTTTGTACAATGCTCCAATGGCTCAGTACAGACAATCCGGTGCTTTAGGTATCATCAACAATGGTGGTGGTGGGGTTGTTCGGAACGGCGTCGTTTCATCGGATCATGTATCTGTTGGGATTCGTTCGAATAAGCAGCAACAGCAGCAGCAATCACGGAATCACCACCGTCGATTGAAGTCGAATACTCGCAAGATCTCGATTGGTGCTATCATCGTTATTCTATTCGTCGCTTTTGTTGTTTCTGTCTCTGCTTTCTTCTATTTCACATCTCAAAATACAGGTAACTCTGACTACCAACGAATTTTGTCACATTTTTAACTTTTTAGCTTTTTTGGGGAAATGGGTAATGCTAGATTTTTGGTGGGTTTAGGAGTTTTTTTGCTAGTTTTTTGGTTTTTGGGTGGTTGAAAGTTTAGCCAACGAAGCCTTGTCCTACTGGAGGTGCTACGATCAAAAGGTTTTCAGGATACAACACTCAGTGTGATGGGGTTTGTCCTAGTTCTATATTGAGCTTCTTCTTGCTATAGTGTACCAGATGATATGGTTTATTCTGGTTGGTTTGTGCGTAAATGTTAATATTCTGGTAACTTGTAACAAAAAAAGTAGTAGTTTCGGAGGATTTTTGCAGAACCCGCAATGCTAAGTTTGACGGTTGGCAATTTTTGGCTGGTGGAAAGTTGGAGATTTTTTTTAGAAATGGGATTTGGTAATGCTGGTGCTTATTAGCAATTTCGTTTAGTTTTTTTTTTTTTTTTTTTTTTGGAATCTTGATGATTTTAGAATGGGAATGCTAAATTTTGTGGGGTTTAGCAGTTTTAGCTTGTTTGGTTTTCGAGTAGTTGAGAATTTATGGTATTTGTAAACATGAGAATGCCAAATGTCGTGGGTTTCTGTGGTCTTAGTTAGTTTTGGTCTTTGGTTAGTGAAATTCTAGAGGATTCTTGTGGAAATGGGAATGCTAAGTTATGTTTACAACGTTTTAATATGGTTTTATTTTTAAATTTTTTGAACTGAAGTTAAATTAAGATTCTTGGGTAAAATTGAGAATAAACCAGTAAGAAGAATCATCGAATGTTTTAAGAGCTAATGATCAACAACAACAACATACATAGTGAAATCCCACAGGTGGGGTTTGTGGAGGGTAGAGTGTACGTAGACCTTGCCTCTACCTCATGGAGGTAGAAAGACTGATTCTGAACTAAGAGTTATTGATCAACCAAAAAACTGGAAAAAAAGAAGAGGAAGTGGTAGGGCCTTAGGGGACTTGGAAAAAGGTTGCAGCTTAATTCTGAAATTGAGAGTTGGCTAGTTTGGTAATATTTCATAGTTCATTTATTTACCAGAACTGGAGGGTTAACGACTTGTGCCAAAGTGGTAATGATAAAATAACTTGGCCTTTTCTGCTTGTTATAAGTAGTTTGTGTTGTTGGGCAGTTGAAATTGAGTTAAACTGAAGTAAGAACATTAGTCTTTTATTGGATATAGTTTCCTAGATTAGACTCCATTTAAGTATCACTGAGTTAGGAATGTCATATTATGACCTTGTTATGACGTTGAATGTTCTCAATTGACCAGAATGCTAAGAAAATGTCAATATTTGGTCTGTAATTGTAAACACTTAATAAAAATGGGCTTATTAAGTTTTACAGTACATGATATTGTAGAGTGTGATGTATTAATTGACAAAACTCGCGAGTGAACCAAACAAATGCTGGAACAATGGAGAAGCACTCTTAAGAGTAAGGGTTTTAATTTTTATGGTGAGTTAAATAAATCAAAGTATATGCACTACAAATTTAGTTACAAGAAAAATGAAAGTAAAGTAAGATTACATGGATTAAGATACCTAAGTCTGAAGAATGACATGATAGATGAAAATATATCACATAATTAAAATAGGATGGTTGACATTGAAGAGTGCTTTGCTAATAAAGTGAAATGTGAGTTCCGTAGAATGGATGTGAGAGTAGTAATATTATGTGGGAGTTAAAGCCCCAACATGTGCACGAGATATATTAGCTTCTGGGATGTATCCCAAATTGTGCGAGTCACTATGTTGAAGTGTCCTGTCTTCCAAGTATGAATTGAGTTTTACTTTAAATAAGTAAGAAGTAAAGTGTAATTTGAGTTTATGAAGCAAAGTATTTATTTGTGAGCAAAGAATTGGCAAAGTTAGAATGGCTATGAATTTGGGTTCATAATCTAGATTTGTGAATCTCTTGAAACTTCCCTTATCCATTTTTAGAAATTTGGGATTAAAGATGACAACATAATAAATGTAAAACTAGATCCGCCTCCAAGGATTTGATTTAGTAGTGAGAGTATAACACGCGATGTGTGGATTACGCGCACATCATTAGTTTGAATCTTGAGGGTAGAGGGGTGGGCCCATTATCTACAAAGTTTCAAACTGTCTGCCCTCGGAGATTTTTGGGTTACTAAAAATAAGTAAATGTAAAGCTAGATGCTCCAATCAACATGTTAAAGTCAAGAACTCAAAAAAGGTTGCCTATGGATGTCAATTTAAAGAAACAGTGTGAACAAGCAAAGTCTGCATACGATGTTCCAGTGTGTTCAGCTGTATCTTTTTTCATTGTTTTTGGATAATTAGGCTAAATCTTCCAGTTCTGTTTTAGAAATATATTATCCAATATTTAGACAGTTTCTTTGTGTGCTGTTGCAGAGTTAGATAATAATCACTTTCAAGATGATGGTGATGTGGAAAATGATTCAGATTTTCTTACAAATGTGACACGGACAAAAGGGAAGGTTCTCCAATTTGGACACGGGTCAGTAAGTCATGGCAGGGATTCTCGTTATTGGGATAAGGATGACAGGAGAAGGGATGACGATTACAATGAGGAGGATTTGGAGCAGAATCTAGATAGTGACTTGGATAAGGAGCAAAGTCCTCCCCGTGGGAAGAGAGGCGATAAGAAGTTTTCGAAAGGATTGGATCATGGTGGCAATGGGTTATATAACGAAGCTGGGCGTGATGAGTTGAGAAAATATGAAGCCAAATATCAAGCTTCCTTGGAGAATGCTGGGCACTCACAAGATGGACATCATTTGACAGACCAGCAATCGGATGATGCTGACAAGGTAAAGAAAAGTGTAATGGTGGATGCTGATGATGGATATGATGATGGAATTGACTTAGAAGATGCTCATACAGACGGATATGATGATGTTGGACATGATGATTGGGAACATACTGTTGCTGCCGAATCCCAGGAAATAAATGAGAGACATTCTTTCGATACACATGTTACTGGAAATAGAAACCAAAATCATGCCAAAGAGGGTAAAACATCCAAGGAAGTTTCCAATAAGGAATCCTCTTCAAGTTCTCATCACCCAAAATCTAATGCAAACTCTGGACGTGTCAGCTTCATTGATGGTCACCCCTCAAAAAAGTCTTCACCAGAAAAGCGGCCAGTACCCAGAAGGAAGCCAAGGAAGCATGGTAATATTATTTCCTAGTTTAGTTGGTGCCCTGTGACTTTATTTTATGATTGTTTTGTCTTCAGACAATGTTGTATTCCTTGAGTCAACTTGGTGTTTGAACTTTTTGATTTGAACATGGACAGAGAAGAGATGTGCTTGGGGACATTGGAACATTTTATTATGGGAACTTGCTTAAGCGCGCTTTTCCCCTTAAGTCTTGTATAACTACCTTATAAAATTTGCTCCTTATTACTGTTAGCCTAAAGACAGGCAGTTTTGATAATCAACCTCTATATTCTGGATAATTAATTTAGAATGTCTGTAAAAATAGTGTCTTTTTGCAGGCTGCAAGCGATCCAGGTTCACCTATGTACACACACACACACACACACGCACGCACACATATATATATGTGTATGTATAATTGATGAAGTAAATAAGAAAGACCAAGAGAACCAAATTCACTGAATATTTGAGTATATGCATACATAGGAATAGTTCTCATAATATATAATTACAATTTGATCTTTCTTGAGGACAATAGAGGCTAGTCTTTGATATTTTGCTCGATTAGAGAAAGATTTTAGTTGAGTTAATGTAGAGCATTGGGACATTAAGCTAATAACTGCTTCTCGTATTAGTTGTGTGCAGTCGAGAAAAAAGGAAACAAGAGACATCTGTTGCCTTTGCATCTTTATGTAAAGCGTATTGAGCTGTTAATGATAGTAGGAGGTCATCAGCATTCATATACTGTTAGTAATTTGTATAATAATCATGAAGTTAGGTATTAGAGTATATTGGTCATTAAAAAAGTTAGGTATTAGAGTAGACTATTATATAATAAATCTCGTATAAGAAGTAGAGCGATGTTGCTCAAAAATCTTTTTATTTTAGCCATCTCACTGTACTCACTTTCCAGCCCCCTGAATCTGCTAGCTAGATGTGTGATTTCAGCCTTGTTTATCACAATCATGGTATGGTGCTGGAGAGTATTAGCAGTCTTACGTGTCACGTATATATTTTGAATCTTGACAAGGCAGCAAGCCAGGATTCAAGCTCTTTTTGTTCCTTGTATGCGACATTATTTTTCAGATTTCTGGCTTTCCAAATGTAAGGAAGTTCTGCAATTCTTGCATTTAACAATTTAAAAGAATGAGTTATGTGCAAAATTTTGGACATTAGCCCACCCCAGCGCCTTTTCACTTGGGACTTAAATAGTCATGCTTTACATTTGCAGCTTGTGAGATGAAAATTTTGAACGCTAGTGCTCTTCTTGTGGAACCTTTGGAAAGTCGAAAGTTTTCAAGGTTTTCATTGCAGTACACGGAAACAGAGGACAAGCCTGTTGACGATGCAAACTGGGAACCAAGATTTTCTGGGCATCAAAGTCTGGAAGAACGGGAAGAATCTTTTCTTGCACGCAATCAGAAAATAAACTGTGGTTTTGTTGGAGGTCCTGAAGGAACTCCAAGTACCGGATTTGACTTGGCAGAAGATGATGCAAAATACATTAGCAGTTGTCACATTGCTGTAGTTTCATGCATCTTTGGAAATTCAGATCGCTTGAGAATACCAGTGGGCAAAATGGTATGAACAAATTCCCATCCCTTTTTAACCTGTACACATTTTAGTTTTCATAATTTTGGCTGAGATAACGATTTTAGATGTTCTTTTCTACAGATACTTAGGCCCCATTTATTTACATTAAGATTAAGACATCTGAATCTGAATGCACATCTGAATAATTAAGATATTGTCTCTAGATATGAACACCGGATAAATAAGATTGTTTGTTTTTCCACATCTGAATGTGCATAATTTATTTATTTTTAAATATAATAAATATACAATTCAAATAAAAAGTAGTTAGATATTTGAAAAAAATATAAATTTAATATAATAAAATTATTATTTGGTTAAAAAAGAAATATTTATGTTCACTAGTGATTGTGGAGATGGTTTGTAGTAGTGGTGGCGGCGATGCGTGCTAGTGGCTAGTAATGGTGGTGATGTGTGATAGTGAGGTGGTTGGTGTTATAGTGAATGATGTGAAGTGGTGGTGGTGGTTGTGATGGTGGAGTTGGTTGATGTTAGTAGTTGGCGGTGTTGGCTGAAGATGTGTGGTGGTGGTAGTTGTGATGGTGGAGGTGGTAGTTGTGATGGTGGAGGTGGTTGGTAGTAGGGATTGGTCACAGTGGTGGTAGTTCCAGATAGTGATGGTGGCAGTGAATATAATCATAATGATGGAGGTGGTAAATGTGGTAACGACAAACAATAGTGGTTGTGATGGCAAATGTGGTTAGTGGTGGTGGGCGGTGGTTGTGGACATAGTGGTAGTGAAAATTATTCATACAAAAATACCTCGTAATGATATTAAAATTTTATTCAAGATCTTAATGATTAAGACCTATTTGGGCCAAATAAGTTCTTAAATCTTAATGTAATCAAATGCACTTGATGGCCTAAGGTTTGAACTTTGAACCATTCAGATTCAACCCTCCATTAAGTGCAAACAAATTGTATAATGGGTACACACATTACAAAATCATATTTTTATGTTGATACTATGAGGAACTCATCCACAATTTTGTTAAACTGGTCAAAAGCTGACAGAAGAAAGAGAAGATTTACTAATAGAGTAGTGCTTAATCTTCTTTAGATCCTTAGGATACACCCTATCAAGATGTAGTCATATAAGATGTTCATTTGCTTTAAGGAGAAAAACATAACGAAGCTCCTAATTTGTATTCTTCAACTTAAAAAATAATAAGCCATTATGGCAGTTGACTAACGAGGAATTTAGCATAGTATCCCTGCATCCAACGGTAAAAGAAAAAGAAAGGAAAACATAAGAATACTCATATTTTTGTTTAGGCATCCCTACTTTTGGTATACCTCCTGTATATAGGGCGTTTTCCCAATTGATTCAATAAAGTTATTACTTTGTCCAAAATATCCAAACTAATACTTATATAAGAATTTTTAAGCTCTTTCTGTTCCCTGAATAACTTTTACCACTAGTATGCCGGTTGTAATTGTATTCCAAATGTTATCAATTTGGATACCTCCTGAGTAGTAGTTTTTATGGCAATTTGAACGGGGCTGGATGACTAAAAATATCACTCTTCCATTTGCAGTACTCCCTCTTTCCCATTTTATGAGACACACTATCCTTTTTAATTTGTCCCAAGAAAGAATGAACCTTTGGAAACGTTTTTGAAATTAGCATCCTTATTTTACCCTCAATGACTTGACTCGTCTGAACCACTTGATATCAAACTTTATTTCTTTTCGTAGGAGAGAGAAAATGATAAAGCAATAGGGAGCTCTCACCACTAGTATTAATTACAGGTAGTTAGGGAAATTTTGGTACTTTGCAGTTATTTAGTTTATATGTCAAAATTCTCTATTTTCCTTTTAAACCTAGTGTCTAGTCAAAAAACCTTCACATAAATTGAAACAGAGGGAGTAATACCCTTACTTATATATAAAAAAAATATCAGTGGTGCAGATGACGGAGGAGCATTACGAAGGGTTAGAAAGAGCATTACTTATATTTTCTTGTAGGCTCTCTACTTTTTGGCATATTGTCCGTATGTCTTTTTCCACACATCATGAAGTTATTTTCCTCGTTGAAAAAGTCACTTCAGATACCTCCACCTGTAATCTCCTTAAATATTTCACCCATCCGCTTTTAGCAATACCCTTATCTCGGTTACTTTTCTTGATAAATACCCCCATCCTTTTCCATTGTCTTGTCTATTTGGTCTTCATGTTCAAGAATGAAACTCAAAATTGAAGGAAAGACTTAAAGAACATGAAAGTTCAGAGACTCACAACTGGTCAGTTTCTACAGGTTTTCTGATATTTTCGGTTTGACCAATTTTTTCTTTGTGAAAAATAGACGTGTAACCCAACCACTTGTGTGCAACTTCTTTGTCAAACCAGTTGAACTGGTTTGTCAGCACCTTTTTAAAAAACGTTTCTTCTAGCTTATTTCAGTTAGATTTATAATGCATCTAGAAGGGTAACTATTTTATTAGAAAGAATATAGTCTTTTGTGGATGACCTACTTATCAAAATAAATAAAAAATAAGGGAAAACAGTCTACTGTGATTCACCTGTTTCCGGTTCTGTCAATAGCTTTTGTAGTTGTCTATACGAGATTCTGAATTATTTTACCTGAACTTATCGTCAGCTGCATTGTATAACATTTTTGTAATTTAAATTCCTTTCCAGGTATCCCGTATATCAAAGAAAAATGTTTGCTTCGTTATGTTTGTGGATGAAGTTACTCTAAAAACTCTTACAGCTGAAGGTAAGATGCCAGACAGCATGGGCTTTGTAGGTTTATGGAAGATCGTAGTGGTAAAGAATCTTCCTTTTTCTGATATGCGGAGAGTGGGAAAGATACCAAAGTTATTGTCTCATCGGCTCTTTACTTCAGCAAGGTAACTGGAATTACAATCTTGTATATATTTGTTTGTAGTCACTGCTTAAATTCTTCTTGTATGATACCATAATATAGCTAGTTAGCACTGGGTTTACCAAATTAAAAAAAAAGAACAAAGAGAAAAGGAAAAAACAAATAAGGTTCTCAATGCTTCTTGTCGTTTGAACTGGTTTAAAATTTAACTTAAAGGACATCATTTGTGTTTGTACGTTCTCAGCATTAGCTTAATGCTTCCTCCAGTGCATCAAAATACCAGTTTCATTAACATCTTTGTTTTATCTAGTCAAAAAATTGGCTCGTGCTTTTTTCTAATGTTAGATTGATTATAGCTTCTTTTAATGGTTAGGGTTTGAGCTGGGGATTATTCTCACTGTAGGGGCAGAACTTCCAAGTCAATAATTGTCTCTTTTGGGATTAGTGTATTTCCACTTCTAAGTGTTGAAGCAATGTGTTGTTTTTGCCATTTAAAAGATTTCACCGCTTAAAAGATATTGTGCAGAGTGAAGTCACCTGATGAGTGCTGATGTACTAGTTTCTGCAAATAATCAATGCTGAGATGATACTGAGAGAGATTGCATTGGAATTTGGTCTACTTTTGATAGGCATTACTTGTCCCTTCCCTTCTGTCTACTGGGGGTTAAACTATTTTTGGAAAAGTCAATTATGTGACTGCCAATCCCATAACTATGACTCTATGAGGATTGCTGGTGCTAACTTTAAATTAATTCATTGATGCTCTTAAGCTTAGGTAGCTATTTTCAGGATTCCATAATTTTCCTGGGTTTCTGCTTTTCCTTGTTTGTGTGGATGGAATTGGGAAAGATATAACATAAAATGTTAATGACACAAAATCATTTCTCAGCCTTCATTTAGCTGCTTGCCTACCCCTTTTCTGCCCTTTCCATATTTATCTAACATGTAGTGTGACTTGCATACCTACTGACTACTGTCATAAGATTTAGACCACATTACATGTAATAGAATGCAGTATTATCTATATATGAATGAATTAGCAAAGGTGAATGATGAGGTAATCTAACTCACTGGTGACAACTGTACTCTGTTGGTGCAAGATGGACTTCTGATGTAGTTTTAGTAATACTCTTGCAAACTGCTCTTTTATCCTCTCTTTTGGGCCTTCCATTTCTCTGTGTATAATTGTTTGCTTGAACTTTTTAAATTTCTGGTCGTTTATTAAAAAGTTGAGATTCTTGGATGCGAATTGCTTATTAAGGCCCCTCTCCCCGAAGAACATGAAAGGGAGAATATCTTAGTAGCTTGAATTTTTTTTTTCCAGAACATTTTACAAGCACTTCATCTGAAATTATGCAGGTATTCGATATGGTTAGATAGCAAGCTTCGCCTGCAGCTTGATCCCCTACTCATCCTGGAGTACTTTCTGTGGAGAAAAGGTTACGAATATGCAATTTCCAATCACTATGACAGGCATTGCGTGTGGGAAGAAGTTGCCCAAAACAAGAAGCTTAACAAGTACAATCATACTGTCATAGATGAACAATTTGCATTTTACCAGGCTGATGGATTGCAAAGATTTAATGCATCTGATCCAAACAAGCTTCTTCACAGCAGTATGGTTTACTGGTCCATATTTAATTTCGTGCAATACCTTTTTGGCTTCTGCGTTCTCATTGGCAAAATGTCATTACATGTTTCTGACAGATGTACCAGAAGGATCTTTTATTGTGAGGGCTCACACACCAATGTCAAACTTGTTTTCTTGTTTATGGTTCAATGAGGTTGACCGGTTTACTCCTCGTGATCAGCTGAGTTTTGCATATACATACTATAAGTTGAGAAAGATGAACCCAGACAAACCTTTTTATCTCAACATGTTCAAGGTGAGAAATTTAAGTTGCTTCCAAGCGCAACTGTGGAGATAGACAACGTTCCCTTTTTGTCTAACACTTGGTATGTGCATTGTAGGATTGTGAAAGACGAAAGATAGCTAAGTTGTTCCATCACAGATCAGACGAGAAGAGGAATATTATCTCTCAACGTGAGACAGAGTAAACGCGGAGAGAACTCCTGGTTTTGGCGGATGATTCATTTTGTTTTGTTATATGCGTCGCTATATTGTACTTGCTTGCTGGAAAAAGAGGTCATCATGCCATAGCCGTTGTGATTGTGTCTGTTGTACATTACCAGAATTTTCTCTAGAGAAAGCGATACACGTCCAATTCTATTGACTCAAAGCAAAGCAAGGTGGATTCTGCTGGCTCATCTTTCTGGTGGAAAGAAGACACCACCAGCATTACAGCTTCCATTCTATTAATTTCATTGCCTTGACCAACTCCTAGTGTGAAGCATCATCCTATACATTTTCCATTGTATCTACAGGAGTTGGTGAAGAAATACTAGATACGATATGTATTCTTTTTCTATGAAGCAGGGTGCCAATTTATTGTTTCTAATATTTGATACTATTACTCATTCAATTTATATAGGCTTATTGTGATGATTTTAACATTTAGCAAGGGCATTGCTCTTTGTGATTGTCCGACTTAGAATCACTCACTATCTACAAAAAATCATGATGGATGAAAAATCAAATTAGTGAATGACAACTAAAGGATTTCTTTAGCACAACTCGTTACCAATATATTAATTACAAAGAGTTGTCTTTCTTTTATGGAAGGGGAGCCTTGGAGCAACGGTATAGTTGTATCCATGTAACGAATTTGAGTCGTGGAGGCAACCACTAATACAAGAGTCTGAGTCGTGGAGGCAACCACTAATGCTTGCATTACAGTAGACTGTCTACATCACACCCCTTGAGATGTGACTCTTTTCCGAATCTTGTTGATGCGGAATATTTTGTGCACCAAGTTTTTTTTGTCTTTCCTCTATAAGGTTTATTCGTTTGTTTTAGCAAAAATGGAGGGGTTCAGAGTACTTTCTAATTCCCGGTCACAACTAATGCATATAAACTACTCCCTCTGTTCTAATTTATGTTGTTCTATTTTATGTGGCGGTGATTGATTTGGCATAAATTCAAGAAAAAAATGAGTTTTTTTTAAAAAGAAGATCTTATGATCCAAAACAAGTGATTGATATATGTGATTAAAAAAACATCTTATTAAGGGTAAAATGAGAAGTGAAATTGTTTCTAATAAGAAAGTAAGATATTCTTCTTGAATAAACTAAAAAAGAAAGCATGAAACATGAATTGGGACAAACAGCGCGCAATTGTATAACTAAGAGTTAATGAGAAAGTTATGGTAATAATGTCATACAAAGTGGAACATATAGAGTATTAGGTATCTTTTTACCTACTCTGCCCTCTAAAAAAAAAAGGAGAAAAATGAAGAAGAAATATACACAAGAAATAGGGTATGACTTATCTAAATTCCATTGCTTTTACCAACCATGTAGAGCAACTTATTCCTTCCTTTTAACACCTCTTCAAATACTTGATTAACCTGTGATTCAAACTTCTCCAAACCAGCCTTTAGTGCTGTAGATTTCTGCAGAATATTTCTCTTCATCTCTTCTTCATATCCCCTTTTTAACTTTTCTTTTGCTTGCATTATTGCCTTCTCCATTTCTTCATACTCATAAAATCCTATCATCCACTTCTCTCCATCTTTGCAAAATTTCCTCTGAAATTCAGTGGCAAGTTCATTAACTGATTCCCTAAATGACTTAATTGGAGAAGAGTTACAATAAATCCTATCAATTACTTCCAACTTATAATTCTTAGTTGGATACAAAAAAGCACTTAGAAGAATGTAAGATAATAAACTCATTGCAACTCTAATTGTGCAAATCAAACTTGAACAACAATCCCTTTGTTGCATTTCTTGAATAAGAATTCTCTTGTTGTCCCTTTGTAAAACAATTGATTGCATATTGGCAAATGCATCTGCCTCATAACTATTGAGATTCTTGATGGTGGCATCAATTGTTAAATGATACATATTGATCTTAAAACTTGATGACTTCAACATGTTACATAGTTCCATGATGTTCAAACTTTCCTTCATGTACAAATTCAACAAATCATCATTGATCCATGTAATTAAGGGTACCTTTGATTTCTCCAATATGATGAGAAGAAATTCAGAGTGGAGTTTTTTCAGGAGAGTCATGGCTTGTCCACACCATTGGAGAGTTAAAGAATTCTTGGATAGTGATAATTGGAGATTCTTGATTTCATTGGTGAATGAAGCAAAGAGAGCCATAGTTTCACTATTTGTAACATGAAAGATACATTTTCTTTGGTGAAATGGAGAAAGACAAGCCATAAATGCCCTTCCCATTACTTACCTATTCTAACACGAGAAAAAGATGCCAAATTTGGGAGATTATCAAGGGGTGGAGAAATAGAGAGGAGGTGAATTAGTAAGGTGGAAAAAGGTGGGGAGGGATTTTTTGGTAGGAGAAAGATGTAAGTCATGCATTCCTTGTTCAATATAAGAGAAAATGACAAAGATGGTCCCTTATGTTTGAGGATAGGTTCAAAATAATCCCTTAAGTATCACAAGTTAACAAAAGTGATCCCTTAAATATGCACTTAATAATTTTGATCCTTTAAGTTTGTCAAAAGTTAACACTTTTAGTCTCCAACAAAATGTTTATCGAACTCTATCTGTTAAATTTGAAAGGAACTATGAAATAAATTATTAGGGAGATTTCATATTTAGAGGTACATGCTATTAAAAAAAGGCCAAATACTGGGGACAAGCTGCCGATTCTAGGGAAAATCGAGAAAAAACCGATGGACTTCATAATGTCGAATTGTAGTGTCTTGAAAGATAAGAAACGAGGGAATCCATCGATTAGGTAAAATATACCAATTTTATTGAAAAAATGATCTAAAAATAAATACTTTTATTATTTTTATTTATGCTCAACAACTACAGTTTTCGCTTTAAAAACTGACGGACTCGCTCTATTTTCTTTAATAAATAATTAAAAACAATCATAATTTTTGTGCGAAATAAATCGACGAACGTCCGTAGGTTTTTTCTTAATTTTTTTTATAGTTTCCATGCATTTTTGTGCGAAAATAGCCAACAGATTTGTCCGTCAATTTTCGTAAAATTTAAATTTTTTTAATAGTGTCCCTCAATTTTTCACTTGTTTTTAGTAATGAACTTTTTTTATATAGTTTTTGCTATTTCTGATTTATTTCTGAAGTCTGTTGCAGCTTTTTGAGGTGTAAGTTATTTTTGTTTAAGAAATTTAGTGTCTAGTGTTGTTCTTTTGGTTGCATATTGTAGTATTTGATGTGACTTTCTTGGTGTTTATAATTCAAATAAAAATTACATAATTTTCGTTAAATTTAACAAATATAGTTCGATAAATATTTTGTCAGAAACTATAAGTGTTAATTTTTGATAAACTTAAAGGATCAAAATTATTAAGTGCGTACTTAACAATTAAATGAATACTTAATGGACTATTTTGAACCTACCCTTAAATATAAGAGACTATTTTTGTCATTTTCTCTTCAATACTAACCTTTTGAAATCTTGATATGCTTTTTGCCCTTTTCCCCCTTTTCTTAAGAATAAAATAATTTTAATTTAAATATATTGATAGTGCAAAAAAAATTAAATTCTCGGTGTAATTTAACTAGTTATGACTGGTTATCAAAATATTCTTCGAGTTATCTTATTAGGCTTGTTATGAGAAGTACTATTTTATTGCAGGTTAATTTAACCTGATAATTATTTATACAGTCAAATCTCTTTATAATATTCATCCTCTAGAACAATATTTTACTATAATACTCAAAAATAAATTGGAACTGATTTTTCATATTATATTATAATATATTTTTTCTATAATAATATTTCACTATAATAATAAAAGATGTTCGAACAAACAACATTATTATAGAGAAATTTAATGATATATTATAAGAGCACAAAACTTAAAAAGTGGGATTTGTAGTGAAAGGGGGAACTAAAAAAGAATGCTTGGAGATAAAACATGGAAATTTATAACTTTTGGTTAAACAAAACGAAATAAAAATAAGCACAAGGAGGAGAAGTCACGCATTGTGTTTGGAGAAAAGGGAAGAATTTATCTCAAAGTGGAATTTATTCTTTCCCACTTGAAAAGTGCTTCCTTTAAACACATGTAACTTTTACATGGCTTTTGTCTAACTTGTGTCTTTTATTGTTTCAAAATTTTGATAGGGACTTGTCACCTTTTTTTTTTTTTTTTTTTTTTTTTTTTTTTTTAAGTGTTCGGGAGGAAAATATTTTTTTGAAAGATATTTTTTAGGAAAATAAATTAATTTTTACTTTTTTTTTATGTTTTATACCTAAGTAAAAAAGATTATCATAAAATTATTTGTATATAATTTAGACAAATATCATGGGAGGTGAGAGTAGGGGTATGGGGATGGCCGATGGGAGCTACTGAAGGTGTGTAGCTTGTTTTACTTACTTCTACCAGGGAAATCATTTCCTAATTTTTACGGAAAATTATTCTTTTAACCGTCCGAATATGATAAAATTGAATGTTTTTCTCTGAACACACTCTTTGAGTTAAAAGATTTCGCTTGGAACATATATTTTCATAACAAGGTTTCTTATTTACCTTTCACCATTGGAATTGAATCCCATATTTAGTTTAAACTCAAAAGTAGTAATCCATAAGATAGGATTTTTGTTGATTTTTGAAAGAAGAAAAAAAAGTTAACGTTGCAGTAGCTCATGGGCAATGTTATTATTTTAATACTGAGTTAAGAATTAAAAACACACTTAAAATTATTTTAATTTTTTGAGTTTATACTTAAATTATTGGGAGCGTGAATTTCATACCTCAACTATCACTTAATGATTAGCGAAACACACCTCGATTATAATCTGATGGTGTGTGTACTACACTCTCTTTTGTTTAAAATTCTGCCACATGGTAAAACAGTTTCACTGTGACAAAGTTAAATAAATTAATATTAGATTAAAAGTTAAAAGTTATCTCCGTATAAATTAATTTATTCTCCGTCGCAACATGCAACAATATTTTCCTCTACCTTCTCGGCTGAGACACATATATCAGCCGCTCAGAAGGAGAGAGTTTAGGATTTTAAAGAAATTAATTGAGAAACATATTTTAAAAAATCTGTCAGCTAATAGAGGAGTTATACATGTCAGATGGACAAAGATTTTATGTCCAAACGCACCTAGAAGCATTTGTAGACGAACATTTGGTTTAATCAGCGTCTAGGTGTGTTTCACTAACCATTGGATGATAGTTCAGATAGGAAACTCACACTCCCAATAGTTAAAGTATGAAACTCAAAAAACCAGCACAATTTAGGTGTGTTTTTGTCCCTTGACTCTTTAATTTTTTATCATTTAATTGGGCGTGGATTAGAAAATGTCTTCAAGAGGATAGGCTCGACTTTATAAAGTCTAACTTTTCATATTCAAAATAGTAAGTAGTAGTACTTGTTAATGGGCAAAGAAATTGCAATTTAAGTGCTTGAAATTAGTTCTTGCAGAAAGGGATATATTCAGAAAATTTATTAATAAAAGCTGTGGGATTATTGTACCGCTACAATTGATTAAGTAGTAGGAGATTCTCATTTCTTTTATGCTTCTTATCGTTGTTTAGCATCTAATTCTAAAGTAATTATTCAAAAAACCTTCACAAGTAAGCATGGTATCCATAAAGTATTTTTCAACTCAACAATATGATTCTGTGTATACTATTCTCATTATGCACATAAGGAAAGAACCGTATGAGATGAAAGTCTCACGTTGAAACTCTGAAACGATTTTGTGGTTGCTTTGTAGTGTTTGGTCTACGCATCAGAACTGATAACCCGTTTGATATTAGGCGGGATTATGCACAAAAGTTTATTCATTTAATTTGTACCAAGCTTTCATGAGGTTCATTCAAGACTTAGATCTTTCTGTATGATTGCTGCAAAAAGGGTCAGTTTTAAAGTCTTGAATGACAAAGATCAATAAGTCAGTTGGTGTTTAGAGTTTAGCTTCTTGAGTAATCTGATTTTGTGGTTATCAATGTAAAATAAATATAAAAAAGAGCACAAAATAATTTTATTCAATATAAGTGAAATAGTTCCAACTATCCTACAACAACCAAAAAATTCTAACACTCCTTCAATTTTTAATCTATCGAAAGTTTTTCAAAGAAAAGCTCACATGAGAGATGTGTTGCTTTAGCTTAAGATGGTTCACTGAGTGGTTTTACTTACCATTCCCATTTCAAGTGTTGTTGAACCAAACATCTAGTTGATCTTCCTTTCAAGTGTCGTCTTGAATCAATAACCTTACATGTATCTAGTTGATCTTCCTTTCAAGTGTCGTCTTGAATCAATAACCTTACATGTATCTAGTTGATCTTCCTTTCAAGTGTCGTCTTGAATCAATAACCTTACATGTATCTAGTTGATCTTCCTAAGGCAGTTAACGTATGTGTAACTTGAGAAAGAAACAAATAGCTTGCGAAACCTGAAAAGGCAAACCAAAAGACAGTTACGACATGGAATGTGTGTGGACTGCAATCTAGCAAATGGTTTTTTTCCCCTTATGTTTTTCTTTTGTAGCAAATGTTTTGGTTGCAACTTTCGGGAAGACTCCTTTTAAGCATCTGGTTAAGCACCGAAGCATTAGTCCCAAGAGTGTATCTTAAGATCAAGAGGATTATAGATGTGTCTTATAGATCATTTTCTTTATACTTGATGTGTCTTCTCACTCCCATAGTGGAATAAAGTAATGAATGTCTGGAAAGAGAAACTGGGAATAGAAACCCTCCCTTTATTTCTTCTTTCCAAACTTTCCTTACTCGAATTCGTGTACCATAAGCAAGACACTAACAAAGGTTTACATACCAAACCCACTGACTCCTGTGCTGAGCCATTGCAGCTAAGCTCCTTCTGGGATGTTCATTTAGAAAGCAATGCACCACTCCATTTAAATGGAACTTGGCAGATAGGAGGGACAACCATATGTCAACTGGTCCGCTATACTTGCGCAATATGCTAGTGCTAACCTGAATATGATTAATCACAAAGCTCCCACTTCAAAACTTAGACCATAAAGTTGTGACTGGCAAAGATGCCAACCATAGTCATAGAAACTCAAAACCAATTAACATCTGAATTCTTCTAGCTATGATATTCCCAAGAAAAAGATGAGCTTAAATGAAACGACATGGTCAGCGAGAATTTTGTATAGTTGATCTCAACTTGCTTGAGCTTGAGATGTACATGTAGTTGTATGATATTCCAAGAACTAAAATAAAAATCTACCAGTAGTACCAAAAGTAAAGAGATAAGGGAAGAACTCACAAGCTCCCAGGCCTCAACTTCTTTCTGTGAAGTATCTTGCAATAGTTTTCTGCATGTAAAGAAACCATTTTATAAAGAAGAGCTACAAATTATGGAAAATGGAAGACATAAATAAGAGGTGATACCTATATGTTTTAACAAAGTATATATTTCAGGGAAATTTAACTAAAAAAAAGCTACTAATTCTAAGCCTTTCATATTTCACTACCAAATTCTAGAAGATTAGTGGGAGATTATGCTGCAACAACTACGCCTTAATCCCAAACCCAAGTTGGAGTCAGTTGTATGAACCCTCACTAACCATGTTGCTCTATTTAAGCTCAACTAATGCCAATATTATACAAAAATAAAAATGAAAAGAAATAAACTACTAGAATTCTCTATAGTTTATACTGGTATATAAATCTCTGATATGACTAAAAGACTCCAAGAATCATTGGAACTAAAGGAAACGTGTTAACCTAACTATCATAATGGGAGAATTATGGTTAAGTTAATTTGTTAAATCTTGAAGAAGATCTATTTTGAAGTCCTACATCTATAGAAGAATGTCCAACTCATCAATGTTTTCCTTGTCATACAAAATATACAACATGTTATCGGCATGCCAATCAATTATAGATTCAACAAAAGAAAAGTAAAGAATCCCTTATAGTGATGCTTGTTCAGAAAACCTAATCAAGTATAAGAGATATCAAACTAGAAAGAAACAGGATCATTATGAAACTTTGCTAGTATTAAGTATCACTGTCAATACTAAAAAACTCTTTATAACATCTGAAAGAGCACTTCCAAGTAATACCAAAATTCAGTGACTAATTTCATTTGCAAAAGTACAACCAATGGCTACCAGAATATGATGAATAACTTACCGTACACCTTGATGAACATCTTGATGGTTACAGTGACCTGAGACTCCATAATTATCAAAAGTTATGACCTGGAAAACAAATGTCCATGAGATGAAAAGGTGACATAATTAAGATTCCCTCTGCTCACATATAACTCTAAGGCAACATCTTGAATACAAACAAAAAGAAAAACAGAAATTACAAAATGAAAAAGTGAAAGCAAATTTAAGTAAGATTTCCCTCTGCTCACAAACAACTCTAGACTTGACTTATTTATTTATGTTGAAGGAAGATGATTATTTTCATTCTTCAACTAGGGGATTTTCCCTTTGGTTAAGTGAAATCTCTTGAGTTGATTTTCTCCTCTACCTGTAAAAGAGAACAAAGAAACATATCTATATAAAATAGAGTAAAATTACTTGTGAAGACTGGAACTGAAGAGATGCTCATGACTTATTTATTTATAACTTGTGTTTGGTCAGGCAGGGTCATTGTAGAAGCTAGAGCAGCTCATAGATCACAGGGTACAAATTTCTCTATAAGTTGCAAGCATTCAAGTGTTCTAAGTATTCAAAGGTTAAGATTATAATTCAACATCAAGCTCCAAGCACTTGAATTAAAATACATAAAGTTCAAGATCAAACTCAAAAGCCCTTGAATTTATTTGTTAAAGGAAGAATCATAGGAATTATTGAGACTGTAATATTCACTGTATTGAAATAAAACACTACACTTATTACAACATTTTGCAGCCTTGATTATTTTCTTGACAAATTATTTTTGTCTACAATATGAACCGTGAAATAGGCAACGACTGCATTATTCCCTAAATAGGAATTTCATGAGGTTACCCCCATATTACTGTATGGTAGTTTCGTCTTCCCTTCTGAAAGACTGTCCTCTATTATACCGAACATTAATGCTTGCGAAAATACAAGGGTCTATCACATTAAAATTTTGCATTTGTTTCAAAGGTACTTGGTATATTTGGTAGACACCAAGTAAGGAATATGTAATCCATTCTATTGGATTCTGTACTTAAAATCCAGAAAGGTAGGCCTCAATGAAGTCATAGCGGACTATTCCATATAAACTCCAATTAAGTAGAAAATCAAATCAAATTGATTCATGGCATCTGAAATAGAAATAATGAAAACTATATTCTTTATATTCAACTAAAATGAACAAATAAATAAAGGATGCACCTTCAGATAAAGATTTAATTTAGCGAAGTAAAAGATCCATTTATACAATGAAGTCAACGAGAGGAAGCTTAAATTTTAAACAATCGAAGAAGCACAAGCTACTGAAGATTACTCGAAAAGGCCATCTTAGTTGAACAAGATAATTACTGAAATCACTTACCAAATCAATTGCGCAGTTGACAATTTCCTCCTTGATAATCTTTGACAATAACTTAGAGTTCCATGATTTGCCAAAACCATCCTAGTAAGAACTATGCATTAGAATTCTGCTTAAACATTTAAGAACATAGATATGTACTATTTTGATACAATCAGAATACCTGTAGATCTGGATGGTCAAGGACTTTCACTAGCTTTTGTGGAACCTACATGAGTAAACAGAGAACAGAAAAATCAACGACTCATATTTGACTAGCTTCTCCAACATAATAGAGTAATGCAGGATCAATTGCATGAAAGCCAACATAAAAGATCACAGATCTAGCATTAATGCATCGCTCAGATTTCTATTCAGATAAAATTTCACATTACCTTAAGCACAATCGAGGCTAAATAAAGTTCTTCTTTTCTGACATTGCCTATACCATCTGCATTACCTATATTTCAATACAATGCGACAAAGCAGAAACAAATTACTGAACGTTAGCATCAGTAATAGACTCTTGGTTATCTAGGATAAAGATTCTAAAGAACAGTTCTAGTGATTCGCGTTCTGATCAATTAAACATTCTAAGGTTGAAAAGAACTGCAATAAATCAAATTCAGAAAGCGAACCTCACGTTTAACAACACTGCTTGAACTGGATCATACTTCTAAAAAAATCAATCTAAAGTATTTCAACCGGTTCAAATATCAACTTCTCATTTTAGGTTTTACTTATTGTGTCTTGAGATATATATACGGCAACCAAAATACACATGCACTCCAAACTTAGGCATAAAAGAAATTATTTGATTCAGCATCTGCAACAGAAATTGAAATATTCGAAGAGCCTTACCTGTTGACATGCATAATATGTGCAAATTACATCCTCTGGAAGACAAATAATTAATGGTTGGAGTAAAGAACCTGCAGTATAGAGTTAAAAGCACCATAAGTCACTATATCTAGACAGTGATGCTTTGTACAGTAAATAGATACAATATTGATTACTTAATAACAAGATTGCCTAAACATTAAAAGGTCATTGCATCATATGTGGGAACTGAAATCTAAAGTTAGAGACACGTTAATACTCAACTAACATCGATAGATGTGATCCTTCTTACCAACTATATTTTGACACAATTTGCAAAGAGAAATATAGTCCAAGAAAGGATGCTTCTCTAAGAACAAGCATAAAGGAAATTTGATAAACTTCAGAAAAAGAAAGGAATAGCATTTTAGGTTGTAGATTTTCATGTATCATATGTATCAGGACATCATATGCTTAACAAAACAAACCAAAACAAAAAGATAGAAATCATAATTTGTATAAAGACAAATCATATTTCAGTTCTTTAATGACTTATTTAACAAGGGCTTAATAATTGAATCTTATAATTTAGGCCACTAAATTTCTAGTCCACCACGTTTCAAGATGAACATACGAATTCATGGGACTTATTATTCAGTGAAAGTGCCTATGAGCAACTAATTAATTTTGTTTCAACTAAGCAACTTTGCATTAGTGTATAACTAATGATACATCGGGCTCTCATAATCTTGATTAAAACTAACATATAGTTCCAAGTGTCTTAGCCTGCAACTCCCTCTATAGCAATTCAAAAGTTCGCACTCAAAGTTAAGACGTTCAACCTTACATAGACTCATCATCAGGATGGGCAATAACCAACAACACATTTCTCTTGCAAAAAATTCCACCTGAAACATAAACAGAATATACATATTAAGAAGGGAAGCAATTAGCTGATCCTAAAAACAGACACAAGGGAAAAACACTATAAGGAAAGCTGTATGCGTGTCTGTGTTTAGATTCTAAAAGAATAGTGCATAACAACACTGAGGCAGCCAGTAAATGCAAAAGAAAACAAGAATTGACATTTCGTAGAGAAGTCACCCCATACCATCATTCAAAACTTTAACTTGTGAGGCAGAGAGAGATTTGTGGAGAATTTTAGAAAGTGAAACCACCCACAGCAAAACCACTGTAACGATGATTACTAGCCACTCCATTTAACTTCTTTGCTAGCAGAACTACAGATAGCACAGAATTGTATCTGCCTGTAAATCTGAAATGAGTTGCATTATTAAAATCCATTATGGTAAGTGAAATTGTACTTCAAAAAGAGAAATCAAACACCAATAATTCAAGGAGACCATGGATACTACCAACTATAAACCTTACAACAATCAGTATCCACTACATTACAAGCTTTTTTTGTCAACACTTGTTGAAAGAAAGTAAGATGGAATGGTTTTTTGGGTATAATCTGGCACAAGCTTTGTTTTCTTTCTGTTTATACTACTACTTACCATTTCAAATGAAAAAGGATGGAAAAAGCACGACTCCTTAAAATTAGGTACCAAAACTGCAATTTTGCGTTTGCTCATTGCTTCCTGATGATAGGGGATATGGATTAAAACTGTCCACATAATTATATAATCTGCATTTTACCTACTGAGTGTCAAACATGAAAATATTCAAGAGTGGAGGTAACCACAGATAAATGGACTTTATTCCTACCGGATGACGTGATAAGACCACATATAAGGACTACGAGGTTATACCAGGAGAAGTCATGACCACCTAACACAGACGGGTTGTCTTGGATTTAAAGTGAAATAGAAGAGTAGAAAAGGAGATTTAGTGGGAACTAAAGAGAACAAACAAATTACTTCCTCCATTTCACTTTATGTGAAAGTGTTTGACTGGGTACAAAACTTGAGAAATTAAAGAAAATTGTTGACATGTAAGTAAAATATATGCAAAGTACCAAAATTACTCATTTAAATGAGCGGTGTTGAGTTCATGTGAAACCATAGGAGAGCTGCGATTTTCTCCATATGACCAAGTAGCTGCTTGGTTTCTATTTTCCCTTCCGAGGTTCTCTTTATACAGCAAATGAAATGAAGAGGCAAAGAGCTTCTCTCCTTCGTACCTCTCTATTTTTATCCAGCAAAAGACTTGATTTCTCCTTTTATAAAATAGTGTTTGGGATCCTTGTCTTGCTATCATCTACAACATTTCGGACTTAATCCCAATATATCGTTCCTTTCATAAAATAGGGAGTAATAGACACATCCCCCACCTGGTGTCCCTAAGTACAACAACAACATACCCAATATAATTCCACAAGTGAAGTTTAGGGAGGGTAGAGTGTACACAGATCTTACCTTGTCAGGTAGACTGGTGTCCCTAAGTAAAATACCAAATAAGACCGTTCATAATTCCCCTGCCCCATTTCAGGCGGCTTGCCTCATAAATCCCATCAAATATATGTAACAATTCAAACCTTCACATGGCTGATTTAAAGCCAAGTGCTCAGCTGTCTTTCCACTTCAAAAGTCATTCCATTTTCCAGTATTACATCTTTTTTCCTAAGTTTCGCAGACTCTTCACTTTTATGCTGCACCCGTGTCGGATTCTCCAAAAAATACACTATTTTTGGAGAATCCAACACGTACTTGTTGACATTTTTGAAGAGTCCGAGCAACATAGCTTTTCTCCATATCATGTTGGACAACAAGAACAGAGAAAGCAGCTATACTAACAGAAATGCTGCAATGCTTCCTCAAATATGTGACCAAATTAAGATTTAAAGGATTACTTAGGATTCACCCTTCAAACTCTCACTTATGTACTCACTTTAGTGGACTTGCTCCATCAATTTATACTCCTTTGATGCCCATATATATCTTACTTGTTCCTACAGCATATAACCAAGTTTAACATGGTGTTTCACCTTATACAACCCCACAAATACAACACATAAAATCAGCTGTCACCTATAAATGGTTCTGGGGTTGGGTCACTTTACAAGATTTTAATTGGTCCAAATAAATGTCCAAAATTTACATGACTTTTAATTTGAATATCTTCTTGCTTATTATTATCCTCGAAAGACTCCAAACAGGAACTAACATTTCATCTTGATTCAGATTTCCATACACATAATTTTCTCTTTTCAAGTGCATAGTTGAGTTTAATTTATTTAAAACTCTGGAATATGCGAAAGATTAAACTATTCCTTCTATCTGTTCAAATGGATCATAAAAGGACAAATAAAAATGCAAATCAGAAAAGAAAAAAGGCATGTGAAAAGGAGAAAACAATCAGATTAAAAACAAACAAGTAAATTAATAGTCTACAGGAGTGATATTACAAAATTAAAAACATAGGGTAATTACCTGAAGATAGATAGATAGATAAATAAATGAATATTAAAGGGTAAATTTTGGATGGAGAAACACAGGAGGAGAAGCTAATAAAGAGACGAGGTAAAACAGAATCGGAGAAAGGGAAAATCGGCACTTAAAATGACTGTCCTTTTATAGGCTGAATATCTTTTATAAAAATGATTCAAAAAATCCTTACTTAAAATTATGAGAAGTTAAATTAGGGACAACTACACAAATGTCTCTTTGGCTTTGTATTTTTGTCCCTCATTAAGAAAATAATTTTTTTTCTTTTTATGTATAGAACAATTATCTTTTTGCCCCTCTATATCTCAAATATTTTTAAACAACTCTCCGTATGCTCATTTGCCTCTCAACTTCTATATTTATTTCTCTTTGATTTTTAATTTTTTCCTTTTTTTTCCTTTTTCTTAACCTTTACTTTTGTTTTATTTTTTTCTTCTACGTTTTTTTTTTCTTTTTTCTCAATCTTTATTTTTGCCTCTCAATTTTATTTTTTGTCTAATATTGTTTTGTTTCTCACCTTTATTTTTCATTTATTTGTTTCGTTTTGTCTTTTTTCTCCAATTCTTCTCTTTCTTCTTCTTTTTTCTCAAATCTTGTCTTTTTTCTTTTCTCCTCTCAACTTCTATTTTTTTATTTTTCTCTTTTTTCTTTGATTTTTATTTTTTTTTCTCTTTTTTTGATTATTTTTCTCAACCTTTATTTTTTTATGAGATGTTCTATAACTCTTGCTTTAGAGGCAAAACTTAGCCCAAGGACTTCCAAACAACAAATTACGCCCCATGAGCAAGACTTGACACTAGCACGTTGTGTCTTGATTTATGAGATGTTTTATAACACTTGCCTTAGAGGCAAGACTTAGCCCAAGGACCTCTCAAAAAAACAAGTTATGCCTCATGGTCAAGAGTTCATACTACTTCATTGTGTCTTGATTTATGAGATATTCTATAATTCTTGCCTTAGAGACAAGACTTAGTCCAAGGACTTTCAAACGGCAAGTTACGCCCCATAGGCAAGAGTTGACACTACCACATTGTGTTTGATTTATGAGATGCTCTATAACGCTTGCCTGAGAGGCAAGACTTAGCCAAGGACTTCCAAGTAACAAGTTACGCCCTATGGGCAAGAGTTGACACTACCACATTGTGTCTTGATTTATGAGATGTTCTATAACTCTTGCCTTAGAAGCAAGACTTAGCTCAAGGACTTTCAAACAACAAGTTACGCCTCATGGGCAAGAGTTGACATTAGCACATTGTGTCTTGATCTATGAGATGCTCTATAACGTTTGCCTTAGAGGCAAGACTTAGCCCAAGGGCCTCCCAAAAAATAAGTTACGCCCCATGGGCAAGAATTGACACTACCGCATTGTGTCTTAATTTATGAGATATTCTATAACTCTTGTCTTAAAGGCAAAACTTAGCTCAAGAATTTTCAAACAACAAGTTATGCCCCACGAGCAAGACTTGACACTACCTCATTGTTTCTTGATTTATGAGATGTTCTATAACTTTTGCCTTAGAGGCAAGACTTGTTCCAAAGGACTTCCAAACAACAAAGCACGCCCTTAAGTTTACTTCGATGTAAAAGAAAGAAGATCATCTTTGCGGATTATCCAACTTTCTATTCATTAACAAAAAATAATATAGGTTAAGAAAAAATAAAAAAGAGAAGAAAAAAAGAGAAAAGGAAAAGTTAAAGATTAAAAAAAAGAGAAAAAAAAATAAAGGTTGAGAAAAAAGGAAAAAAAAGAAAAAAAAATAAAGGTTGAGAAAAAAAATGAGAATTAAAAAGAATGAGAAAAAAAAAGAAAAAAGAAAAAAATAAAAGATAAAAGAAAATGGAAAAATAAAATTAAAAGTTGAGAGACAAATGAACATGGAGAGTTGTGGTGTAGAGGGGCAAAAATGTATTTGTTCTATACATAAAAAGGAAGGAAGGGTATTCTTTAAAGACTTTTCTTATGGAGGACAAAAAATGAAGACAACTCACTTTGAGGGACACTCCAGGTAATTTCCTGATTAAATTAGAGAGTGCTTCGTGAGTTCCTTCTAGAATTTGCCCTTCGAGTGTTTCATAAAACTCGGAGAAGATATGGCATATCATGTCGGATACATTGCAACAATAGTATACCCTGTAAATTTTCACAAGTGGATTGGGAAATCAGGTAAGATATACATGATATATGATAAGAAATAGAGGGAACCCATCACAGCCCTCTAAAGTTGGCACCAACTTTAATCTAGACATCTTAATTGAGACTTGTTCATTTTAAACACCTCATGTCTGTTGTGTCATTTTGACACTTTTTTTACAATCAACAACAATATATAATGTGTGTATGTTACACTCGCAAATAACACATAAAGTGATGAATTAAATGAGGACATTTGTCATTTGTGCCCAAAATAAGTGAATTTTGAATCAAAATAAAAGATGGCCAACGATTCGATGACATGTGATATTTTTGCCCACCAAAATAATTCTTAACTAAGGAATTTTGAGTAAAAAAAAAAAGTGATCAATGAGTAAATGACACGTGGCATTTTTAACCCAAATAATTACAAAAAATAATTTAACCACTTTTAATAAATTATTTTAGAGAAGCACAACCCCCTTCCCCAGTCCCCCCTACCCCCGATCGTCTTCTCCATCGTCCTCTTTTGCAGAACAATCTCATTCCCTTACTGCACACCAATATTCACCTTAATTACAATTTTAAATAAAATTAAAAATTTTCACATATAAATAAACATATTTTACATAAGATATCAAATTATAAATGGAATTTCGTTACACTTGTGCTTCAAATGTGCGAGCTTTATTGTCTTGGATTCTCTAAATTTAAAATAATTAGTTTAAAAAAATTATTATACAGAAGCACAACTAATCTCTTTTCAAATTTTGCCCTTTTTTTCTTCAAATTTCTATCAGTTTTTCTCAAACTAATTCGAGGAGGAGGATGTGGAATAAATTAAGAAAGGTGTTTTACGCTTGGAAAAATCTCTTGCCACTGAAATTCATTCCTTCGTTTGTGGCACCATCAAATCTATTTTACCATGGAAGGAGTATAAGCTTGGAGAAATGGTGGTTGAAAATGAGGAAAAAGAAGAAAAAAAAGAAGAAAAAATTGGTTAAATAAGCCTTTCACGCGCAGTAAATGAGTGTATCACACTCACTATGCCATATCAGGGAAAAGTGTCAAAATGACACAGCAAAATCCTACATGAGATATTTAAAATGAACAAGGCTAGTTAAAGTATATAAGTTAAAGTTGGTGCCAACTTTAGGGGGCTATCGATGAATTCTACCATAAAAAATATAGTAATGATGTGATCTTAATAATGATTTATAATTTTCTGTTACTATTTAAATTTACCTTTTTCATGTATTATTATAATTATAAAATTATAGTTTATCATCGTATATTTTAAAATTGAATAAAAATCTTTAAGTGAAACGACGATAAAAAAATATTACGGATAACATTTATGCTGGTCGTTTGGTTGGGAATAAGTTATCCCGGGATTAACTATCCTGGAATAAGTTATCCCACCATATGTATGTGATAACTATTTCCATCACTATGGTATAAATGGTGGGATAAGTTATCCCAAACTTGACAACCAAACAAGATATCAAAGAGTTATTCCTAGACTATTTTTTTATCCCATTGACTATTTATCTTTATCCCTTACACCAAACTGAATTATAGTTTATAATTGAGTTCTTCTTTTATTGATCCATCTTATTTTAGTTATATTACATTCTACTCTAATATATATATATATATATCACCTTCAAAAATCCCCCCCTCCCCCCTATAAAAAAAAACTTTGAAAGCTAAAATTCCTCACTTGGTTTACTAGCTGTTTTAACATCAATATTCCTATTTATAGCCAAAAAAATTATATATTCTACTATTATATAAAGTAAAATTGTTTACTAAATCACTCCACTTATTTAAATGGGTGAATTATAAGATTTATGTAATATAATAATTGTTGGTTATAAAAATCTTATCATGAAGTATATTGACAAGCTAAGAATTTTGTACTTTTCGTAGTATATTTTAATACCAAGCTCTGAAGTAAAATGAAAGAAGAAGCAAGATGCAAATTTAATAGAGATCAAAGTAATTAGATTGCCTCAAAGAGACAAGAAAATGAAGACAAATATGGGGTGAAGTACGAAAGCACAAGAGATGAACTTCAAAGTTCAAAACGAATAATTAAATGCACGTTGTCGAATCTTTCGAGTTAATTCTAGGTGAAACCTATTTAGAAAAACTTTTTAAATGAAAATAAGATATTTCATTTAAAACAAGGATCCGTTTGGTTGTGATATTTTTTTTTTCATTTTAGTTGAAATCAGTATTTGGCCATGAAATTCAAAATATTACTTGAAGTTATATCTGAAATTTAAAAAACACCCAAAATTCTGTTTTTTTTTTTTTACTTTCACTATATATTTTTCTTTTTCAAACTTTACCCTAAACTTTTTATTTTATAAAGATGACTCCATTTAAATTATATTTCATGTTTTTTAAGAAAAAGTACATTCAAATAATCAAATATTATTTGCAAAAATTATAACTAAATGTAACTCAATCTTCAACTCTAAGTTCAAATTTTTTAAATATTTCCAGTAGTATGTAATAGTTCATATATGAGATCTAATCCATGATATTATGTGACTATCTATTTTAAAATAGAGTAATGAAATCAAATACACTCTGAACTTATTTTGAAAAGTCAATTACGCACTCAAACTATTATGATGACCTATTACACAGTCCCAAAAAAATAAAAATTGATCTTTTACCCCATCCCCTTTTGTTATCCATCTTTACCCCTTTTCTCCTCTTCTTCTTCTTCTTCACAATTTTCAGTGAACTGTACTACAATAAGTTTTCTTTTTCTAGAGTGGAGGAAGAGGGGGAAGAGAATGTTGATGATGATAAAAGATAATAAATAAGCTTGAGAGTTGAAATTCGCAGGCTAAGATCTGATAAAGATACCCCAAAAAAGTGAAGTTCACAGGTCGATAAAAATTTCTGGTGAAATATTCAAAAATAATACTCCCAAAATCGAGAGGTGTTATTGTGATTCTTTGTGGTGGTGGGTTTGATGATAATGGTAAAAATTAATTGTGATGTGACAGTGAAATTGATGGTACTTAATACTTATGTGATAAATTGACTAGTGAATAATAAGGAAATGGGAGAAGTTGGAGACTTGTAAAGTTTTAACCTTCTTTCATATATATATATATATATATATATATATATATATAAACTTTTTTCTGATATCTTTCCCTAAATTACTTTCTTTAGGAATTAAAGTCTTTACCCTTTTTTCTGTTTCTGCTTGTTGGTTTTTTAAGAATTCTATATATATATATATATATATATATATATATATATATATATATAGAGAGAGAGAGAGAGAGAGAGAGAGAGAGAGAGAGAGAGAGAGAGAGAGAGAGAGAGAGAGAGAGAGAGAGAGAGAGAGAGAGAGAGAGAGAGAGAGAGAGAGAGAGAGAGAGAGAGAGAGAGAGAGAGAGAGAGAGAGAGAGAGGGACCGTTTTCTATGCGGTAGAATTGCTAGGAGGGAATTTGGAGAAAGGTTAGAATAACCTAGGGATGGTGGAATTCGGAGAAGGAAGGGGATTCCAAGCATGTGTGTTCTTGGGTATGGATTAAAGTACATTATTATGATCATAGGTTGTTTAATTCCCTGTCTTATCCGTAAAAATAATAGAACTAGGAGAATTAATGGTGAAAAATCCCGAAAAAAGGGTGGGATGATCATGGGTGGCCTGGGGTATGGGGATTTGGTATAATTCGGGTAATGTATAGGCCTTGTGTGTTGATTATATGTACTGTGTGCTGCTTTTAGACCAAGAACTAGAGAGGAATCTGGAACACGGGAAAGCTCGGGTCGAATAGAGCTTGGAATATTTTGAGGTAGGTGATGACTTATGATTTTCTGTGAATGTGTATATTCATGTACTCATGTCTATGTGATTGTATGCATTACATTGCTTAGGGAAGTTGTGTGAAATGTCTAGGTTCCTGTTTACAGTCTGTGATTGAACGGTGTTTACTTGTTGGTTTTACAAGTTGTGTGTGTTCATATATTGACTGTGGTTTGTTGACATTCGATTGGCTCGGGTACCACGCCTGGTACGGATATAACACATGGTTGGCACGGGTACCACGCCTGGTACGGGTATAACATTCTGTTGGCATGGATACCACGCCTGTTACGAGTTTACTTTATTGTATCTTGCATTGTTTCATTGACTATTGTATTGCATTGGTTGATATTGGTTCCGTGAGTGGACCGGGTTGTTTTACTGAATGTGATACTTGATATTGGTTCTGTGAGTGGACCGGGTTATTTTACTGAATGTGATACTTGATATTGGTTCCGTGTTTGGACCGGTTGTTTACTGAATGTGATACTTGATATTAGTTCCGTGAGTGGACCGGGTTGTCTATTTAAAGGTGCTATAGTTGGGGGTCCTTGAGTGGCCGAGAACTTGGTATAACTGCTGTGTTTGGTCTTGGTTTAGGCCGAGTTGATCATTACTTTTGGTATGTGTCTAGAGGGGATTCCAGGGTGGATCCGGGCTAGACGGAAAGGTATAGTTAACAGCTCATGTTCGTGGTATAGAACTGTAAGAGATGGATTTCATGTTGGGACAAGGTAGGTAGAGACTTGTAGTCTAGAGCATGTATACTTGTTGCATGTTTTCCATATATTTACTTAAATATGTTGGACTATTATATATGTTGTTTACTTGAAAACTGGCTGATGATCCTACCAGTACATAGTGGTGGTGTACTGATACTGCACTTGTCTTTCTTTTGGTGAGTACAAGAAATCTACCAGCGACTGAGACGCGACCTCGCATCTAGCACCGACGATTTCTGACTTTCAAGGGTGAGGTGCTTGTTTCGAGCTACCTTGGGTTATCTTAGAGTTTTAGTCCATTTGTTTGGACTTAAAAGTATTTTATTGTCTTTGGAGTTGCATCCCCGTATTCTAGATATGTGGTATTGATGTTTGGTACAATGACTTTCAGTTCCTAGGAGTGATTTTTCGCAGGATAATAATTATATTTAGTTATTGAATTGATTGATGGTTAGTTTACTTTTCGCTTGCTGGTTTTAGGCTGTTAGTCTAGGCAAGAGTTGAACTCTATTGGTTCGCTCATCCGGGGGTTGGGTGGGTGCCACTCACGATGGGTTGGGTCATGACAAAAATGGTATTAAAGCCTAGGTTCGTTGATCTCGTTATACCAAACAGATCTAGTAGAGTCTTGTGGAACGGTGCAGAGACGTCCGTACTTTTATTCGAGAGGCTATGGGGCTTTAGGAAAAACTATCTCTTCCTTCTTTCCTTCGTGCTATAACTCGATTCCAATTGGTATCTAGTGATACAAATTAGTATGTAACCTCGTTTACTCTTCTATCCACAGATGGTTACTACAAGAAATAATGGAGCAAGGCCAGCGGTCCCAGCAGCGGTCCCGACAGTTCGAGGCAGAGGTAGGGGAAGGGGCAGGGGATGAGTTGGATCCGCACCCGCCAGGGGTGGAGCTCGAGCTGCTGCTGCTGCACGTGAGGTAACCCCCCCACCTCAGGATCATGTGGCTGAGGATGTAAAAGAAGTGGTTGTAGAGGATGGAGGGGCTCAGGAGGAGGCGGTACCGGTTGAGGGTGCAGGCCTTCCTACTATGACACCAGAATCTTTTAAGCAGGCGTGGGATATTCTGAGTGGGTTGGTTGGTGCTGGAGCCATACCCGCGGCTTATGCAAATCAGGCCTTGGATACTCAGCCAGTGGTCACTACTACACCAAGGATGAATGCAGCTTCGGGTACAAATGATCTTCTCAGGCCAATGTTAGTCCCAGTGATGACAAGTAATGAGCATGAGATGCTGACTAAGTTCCTTGCTGAAACCCCCGATGTTTCAGGGTACAGACATGGAGGATGCCTATGAGTTCATCTTGGATTGCCATGATAGGTTGCACAAATTAGGTATTGTACGTCAGCATGGGGTAGAGTTTGTCACTTTTCAACTGCAGGGTTATGCCAAGCAGTGGTGGAGGTCTCATGTTGAGTGTCGGTCTTCTATCCTACCTCCACTGACTTGGGAGCAGTTCCACACGTTGTTTCTAGAGAAGTACATTCCCCGTACTTTGAGGGACCAGAAGAAGGATGAGTTTTTAAACTTGGAGCAGGGTATCATGTCGGTCTCAGCTTATGAGGCTAAGTTCCATGCGTTATCTCATTTTGCTACACAGATGTTGGGTTCCGAGGATGAACGGGTCCGGTTGTTTGTCAAGAGTCTGAATAGTGATCTGCAGGTACTGCCAGTGCATATGACTTCTTCAGGAAAGGGTTTCAATGATGTGGTGGACTATGTGAAGAAGATTGAGGGAGTTAGACAAGCGGGGTAGGCTAAGGCTTTAACCAAGATGCCCCGAAATGAGGGAAACTATAGTGGTTCATACTCCCGAGGCCAGCATCAACAGGCTTATCTGTCCATCCTATTCAATCAGCTCTTCCAGCTACAACAGGTGGTCGTCAGGGAGCTCATTCTTCAGCTCCTAGAGGCCAGAGAGCATCCTATACATCAGCTAGCAGGCCTACTCTTGACCGTGGTTGCTTCCATTGTGGTGAGTTGGGCCACTTTAAGAGAGAGTGTCCATATAGACAAATAGGTAATCAGGGTCAGCAACAGATTTTGAGCAGTGGTTCTGGCAGGCAGAGGCGGTAATGCTAGGGGTCGCCCATAGGGTGGGCGAGAAAATTTTCAGAGAGGCCGGGGAGACAGAGGAAACGGCGGCGCAGGCAGGGGTGCGACGCAGCCGGCTAAGGAAGTTTCCCGGATTGATGATTGGGCACATTGCTATACTTTTCCAGGAAGGACTGAGGCGGAAGCCTCAGATGTGGTGATCACATTACTATTCTTGTTTGTGATAAAATGGCTTCGGTATTATTTGACCCAGGTTCTATATATTCTTATGTGTCTGTGGGTTTTGCTTTGGGGCTGGGTTTGACCTGTGATATCCTTGATTCCCCTATATATGTTTCTACCCCAGTGGGAGATTCGGTGGTTGTGACTCATGTATATCGTGACTGTTCTATTGTTTTTGTGGGGTTACATACTTGGGTAGACTTGGTAATTCTGGATATGGCTGATTTTGATATTATCTTGGGTATGACCTGGCTATCTCCTTATCATGCTGTGTTGAACTATAACACCAAGACTGTGGCTTCAGAAATTCCGAGCAAGGATAGGCTAGAGTGGGAAGGTGTGTACAGGCCTAAGCCAGCTAAGATAATATCGTTTATCCGGCCTAAGAAGCTAGTGGGGAGGGGGTGTCTAGACTTCTTGGCTCATCTCCAGGATGATAGTGTGGAGTCTCCTCCTATTGAGTCAGTTTCAGTGGTTTCTGAATTTTTAGAGGTGTTTCCAGCGGACTTGCCTGGCATGCCTCCGGATAGAGACATAGATTTTTGTATTGATTTGGAGCTAGGCACTCTTCCCATTTCCATTCCTCCGTATAGAATGGCTCCGACAGAGTTAAGGGAACTTAAGACTCAGTTGCAGGAACTCCTAGATAAGGGATTTATACCTCCCAGTGCTTCACCTTGGGGGTGCTCCGATCTTGTTTGTAAATAAGAAGGATGGTAGTATGCAGATGTGCATTGATTATAGGCAGTTGAACAAGGTGACCATCCGGAATAAGTACCCTCTACCCCGTATAGATGATTTGTTTGACCAGCTTCAAGGTGCATCAATGTTCTCAAAAATCGACTTGAGGTCGGGGTACCATCAGCTAAAGATTAGACCTGAGGACATTCTGAAAACTACTTTTCGGACCCGGTATGGGAATTATGAGTTTCTATTAATGTCGTTTGGTTTGACCAATGCGCCAACAACATTCATGAGTTTGATGAATGGGGTGTTGAATTTTTACTTGGATTCTTTCGTTATCGTGTTCATTGATGATATTTTGATCTACTCTATGAGTAGGGAGGAGCATGCTAATCATCTTCGTATTGTGCTGGATATCTTGAGGCACCAAAAGCTTTATGCAAAATTCACCAAGTGCGAGTTTTGGTTGACTTCTGTGGTATTCTTGGGGCATGTAGTGTCAGAAAAAGGGGTGATGGTGGATCCCCAGAAAATTGAGGCAGTCAAGAGTTGGGTTCGGCCTAGCTCTGTGACTGAGGTGAGAAGTTTTGTTGGGATCGCGGGGTACTACCAGAGGTTTGTTAAGAATTTTGATTCTATTGCTACTCAACTGACCAGGCTGACACAGAAGAAGGTACCGTTCGTGTGGTCCGACAAGTGCGAGGAGAGCTTCCAAAAGCTCAAGACACTTCTGACCACAACCCCTATTTTGTCCCTGCCGGTTGAAGGTAAAGACTTTGTTGTTTACTGTGATGCTTCACATTCTGGTTTGGGTGCTGTTTTGATGCAGGATAGGAATGTGATAGCCTATGCATCTAGGCAGTTGAAGGTGCATGAGAGGAATTACCCGACTCACGATTTAGAGTTGGCAGCGGTGGTTTTTGCTTTGAAAATCTGGAGACACTATCTTTATGGTGTCAAGTGTGAGGTATTCACAGATCATCGCAGTTTGCAACACATTTTCACTCAGAAGGATTTAAATTTGAGGCAGAGGAGATGGATGGAGTTATTGAAGGATTATGATGTGACAGTTCAGTACCATCTGGGAAAGGCTAATGTAGTGGCAGACACATTGAGTTGGAAAACTGTTAGCATGGGTAGCTTGGCTTGTTTGGGGGCGTCCAAATGACCATTGGCTAAGGAGATTCGGGCTTTGGAGTCCAAGTTCATGCACTTGGGTGTTTTCGATCAAGATGGGTTGTTGGCCAGCATTGAGGTCAAGGCCACCTTCATAGAGGAAATAAAGGAAAAACAGTTTCAGCATCTGAAACTGGGTAAGTTGCGAGGCAAAGTAATATCCGTGGAGTCCAGAGATGTAATATTAGACTCTGGTGGAGTGTTGTATTTCATGGAGAGGATTTGTGTTCCTCGGGTAGATGATATGATACAGAAAATCTTGGTAGAAACTCATGGTTTGTGGTACCCAATTCATCCGGGTGTGACCAAAATGTACAGAAACTTGAGGCAGCGTTACTGGTGGCCCGGGATGAAAAGGGACATAGTAGATTTTGTGTCCAAATGTCAGAACTTCTAGCAGGTAAAGTATGAGCATCAGAGACCTGCAGGACTACTTCAGAGAATGCCAATTCCAGAGTGGAAGTGGGAAAAGATAGCCATGGATTTTGTGGTGGGTCTTCCCAAGACATTGGGGAAGTATGACTCAATTTGGGTCATTGTTGACAGGCTGACCAAGTCCGCTCAATTCATTTCGGTCAGAGAAGATTACAATTCGCTGCAATTGGCTAAGAACTATGTGAAGGAGATTGTAAGATTGGATGGGGTACCATTGTCCAATATTTTTGACAGGGGTACACAATTTACTTCTAAGTTCTGGGGCAAGTTACATGAAGAGTTGGGTACACAACTCACTTTTAGCACAGTCTTCCATCCTTAGACTGATGGTCAGTCGGAGAGGATGATTCAGGTACTGGAGGACATGCTGAGAGCATGTGTAATGGACTTCGGTGGTCATTGGGACCAGTTTCTACCGTTATGCAAATTCTCATACAACAATAGCTACCACTCCAGTATAGATATGGCACCGTTCGAGGCCCTGTATGGGAGGAACTGCAGATCACCGGTTGGGTGGTTTGAGGAAGGTGATGTGAAGCCTCTGGGCATAGATTTAGTGAACGAAGTGCAGGAAAAGGTAATGGGCATACAGATCAAGTTGCTGGCTGCTCAAAGCAGGCAGAAGGAGTATGCAGATCGCAAGGTCCGGGATATGGAGTTTCAGGGTGGTGAACAAGTATTGCTAAAGGTATCGTCAATGAAAAGGGTTATGCGGTTTGGTAAGAAGGGCAAGCTTAGCCCTCGGTTCATCGGTCCATTTGAAGTGCATGAAATTGTGGGGCCAGTGGCTTAAAAGTTAGCACTGCCACCTAGTTTGTTGGACGTCCATCCGGTATTCCATATATCCATGCTCAAGAGATACCATGGGGATGGGGACTATATCATCAAGTGGGATGAGGTACTTTTTGATAAGGACCTTCGTTATGAGGAGGAATCGGTTTTGATTCTTGCTCGGGATGTACGGAGGTTGAGGACAAAGGTGATTGATATGGTGAAAGTTCAGTGGAAGCATCGTTCGGTTAAGGAAGCCACTTGGGAAACCGAGAAGGACATGCAGGACAAGTACCCTCTACTCTTTGAGGATTCAGGTACTACACTTCCTTCCTTTTATTTTCATAATTTCGAGTTTGATTGTACGGGGATGAATGATGAGTAAATTGGTATCTGTTATAACGACTGGGTCTGTCGTTACGGGTAGTCCAATCGTGCCAAGTTTTAGAGTTAGAAAACTCTGAGTTTGAGAGTTTGAAATTTTAGGCTTGGCTAGCCTCGATCGGTTTTGGAGCGAGGTAGAGTCTAGGGAAATCTGGGTAAAAATAGGTTTAGGTGTCTTAGATTGAGCTAGTTTTCCACGTAGCCAAGATATAAAGGAGTTCGAGGGACTTTTCGTAATTGCATTTGGGTAAGTAGAACTCTCAGAATCGCGTTTGACGTGAAGGGGTTGTTTCAGGACGTCGTGGGAAACAAGTGTGTTATGAAATAGCCAAAACTGGCAGATTTTCAGATATTCTGTCCGTGATGAGCGCGGTCACGCGCGATAGCGGCCACCGCTATAGCAGTAGAAATTACCGCTATAGTGGCGGTCAAAGGGCGGTCAATCCACTTAAGTCTGCCATAGCGGCGGGCTACCGCTATAGCAGAGCGGGGACCGCTATAGCAGGCCGACGGGTTTTTAATGCAGAAATAACTCCCAAAATATTCAATTTTTCACAAGTTCATTTTGGGAGAAGGGCTAAGCGATTCCAGGCATTTTTCTTCTTTTTTCTGCCAAAATTCTTCCCTAAGGTAAGGTTTTCGTTCCCCAATCTTTGTATTACGTTTCCTATGCGATAGAATTGCTAGGAGGGAATTTGGGAAAAGGTTAGAATAACCTAGGGATGGTGAAATTTGGGGAAGGAAGGAGATTCCAAGCATGTGTGTTCTTGGGTATGGATTAAAGTAGATTATTATGATCATAGGTTGTTTAAATCCCTATTTTATCCGTAAAAATGATAGAACTAGGAGAATTAACGATGAAAAAGCCTGGGAAAAGGGTGGGATGATCATGGGTGGCCTGGAGTTTGGGAATTTGGTATAATCCGGGTAATGTACAGGCCTTGTGTGTTAATTATATGTACTGTGTGCTGATTTTAGATCAAGAACGAGAGAGGAATCCAAAACACGGGAAAGCTCGGGTCGAATAGAGCTTGGAACATTTCGAGGTAGGTGATGGCTTATGATTTTCTGTGAATGTGTATATTCATGTACTCATGTCTAAGTGATTGTATGCATTACATTGCTTAAGAAAGTTGTGTGGAATGTCTAGGTTCCTGTTTACAGTCTGTGATTGAACGGTGTTTACTTGTTGGTTTTACAAGTTGTGTGTGTTCATATATTGACTGTGGTTTGTTAACATTCGGTTGGCTCGGGTACCACCCTGGTACGGGTATAACATATGGTTGGCATGGGTACCACGCCTGGTACGGGTATAACATTTGGTTGGCACGGGTACCACGCCTGGTACGGGTATAACATTCGGTTGGCACGGGTACCACGCCTGGTACGGGTTTACTTTATTGCATCTTGCATTGTTTCATTGACTATTGTATTGCATTGGTTGATATTGGTTCCGTGAGTGGACCGGGTTATTTTACTGAATGTGATACTTGATATTGGTTCCGTGAGTGGACTGGGTTGTTTTACTGAATGTGATACTTGATATTGATTCCATGTTTGGACCGGGTTGTTTACTGAATGTGATACTTGATATTGGTTTCGTGAGTGGACCGGGTTGTCTATTTAAAGGTGCTATAGTTGGGGGTCCTTGAGTGGCCGGGAACTTGGTATAACTGCTGTGTTTGGTCTTGGTTTAGGCCGGGTTGATCATTACTTTTGGTATGTGTCTAGAGGGGATTCCAGGGTGTGTTCGGGCTAGACGGAAAGGTATAGTTAACGGCTCATGTTCGTGGTATAGAACTGTAAGAGATGGATTTCATGTTGGGACAAGGTAGGTAGAGACTTGTAGTCTAGGGCCTGTATACTTGTTGCATGTTTTCCATATATTTACTTGAATATGTTGTACTGTTATATATGCTGTTTACTTGAAAACTGACTGATAATCCTACCAGTACACAGTGGTGGTGTACTGATACTGCACTTGTCTTTCTTTTGGTGAGTACAGAAAATCTACCAGCGACTGAGACGCGACCTCGCATCTAGCACCGATGATTTTTTACTTTCAAGGGTGAGCTGCTTGTTTCGAGCTACCTTGGGTTATCTTAGAGTTTCAGTCCATTTGTTTCGGACTTAAAATTATTTCATTTTGTCTTTGGGGTTGCATCCCTGTATTCTAGATATTTGGTATTGATGTTTGATACAATGACTTTCAGTTCCTAGGAGGGATTTTTCGCAGGATAATAATTATGTTTAGTTATTGAATTGTTTGATGGTTAGTTTACTTTTCTCTTGCTGGTTTTAGGCTGTTAGTCTAGGCAAGGGTTGAACTCTATTGGTTCGCTCATCCGGGAGTTGGGTGAGTGTCACTCACGACGGATTGGATCGTGACAAATATGAACCACATTTAGAAAAAACACATTCAAATTCTAAATATTTTTTGTAAAAAATATGATCATACACCACTCTAACTTTAAAAAATTCGAATAAAGTAAAAAATATTTGATTTTCTTGATCAAACGTCCACTAAGTCATCTCTACTCACTTTTGATTACTTGATTGTCATTAAATGTGCTCACATACTTCATTCCCCATTCATTATTTACAGCCACCCTTCAAATTTAACCAAGATGATTTTTTTGGTTAATCATTTTATACAAAACGAATAATATTTATTTTTTATGTCATACCAAATTGATGCTTATTTTTGACTTTTTAAAAAAATATTCTTAATTTTACCTCACGACAAACAATCGAGCTACGTACATTGAATTTAATAACGTATCAAACACTTTTTAAGTTCTATTTGTTTTACCCTTATATATAAGGGAGCAAGCACATGAACGAACATAGCTTTAGATGTCTGTACAAAAGCATTTAAAAATTATACTTTATAAGCCAGTAAGTTAAACAATTGTAAGCCAACAATTTGAGGGACGAACACAGCTATATGCTCTTCTACATCAAGCAACATAAGTTGTATTTTTAATTGGAGCAAACTGAAAATCAATGATACTGAAAAGTAGAGTTTTTGGGAAAAAGAAAGCATTCTGAAGGTGAAAAGATGAGAGATTTCAGAGAAGAAAATTCATTCAAAAAACTAAAATTTTATTTTTGGAGACTTAGAAATTAATTCAGAACAGTAATATGATGAGCTTCAGAGTCCTTTGCTATTTCTTCTTGACCGTGATGTAAAATTTTTCTCCTATTTCTTTAGAGATCATTCATTTAGAATCACCCACTCTGCCTATGTAACTTTCGCTGTCTTTTTGCTTTATTTTTTATGTTAGTTCAGTGTTAATAATTTTGGATAATCTAATTTAAACATACTTGGTTTTTCCTCATGTTTTATCGGTGGATTTTATGCATGCATTTGGTTATTTGTTCAAATATCTCTAGGAATTTTCACTTTTACACGATCAAATTGTTTGTTGAAATGTCCCAAACAACTACACCTCTCTTATTTCATGTTTCTCAGCGCGTCTCGATAAAATTAATGGTCTAAAGTCAAATTTTAATAAGAGGCCTTAAATATATGCAACAACATACAAAATTAATATTAATTTTAGAGTTGTTATTTTTGTTCTTACATGTTTTTTTGTTTAGTGTAGTATTCTTAAAAGATATTAAGTGTTCGACTTCACATATTAATATTATTATTTATAAAAATAATGATTAATTGTAGTTAGTAAGATGTTAGTCATTTGTTTGCAATTCAAAGTTCTAAAATATTTCTAATAAAAAAATAGATAGTTCTTCTTTCTTTCTTTTTTTATTTGAATTTAGTAAATTTTATTTGTTACAATCTTTAATATTATTTTAATTGAAATTAAAGTCATAAAATTCATTATTAAAATTTTTTGCGGCCTCAAAATTTTGAGGGCCTAAAGCAAACACTTTACTAGCTTCATCCTTGAGCCGCTCCTTATTTCTCCCTTAGAAGTTCAATTACATAAACATCTATCATTTAATAATTTCATGGGTACACTATTGACATTTATTTAGATAGAATTATTAAAAAATATGCATAATGCATTATACATCATTTTTTTCAAAGAAATGTTTGTTTGAAATGCATTTACATTTTTGTTGATTATTAAAAAATATCTAATAGGAATAATTTTCTAGATAGTCAAGGTGTTCAATAGATATTAGTCCTAGTTGAGGTGTCCAAGTGAATTATTCGAACAACTTTAAGGGATCGTCAATGACTTAAGCCTTTATCTTTTGTGCTCACTGCTTACATTTGAATTGAGTTATGAAAAGCATTTCTCTTATAATGTAAATGAATATGCCAGGGAAGGAGATATTTATCAGGTTGGCTAATTTTTTTGAAAGTTTATCCTTAAAGAGGGTTCTGAAACAACAACCTCTGTTTAATTCCTTTGATTTAAGTTCAATTCATAAGAAATCAAAGGACAACGAATAATTCTTTGGAATGAAGAATTCCTAATCTGATTTAATTCTTCAGGTGTACATTCTCAAAAAAAATAATCAAATAATTATTGTCTTTTTTAATATTTTGCGGCATGAAGACCATTACTCTGAGGATAAAATGATAGGCATGAAAATAAGTGTCCTAGAAAAAAAGGAGACAACTGGTGACATGATTTAATTTGCTACTATGCTGAATTTTTAGTGACTTGAATGAAGGTTTCTACTTACGAATTAACTAGGTTAGTATTTTAACTTTTCTGTGTTTCATATGTCTCTTGAATAAAATCTCTCTTTCCAATGAGTAGTTAGACAAGTGTTGTTAATGCTTGAAACAGGTTGCTCTAAAGTTAGTTCCACTTCTGAAATTTTATTTCTATAAAAATGTATGGTGCTATTATATGTATGCATAATACACTCTTTTTTTGGTTTGAAAGAATGGTACTCAATTATGAGTTTTATACATAGAACTTCTTATGATCTGTACTTTCCTAAATCGAATGAAATAAATTTACAGCTTAAAAGAGTCAATGACTTAGATTTTAGATTTGTAATTGATAAATCAATTAACTGAACGAAGGCCAAATCAAGAGTACCACAATATTTAGACATATTGATTGGACGAAGGATCAGCGCAGATCAATAACCATTGAGCTTCAGTCACATTAGTAGAATATTAAGCTACATATCTTCTTGTTATATGTTTATAAGCAATTCATAAGTACACATCTTCTATGGTTGAGGTAACTACAAATCATTTACTTCAGATCAATATCATATTTCTCTCACCTTTCGATTTGTGTGTATCCACTATATAAATGACTAAGAAAATGCTTGCATTTATATAAGTTTATAACAAAGACAGTTGATGCTTGCTTATGTCACACAAGTAATACGTTTCTTTCCGTATTGAAATTTGAGTAGTCTAATGAGTCTAGATAGTTGAATTGTGTTCAAAGAATTTTGTTATGGTACTTGTTTTTTTAATTTAATTATCACTATCGATTTACATATATGACTTCACCAAGCTCAAATAAACTGTTTGAGCATCTCCACATGGTTCTGGCCATCATTAACTCCATGGGCTTCTTTTTAGTCCCTTTTTCCTCTAGATTTTAGATAAAATTATTACCAGAAAGTTAGTGTTAGTAGATTCTCCTTGTAATTTAAGACATAACGCATGTATCCAATTTGACGGTCTCATGTTGTTCCACATTGCATATGTATTAGTTTTTGCAATCCACCCATATAAGAACTTCCCACCATGTCGTGTCAAAAATTTTCAATAATGTTCATCCTTGTCACTTCTTCCTCTGTCCAATGCACAACCGCATCTCCATTGATAACTTTAACAGTTTTTATTTTTATGGGCTTTGTATTTTAGTGAATCTCTTTATTTTTGAGTAAATTTATGTAGTTTAAAGAACTGAAATTACTTATGGGATTGGTATGGGGAATGGGGGGTAGTGGCTTTTGAATTTGGTAATGGAGGAAAATGGGTTGAAGGTGTTACCATGAAAAGCGATAAATCCAAAAATAGAGAAAATAAAAACACTAAGTTTAACGTGAAAAAAACCTTTGAATCGAAGGTAACAATTACGGAATCACAAAGATATAAATAGCTCCACTATAAAAATAAGAGGGCTATATATATTCTCCTAAATGGCTACATAATAAGTACCAAATACAGAGAAGCAATAGCTACACCAATAAAATAAATTAAGATAAATCACTCAAAACAGAGCTTCTGTTCGAGACTCAAAATCGAATGTTGCTGACCTTCAAGTCCGATCACCACCATTCAAATCAAATACCAAGATGTTAGAAATACTCAATCAAAATTTTAGTCTGCTCCAATGGTGGATGAACCGACAAATGTGATTTGAAAGTGGCTGATCGAAGAGCAAAAACTATAGCGAAAAACTCTTTACGAAGTCACTAAGGATAGATTCTTGTGTCATGTATAAATTATAATACTTTCTTCTTCGAGCTATAATTAGTGAGCCTTTGGTGAGCTTCTATTGGTCATTAAATAAGTCATTATGGTTGCCATCATCATCTAGTTGTCCTACAAAGATCAAATTTAGAGGAATATTTGGAGCATGCTTGACATTTTAAAGGACTAACATTATACCAACATTAGTCTTCAAACAAATTGTGCCAACACCAAATACCTTAACTTCACCAGTATTGCCCATCTTTAACACTCCAAAGTTAACATGAGTATAAGATAAAAAGAAGTATTTCCTCGATGTGACATGAGATGTAGCTCCAGAATCTACTATCCAACTTGTATCTTGGGATACAAAATTGATGAAGTTCTTATCAGAAGCAAAGAGAAGGTCTTCTCGAAAAATAATTATAATACTGCTTCTGTCATTTTCTTCTTTCTTTCCTTCTCTAATTTCTTGCTTCAACTTATTGCAGGACCTCTTAATATGTCCTTTCTTTCCACAATGATAGCATGAATGATTCTGATACCCGGACCTTGACTTGCTTATATTTTTTCCTCTATACATTGGATTTCTTGTTTTATCTCTCCTTCGATCTTCTATAAACAGAACATCCGTATGTGAGGATGAACCTTGAGATTTTCTCCTTACTTCTTCATTCAACACACCACTCTTGGCATATTTCATAGTCACCTTGCCATCGGAAGCTTAATTTATTAAAGAAATACGAAGAGTTTTTCAAGAATCTAGTAGAGTATTAAGAAGTCAAAGTCCTTGTATCTCATCATCAAAATTGACACTCATCCTAGACAGCTGATCAAGGACACCTTGAAAATTATTTATATGATCTAGTATTGACTGCCCTCCTTGTATTTAAAGGTCATCAATTGCTTTAGTAGGAACAACTTGTTATTGCTAATTTTTAAAGTGTAAAGTATCTCCAACTTTCCCCACAATATTCTAGAATATGTCTCATTTACAATATGATTGCGAATATTTTTTTCAACCCATTGTTTAATATATCATCATGCTTGTTGGTGCTCAAAATTTCAATTTTTTCATCAGTCGTAGACTCAGATTTATGAGCAGTAAAAATGGGAAGAAGCATCTTCTTCACAAATAATAGATCTTTCATCTTGCTTTTTCATATACTGTAATTGCTCCCATTTAAATATATGATCTAGCTCATATTCGCTTCCATAAAAAAAATCCTTGATAGGTACAAGTTCAACTACTGCAATGGCCTTCGAAAAGACCCGTGATGCTTCATGCAAGGATGCTATTGCTGCCACATCTGTGGATTTTGGCCATACTGTCCCAATCACTCGATGCAAGTTCAAGACTAGTGGCTTAAGTAGATCTGAATACTTCACCTCTTTGGAGATGGAAAAAAATAGCAACTCTAATATGGAGATCATAACTGCAACCCCTGGGAACAACCTTGCATCCATGTCCTTTGGCGAATTTTCTCAAACTGTCTTCAACTTTGGTAAATTTGAGGATTCGACAGATTCTTCAATTTTGATAAAAGTTAACGCTTTGATGGCTGGAGAAACTGACATGGACAAGAATTTCACAATGATGGAGCAAACTATTGAAGCTCTGAAGAAGTTTATTGACGATAAAAAATTGTATATCGCTCAACTAATGAACAAATTGGAGGCCTTCGAACATGGAGAGTCAAGTCACATCCCTACTTATCCGTCTGGCTTCACTCCACAAAACAAGGACGTTGAGGAGTCACTTACTAAGTCCAAATTTCAAAAAGAGAAATAATCTTCTTCAATTGCAGCGTTATCTGTCCAACAGTTGCAAGACATGATAACAAACACCATAATCAGTATGGCGGAGCACCACAAAGTTTGTTATATTACTCCAAGCCATATACTGATGGATTGATTATCTACCCATGCCAACAAACTATCAACCACCAAAGTTGCAACAATTTTATGGCAAGGGAAACCCGAGGCAACACATTGCGCACTTTGTGGAAACTTATAGCAATGATGAAATACACGGTGACTTTTTGGTAAAGCAGTTTGTTCGTTCTCTAGAGGAGAATGCATTCGACTGGTACATTGACCTGGAACATGAGTCCATTGATAGTTGGGAGCAACTTGAGAAGGAATTCCTCAAACATTTCTACAGTACTCGTCGAACCGTAAGCATTACATCAATCATTGGAGGGCATTAAGTTTGGATTGTAATGACTGCCTTTTTGAAATATCTATTGTAGAAATGTGTATTCAAGAGATGCATTGGGGACTTCTATACATACTGCAAGGAATCAAGCTGCGAACTTTTGAAGAACTTGCTACACGAGTACATGACATGGAGTTGAGCATCGCAAGTCGTGGGAAGACATTTTCTTTCGTTGATCTGACAAGAGAAAAGAAGGAGTTCAAGAAAGGCACGACCTCAAAGATCCAGACTAAAGAATCTATGATGGTGAAGGCAACTTCTGTAAAGGTCACAACAAAGAAAAAGCTGAAAGAGGAGGAAGCCTCAAGTCAATATCCAAGAGAGGAGAAACATCGCCCAACCTTGAAGGATTATAGGCAAAGGTTTACCTATTTCCAGACTCAGATGTACCTATGATCCTTGATAAATTGCTAGCCAAGAAAATCATTGATCTTTCTGAATCAAAGAGGCCTGAAGAAATTAATAAAATTGGTGATCCCAAATACTGCAAGTTTCATCGCGTCATTGGCCACCCGACAAGTAAATGCTTTGTCTTGAAGGAGAAAATCATGATGCTAGTAAGTGAAGGGAAAATCATCATTGACATGGATAAACAGTAGAGGAAAATAATGTTAGTGTAGTACCCAAGCAAAAGAGGTGCTCGAGGTCGCAGATGATGCCAAACACCATCTTCTTGCAATTCGAGAGTTTAAGCCTGTTGAAGTTGATCTTACAAGAAAAACTCATGAAGGTTCACTAAAGATAGACGACAACCCCAAAGAGGATGAAGATAGTGGTTGGACTCTGGTTACTCATAAGAAGCGGAGACATTAAGCAGTTCTAAGAATACGATGTCCAAAGACAAGAGTAACAAGAAGTGATGTGAATAAACTACAACAATCAAAGAACATCAAAGCTTGTGTTGGCCAGAAGATCAATGATTCCTTATCACAGAAGGTCCAAAGTCCTATTACACTGCATGAATTCTTTCCTAGAAGATTTCTTCAAGGCAGTCAAATTAATGCGACACATGTAGTTTCTAGCACATATGAAACAAAGGAAGGAGAAGATGCACATGATCCAACAATAGCACAAGGACATCATGTTAACTGGAATATTGCCCCTATTTTGCCATAATTTCCTTCACAGATGATGATTTATTACTAGGAATCTAAGCTACATAACAAACCATTGTTTATTGTAGGAGCTATTCAAGAACAACATCTCAATCGGATACTAATTGATGGTGGTTTGACATTCAATATCATGCCAAAAGTGGTGCTGAAAAGGCTTAGAATATCTATTGATGAATTATTCAAAGGTAACCTAATGATCTAAGGTTTCAACCAAGGAGGAAAATAAGCCATAGGAAAGATTCATGTGGGATTGTCCATTGGTGACATGAAATCAAACACTTTGATCCATGTTATAGATGCCAAAACATCATACAACTTGTTGCTTGGACGTCCTTGGGTTCATGAAAATGGAGTGGTGCCATCTACTTTGAATCAATGCATGAAGTATATGAAAGACGGTGAAGTAGTCAAAATTGATGCATACGCCAATCCTTTCACTGAGACAGAGTCATACTTTGCAGATGCAACATTCTATTTGGATTCTTGTAGATCAATATGGAAGAACCCGCACAAGCTGACCCAACTGACGTTGATTCTAGAGAAGAGAATGAAGTTCAATGGGTCGCTATCAAGATGTCTAAGAAGAGAACTGAAGAAGTCTCCATCAAGCTTTCATCACCTAAAGGAAACATGCAGACAAAGATTGCTATGGAGCATTTGATTTTTTGCTATGTTCCACGTGAGCATCAAAAGGAAGGGCAACCCCTGTTAGAGGAATGTTCTTATCAAGTTCACCCTTCAAGGAAAGGAATAGATCATAAAGCATTTCAATATTTGAAAAAGAATATAGTTGTCCCTGTTGCACACATGCCATCTATCCTTTTCGAGTCTTCTAAAGGAAATACCCAGGCTAATAAGATAAAAGGTCACTTAGATCAAAATCCCTTCACACTACTTGAAAAATTAGGTTATGACTTCTCCAATCTAGCGAGACTAGGAGATCTCAAAGATGAAGTCATTGAAAAAAATACACATGGGCTTACAGAGTCTCAAATGAGGTTAAGAAAACAAGGGCATTATGTTGCCACTCTTAGATTTGGGTTAGGATTTAGCTTGGCGGAACCTCTTCGGATTTCATCTAAGAAGGGCAAGGAAATGACTGTATCACACCACACATCGGTAGAAAAGACCAAGGAGGCTGAGGACAAGAAGACACCACAATGGACTTTAGTGTTTAAACGCGTAAGAAGATTGATACCTCGTGTATTTGTATTTGAAAGACTAGGCCGCAGATATGAAAATAAATCCTCTAAACAGATAGAAGGAGATGTCACAACCTTAAAGACCTTCATCTTTCATCGCTTGGGAACCACAAGGAAGTCATTATTAGGAAAAAGATTGTTGGAGTATGAAAAGCAAGACTTTTGTGAAGGAATTAATGAAAAAGAAATTTATAGTGCTGTACCATCAAGTATGAAGAGAAATAATGTATTTTCAATCACCACATATGGTTCATTGAAGGTGAAAAGAAAAACTATTGTTTTCATCAACCAGTTTTGTGGAGAAACAAAGAAAGAGCTAGAAAAAGCCATCATAGCCTTTGAAGGAAGTCAAAACAAAGTTTCAAACTTTGTGCTTTAACGGCCGCGTCCGTCATTACGGGTAGTCCAATCGTGCCAAGGTTTAGAGTTAGAAAACTCTAGGTTTGGAGGTTTGAAATTTTGGGCTAGGCTAGTCTCGGCCAGTTTAGGGGCAAGGTATGATCTAGGGAAATCCGGGTAAGTATTGGGTTAGATATCTTGTGTTGAGCTAGTTTTCCTCGTAGCTAACACATAAAAGAGTCCGAGGGACTTTTTGAAATCAAATTCGGGTAAGTAGAACTCCCAAAATTGACGTTGACGTGAAGAGGTTATTTTGATACATTGGGAAAATAAGTGTGTTGTAAATTGGACTAATTTTAGAGGTTTTACGACTTGTTATCTCATATCAATCGCTATAGTGATTGACACTCTGCCATAGCAACCTCCGCTGTAGCGGAGAAATTACCGCTACAGCGGAAGTCAACGTCGGTTAGCCTCCGCCATAGCGGACGACTCTGCTACGACGGTACCGTTATAGCAGAGCGGACCACTATAGCGGAGTGTGATGGGATTTAATACAGAAATGTTTCCCAAAATTTTTAGTTTTCACAATTTCATTTTGGGAGAAGGGCAAGGCGATTCCAGACGATTTTCCTCCATTTTCCATTGTTTTTCTTCCCTAAGGTAAGGTATCTACTCTCCAATCTTCGTACTACTTTTCCTAGGCAGTAGAATTGCTAGGAGGGAACTTGGGGAAAGGTTGGAATAACCTAGGGATGGTAGAATCCAGGAAAAAGGGGAATTCTAGGCATGGAAGTTCTTGGGCATTATTAAAAGTAAGGTTTTATGATCACATATTGCTAAATTCTCTATTTTTATTCGTGAAAATGATAGAACTAGGGAAATTAATGGCGGGAAGCCCAGGAAAAAAGGGTAGGATGATCATGGGTGTCCTGAGGGTCTGGGATTTGGTGTAATCTGGGTAATGCACAGGCCTTGTTATTAATTCAAAGTACTTGTATGTTGTTTTAGACCAAGAACGAGAAAGGAATCCGAAACACGAGAAAGCTCGGGTTGAGTAGAGCTTGGATCATTTCGAGGTAGGTGATGGCTTACGATTCCTGTGAATGTTATATATTTTGTACTCTTATCTAAGTGTTTGTATGAATTTTATTGCTTAGAGGAATTGTGTAGAATGTCTAAGGGTCCTGTTTTACAGTCTATGAATTGAACGGTGTCTTGCTTGTTGGTTTACAAGTTGTTTGTTCATTATTTGACTGTGAATTGTTGACATTCGGTTGGCTTGGGTACCACGCATGGTACGGGTCTACTAACGGTTGGCACGGGTACCACGCCTGGTACAGGTATAACAAATGGTTGGCTCAGGTATCACGCCTGGTACGAAATACTAATAGTTGGCTCGTGTACCACGCCTGGTATGGGTTTATCTTACTGCATCATTGCATTGATATTATTGTATTGCATTGATATTGTTACATTGCATTGATTATTATTAGTTCTGTGAGTGGACCGGGCTTCTTATTTGAATTGTGATATTGGTTGGTGGTCCTTGAGTGATCGGGAATCCCGTTATGTCTATGTAATTGGTCTTGGATTAGGCCGGGTTGTCTGTTTAACACTTAGGTGTTTTTTAGAGAGGATCCCAGGGTGGCTTCGGGCTAGACAAAAAGATGGTTTATTAGTTATGTGACTGTTGTTTATGATTATCAAAGGTGGATTTCATACGGGAACAAGCTAGGTAGAGACTTGTAGTCTAGGAGAGCTTGTTGACTCATTGCATGTTTTCCATACTTGTACTTGATTTGTTGTACTGAATTATACACTGTTTTATTTGGAATTGGCTGATGATCCTACTAGTACATAGTGGTGGTGTACTGATACTGCACTTGCTTTTCTTCTTGTGAGTACATGCAATCTTCCAGCGGCTGAGACGCGACCTCATCTGTAGTACCAGCGTTTCCAGACTTCAAGGGTGAGCCGCTTCGATCGAGCTGCCTTGAATCTATCATTAGGGTTGTAGCCCATTTGTTTCGGGCTTAGACTATTTCCTTATATCCTCGCACTCTAGACATTGGTAGAATTGTTTGGTACTGCGACTTTTAGATTTTAGGGGAAAATTTCCACAAGTTAACTTAATGAAGTTGTTTTATTATTATTGAATTGCTAGTTTACTTTTATGCACTAGTTTTGAGCTGTTAGAACGATTAAGTTTGGGGAAGTGATGGTTCTCTCACCTGAGGGTTGGGTGAGTTCCACTCATAACGGTCTGGGTCGTGACAAAGATGGTACAGAGCCCTAGGTTCATTGATCTCGTTGTACCAAGCAGGTCTAGTAGAGTCTTGCGGAATGGTGCGGAGACGTCCGTACTTTTCTTCGAGGGGCTATGGGGCTTTAGGAAAAACTATGTCTTCCTTCCTTCATTCGTGCTATAACTTGATTCCAATTGATATCTGGTGATACAAATTGGTATCTAACCTCATTCACTCTTTTGCCCGCAGATGGTTAACACAAGAAACAACAGAGCTAGAGCAGCGGTCCCAGCAGCGGGCCTGGCTGTCCGTGGTAGAGGCAGGGGAAGGTGCAGAGGATGAGGTAGAGCCACACCCGCGAAGGGTGGGGCTCAAGCTGCTGCTGATGCGCGTGAGGCAACCCCTCCCCCATCTCAGGAACATGTTGTTGAAGATGTAGAAGTTGTGGCTGAAGATGGTGAGGCATAGAAGGAGGTGGCACCGGTTGGGGGTGCGGGCCTTCCTATTATGACACCAGAAGCCTTTCAACAGGCTTGGAATATTTTGAGTGGTTTGGTTGGTGTTGGAGCCATACCTGCAGCTTTTGCAAACCAGGCCTTGGATACTCAGCCAACGGTTACTACAACGCCTAGGATGAATGCAGCTTCAAGCATGAATGATTTCTTCAGGCCAATTCTAGGCCCAGTGATGACAGGGAATGATGAGTTCTTGAACTTAGAGTAGGGTGGCATGTCAGTCTCTTCTTACGAGGCTAAGTTCCACGCCTTGTCTCATTTTTCCACACAGATGTTGGGTTCCGAGGAGGAACGGGTCCAGTTGTTTGTGAAAGGGTTGAATACTGAACTGCAGGTAATGTCAGTGCATATGACTTCTTCAGGGAAGGGCTTTAATGATGTGGTGGATTATGTGAAGAAGCTAGAAGGAGTTAAGAAAGCAGGGCAGGCTAAGGCTTTAGCCAAGAAGCCCCGGAATGAGGGAAATTTTGGTGGTTCATACTCCAGGGGCCAGAATCAGCAGGCATACTCAGCCCGTCCTATTCAGTCAGCTCTGCCAGGTGCTACAGGTGGTCGTCAGGGAGCTCATAATCAGTTTTCATCTCCTAGAGGCCAGTGAGCATCTTATACATCAGCTAGCAGGCCTACACTTGACCATGGTTGCTTCCATTGTGGTGATCTGGGCTACTTTAAGAGGGAGTGCCCACTCAGGCAGACAGGTAATCAGGGTCAACAAAATCCTAGAGAGGTGGTCCCGGCAGGTAGATGCGATAATGCTAGAGGTCATCCACAGGGTGGGTGAGGTAACTTTCAGAGAGGCCAGGGCGATAGAGGGAATGGTGGCACGGGCAAGGGTGTAGCGCAGCCGGTTCAGAAAGTTGCCTGGATTGATGATAGGGCTCATTGCTATGCTTTTCTAGGGAGGACCGAGGTGAAAGCGTCAGATGCGGTGGTCACAGGTACCATTCTTGTTTGTGATAAAATGGATTCAGTATTATTTGACCCAGGTTCTACATATTCTTATGTGTCTGTGAGTTTTGCGTTGGTTCTGGAATTGACTTGTGATATCCTTGATTCCCCTATTCATGTTTCTACCTCGGTTGCAGAGTCTGTCATTGTGACTCATGTTTATCGTGACTATTCTGCTGTGTTTGTGGGGTTGCATACTTGGATAGACTTGGTAATCCTGGATAGGGCTGATTTTGATATTATCTTGGGCATGACCTGGTTGTCCCCTTATCATGTTGTGTTGAACTGTAACACCAAGACTGTGGCTCTAGAGATTCTGGGTAAGGATAAACTAGAGTGGGAAGGTGTGTACCGGCCTAAGCCAGTTAAGGTCATATTGTTTATTCGGGCTAAAAAACTAGTGGGAAAGAGGTGTCTAGCCTTCTTGGCTCATCTCCGGGATGATAGTGTGGAGTTCCCATCTATTGAGTCAGTTCTTGTGGTTTCTGAGTTTCTAGAGGTGTTTCCAGCGGATTTGCCTGGTATGCCTCCAAACAGGGATATAGACTTTTGTTTTGATTTAGATCCAGGCACTCATCCCATTTCTATTCCTCCGTATCGTATGGCTCCGACAAAGTTAAGGGAACTTAAGACTCAGCTGCAGGAACTCCTAGATAAAGGATTTATCCGACCCAGTGCTTCGCCTTGGGGTGCTCCTGTGTTGTTTGTAAAGAAAAAGGATGGTAGTATGTGGATGTGCATAGATTAGAGGCAGTTGAACAAGGTGACCATCCAGAATAAGTACCCTCTACCCCACATTGATGATTTGTTTGACCAGCTTCAAGGTGCATCAGTATTTTGGAAAATCATCTTCAGGTCGGGGTACCATCAGTTGAGGATTAGGCCTGAGGACATTCCTAAGACTGCTTTTCAGACTCGGTATGGGCATTATGAGTTCCTAGTAATGTCGTTTGGTTTGACCAATGCGGCAACAACATTCATGAGTTTGATGAATGGGGTATTTAAGTCGTATTTGGATTCCTCCGTGATTGTGTTTATCGATAATATTTTGATCTACTCCAAGAGTAGGGAGGAGCATACTAGTCATCTCCGTATTATGTTGGACACCTTGAAACGCCAGAAGCTTTATGCGAAGTTCTCCAAGTGTGAATTTTGGTTGACTTTAGTTGTGTTCTTGGGGCATGTAGTGTCTGAAAAAAAGGTGATGGTAGATCCCCAGAAAATTGAAGTAGTCAAGAGTTGGGTCCGGCCTACCTCTGTGACTGAGGTGAGGAGTTTTGTTGGACTCGCAGGGTACTACCGGAGGTTTGTTAAGAATTTTGCATCTATTACTACTCACCTGACCAGGCTGACACATAAAGATGTACCATTCGTGTTGTCCGACAAGTGCGAGAAGAGCTTTCAAAAGCTCAAGACACTTCTGACCACAACTCCTATATTGTCCTTGTCGATTGAAGGTAAAGACTTTATTGTTTACTGTGATGCTTCACATTCTGGTTTAGGTGTTGTGTTGATGTAGGATAACAATGTGATAGCCTATGTATCTCGACAGTTGAAGGTGCATGAGAGGAACTACCCGACTCACGACTTAGAAATGGCAACAGTGGTCTTTGCACTCAAGATTTGGAGACACTATCTCTATGGTTTCAAGTATGAGGTGTTCACTGATCATCGCAATCTGCATCATGTGTTCACTCAGAAGGATTTGAATTTGAGGCAGAGAAGGTGGATAGAGTTATTGAAGGACTATGATGTGACCATTCAATATCATCCGGGTAAGGCTAATATGGTGGTAGACGCATTGAGCCGGAAGACAGTTAGCATGGGTAGTTTGGCTTGTTTGGAGGTGTCCAAACGACCACTAGCAAGGGAAATTCGGGCCTTGGAGGCCAAGTTCATGCACTTGGATATTTCAGAACAGGGTGGATTATTGTCCAGCATTGAGGTCAAAGCCACCTTCATAGAGGAAATAAAGGCCAACCAGTTTCAAGATCCAAAACTGAGTAAGCTTCGAGGTAAGATAATATCCAGGGAGTCCAGGGACGTCACGTTAGACTCTGGTGGAGTACTAAATTTCAGAGGAAGGATTTTTGTTCCTCCGGTTGATGATATAATTCAGAAAATATTGGTAGAAGCTCATGGTTTGCGGTACTCAATTCATCTGTGTGTGACTAAAATGTACATAAACTTGAGGCAGCGTTACTGGTGGCCCAGGATAAAAAGGGACATAGTCAATTTTGTGTCCAAGTATCAGAATTTCCAGCAGGTAAAGTATGAGCACCAGAGACCTGCAGGACTACTTCAGAGGATGCCCATTCCATAGTGGAAGTGGGATAGGATAGCCATAGACTTTGTGGTGGGTCTTCCCAAGACATTGGGGAAGTATGACTCCATTTGGGTCATTGTTGATAGGCTGACCAAGTCCGCTTATTTCATTCCGGTCAGGGTAGATTACAATTCGCAGCAATTGGCTAAGATATACGTGAAGGAGATTGTGAGATTGCATGGGGTGCCACTGTCCATCATTTCAGACAGGGGTACGCAGTTCACCTCAAAATTTTGGAGCAAGCTGCATGAAGAGTTGGGTACACAACTCACTTTTAGAACCTCCTTCCATCCTTAGACTGATGGTCAGTCGGAGAGGATGATCCAGGTATTGGAGGACATGCTGAGAGCATGTGTGATAGACTTCGGGGGCCATTGGGACCAGTTTCTACCATTGTGCGAGTTCTAATACAATAATAGCTATCACTCCAGTATTGACATGGCACCATTCGAGGTGTTGTATGGGAGGAGCTGCAGATCACCGATAGGGTGGTTTGAGAAAGGCGATGTAAAACCTTTGGGAGTATAATTGGTAAAGGAGGCACAAGAAAAGGTAAATGGCATTCAAGCCAAGTTGTTGGCTTCCCAAAGCAGGCAGAAGGAGTATGCAGATCGCAAGGTCCGGGACATGGACTTTCAGGTTAGTGAACATGTATTGTTAAAAGTGTCACCAATGAAGGGAGTTATACGGTTTGGTAAGAAGGGCAAGCTTAGCCCTCGGTTCATCGGTCCGTTTGAGGTTCTTGAGATTGTGGGGCCAGTGGCTTACAAGTTAGCACTACCGCCCAGTTTGTCGGGCGTCCATCCGGAATTCCATGTATCCATGCTTAAGCGATACCATGGGTATGGGGACTACATCATCAAGTGGGATGAGGTGCTTTTCGATAAGGATCTTCGTTATGAAGAGGAACCAGTCTTGATTCTTTCTCGGGATGTCCGAAGGTTGAGGAAAAAAGTGATTGATATGGTAAAGGTTTAGTGGAAGCATCGTACGGTTAAGGAAGCCACTTGGGAAACCGAGAAGGACATGCGGGACAAGTACCCTCATTTGTTTGAGAATTCAGGTACTACACTTTCTTTCCTTTATTTCCGTAAATTTGGGTTTGATCATTCAGGGATGAACGATGTGTAAATTAGTATCTTTTGTAACGACCGGGTCTGTCATTACGGGTAGTCCAATCATGCCAAGTTTTAGAGTTAGAAAACTCTGGGTTTGGGGGTTTGAAATTTTGGACTTGGCTAGTAACGGCCGGTTTAGGGGCGAGGTATGGTCTAGGGAAATCTGGGTAAGGATTGGGTTAGATGTGTTGTGTTGAGCTAGTTTTCCTCGTAGCTAACACATAAAGGAGTCCGGGGGACTTTTCGAAATCGAATTTGGGTAAGTAGAACTCCCAAAATTGAGGTTGACGTGAAGGGGTTATTTCGGGACGTCGGGAAAATAAGTGTGTTGTAAAATGGACTAATTTTGGAGGTTTTATGACTTTTTGTCCCATTTCAACCGCTACACTCTGCCATAGCAAACTCTGTTGTAGCAGAGAAATTACCGCTACAATGGAAGTCAACGTGAATCAGCCTCCGCCATAGCGGACGATTCCGCTATGGCGGTACCGCTATAGCGGAGCGGACCGCTATAGCAGAGTATGACGGGATTTAATACAGACACATTCCCCAAAATTTTCAGTTTTCATAATTTCATTTTGGGAGAAGGGCAAGGCGATTCCAGGCGATTTTCCTTCATTTTCCATTGCTTTTTTTTCCCTAAGGTAAGGTTTCTACTCCCCAATCTTCGTACTACTTTTCCTATGCGGTAGAATTGCTAGGAGGGAACTTGAGGAAAGGTAGGAATAACCTAGGGATGGTAGAATCCAGGGAAGAAGGGGAGTTCTAGGCATGGAAGTTCTTGGGCATTGTAAAAAGTAAGGTTTTATGATCACATAAAGGTTTTATGATCACATATTGCTAAATTCTCTATTTTTATCCATGAAAATGATAGAACTAGGGAAATTAATAACGAGAAGCCCGGGAAAAAAGGGTAGGATGATCATGGGTGGCTTGGGGGTCTGGGATTTGATGCAATTCGGGTAATGCGCAGGCCTTGTTGTTAATTCAAAGTACTTGTATGTTGTTTTAGACCAAGAACGAGAAAGGAATCTTGACCATGGGAAAGCTCGGGTTGAGTAGAGCTTGGATCATTTCGAGGTAGGTGGTGGCTTACGATTCCTGTGAATGTTGTATATTTTATACTCTTATCTAAGTGTTTGTATGAATTGCATTGCTTAGAGGAATTGTGTAAAATGTCTAAGGGTCCTGTTTTACAGTCTGTGAATTGAATGGTGTGTTGCTTGTTGGTTTACAAGTTGTTTGTTCATTATTTGACTGTGGATTATTGACATTCGATTGGCTCGGGTACCACGCCTAGTACGGGTATACTAATGGTTGGCACGGGTACCACGCCTGGTACATGTATAACAAATGGTTGGCTCAGGTACCACACATGGTACGGAATACTAACGGTTGGCTCGGGTACCACGCCTTGTACGAGTTTATTTTACTGCATCGTTGCATTACATTGATTGTTATTGGTTCTGTGAGTGGACGGGGCTGCTTATTTGAATTGTGATATTGGTTGGTGGTCCTTGAGTGACGGAGAATCCTGTTATGTCTGTGGAATTGGTCTTGGATTAGGCCGGGTGGTCTGTTTAACACTTAGGTGTTGTTTAGAGTGGATCCTGTCACGACCCAACTACCGGGCCGTGCGGGCACCTACTCTAATCCACCTAGATAGGAAAACCCTTACCACCCGAACTAACAGGCAATGCGGAAAAGAAAATAAATCCTTAAATAAGTCCCTTACATACATGAGAAATCCATTTTACAAATAGTTTAGAAAAATAAACGACTTAAAGAATTTGTGGAAAACATTTACAATATGAAACAACCTCCCCAGAACCTAGTATAAGCCAGTACAAGAGCTTCTACAAGATGAGTATATGACATAAGATGACACAACTCCCACTATAGAAGGAAATTTGGAGCTGCTGGAAGATCACCGCAATCCTGAACTTGTGAAACATCACCAATCCTGCAACCAGACTATACCCAAAAAGGTATAGCAAAAGTAGAATCAATACAAATATACGTACTAGTAGGCATCATCGGTTGATCCGAATTCACCCCTACCATCATATAAAAATCAAGATAAAATGCACAAGGTAAATGCTTTACCCCTTTCAACATCACTTTTATCAATCCCCCCTTTCGGAAACGACTATCCTAACCTTTAGACTTCCCAAGTCACCCTGACACCTAGACTTTCCAAGTCACCTTGACATCTAGACTTCCCAAGTCACCTTGACATCTACACTTCCCAAGTCACCTTGACATCTAGACTTCCCAAGTCTCATTGACATCTAGACTTCCCAAGTCACCTTGATCCCTAGACTTCCCAAGTCTCACTTGATCCTTACCAATAACAATGTCCATACCTGGACTACCCTTCCCTTACCCAAGTCAACCGCCTTGACTAGATATTCAGACTTAACCCGGCTAACTGCCCAACCAAACCACTTATACCCGTAGTATTACTTACTAGTGTCCGGCCCTTCCCGGACCTCTAGGAGAACTTTCCATCCTGGTTAACAACCATGAACTACAACCCCAGACTTTATGTCTTACTCCCAATTGACCAATCACATGAAAATCACCTAGCAACCATTGATACATTCAATGACAACAATAGAGTTATATCTAAATCCCTTTCTAATCCCGAAACTTGGACCCTCCAAGGATCCTCTAACCACACCTAAGTGTTCAACAGGCTACCCGGTCTACACCAAGACCAACTAATAATTAACATAATAACCTGGTCTACACCAATACCAACCGATAACATAATATAACTACCCGGCCTACACCAAAACTAAACCCATAACATAATATAACCATCCGGCCTACACCAAGACCAAACCCACAATATAATATAACAACCCGACCTATACCAAGACCAAACTAACAATAAAATAACCCGGCCTATACTAAGACCAAAATGATAACATAATATAATCGCCCGGCCTACACCAAGACCAAATATAATCAACATACCAACCCGGTCTACACCAAGACAAACTTAACCAAATATAACAGAATTCTCGGCCTCTCACAAACCACAAGCAATTATTATATTTCAATAAAATAGCCTGGTCTACTCACGGAACCAATAACAGTTAATGCAATACAACAATATCAATACAATGATGCAGTAAAATAACCCATACCAGGCGTGGTACCCGAGCCAACCATTAGTATATCCCGTACCAGGCGTGGTACCCGAGCCAACCGTTGGTATATTTCATACCAGGCGTGGTACCCAAGCCAACCATTTGTTATACTTGTACCAGGCGTGGTACCCGTGCCAACAGTTAATATACCGATACCAGGCGTGGAACCCGTGCCAACCGTTAGTATACCTGTACCAGGCATGGTACCCGAGCCAACCGAATATCAACAATTCACAGTCAAATAAATGAACACACAACTTGTAAACTAACAAGTAACAAACCGTTTAACTCACAGACTGTAAGACAGAACCCTTAGACATTCTACACAATTTCATCTAAGCAATGCAATTCACACAAACACTTAGATAGGAGTACAAAACATACAACATTCACAGAAATCGTGAGCAATCACCTACCCCATTCTGGGTACACTATGAACCGTCAAATCCCGTCCAAAGACTAACCACAGTTCGCCCTTTTAAACATGCAGTTAATTACATTTATTCCTGACCCTCCTCCTAGGACCAAATACAACCTGGGAAAACCCTTCCCAGCCTTAGAAAACAACCAAATAATTATCCTAATTATACCAATTAGTCCAGAACTTTCGTTCCTTACACATTTCTTAATTACTAACCCTTCTCCGGTTCCCCGAACGTTCCGATATTCTAGTTCCCGCATTTTATTAGCAAAAACACATAATTTAAGCAATGCCTAAAATATCACCACACCCTATTCCCATTCTACTATTTCCAAAAAAATCCAACAATTCAACAACTTCCTCCAGACTCCGTGCCCGAAGGCCTAATCATGGATTCTCCCTTTCATTCTACATAATAATAGGAAATGAAAATGGTCAATCTACTCTTGGGAAGAAACCTAGCCTACCTGGATGCCGAACAGCTGTTTTATGCCCTTTCTAGCTCCATGAAGGCGTTCCCTGACGATTCTGCAGGCCCGAATCCATGGTTTTGCGTCCCTTTTACCAGAATTCCTCCTCTATATGGCTCCCAAGCCTTGGAGCAGCCTAGGAGGGTTCTTGGAGTAACCCTCGTCTATTTTTTGGGGGGTTGAATGGGAGAGAATGAAATTAAAAGCCCATTTTCTTGGTTTTCTAATCCCGTTGCTTTGCTATAGCGGTCCCTGCTCCACTACAGCGGTCCTGCTAAAGCAGACATCTCCCGCTATAGCAGTCTTAAGCGGTGTTGACTGCCTTCCACCATTATAGCGGTATTTTCCACCGCTATAGCGGAGGCTGCTATCGCGGACGGTTGCGCTCGTCACGAACAGAATGTCCAGAAATCTCCCAGTTTTGGCCATTTTACAACACACTTATTTTTGTGACATTCCGGAATAACCCCTTCACGTCAACCTCAATTTCGGGAGCTCTTCTTACCCGAATTCGATTCTGAAAAGTCCCTCGAACTTCTCTATGTCTTAGCTACAAGTAAAACTAGCTCAAAACAAGACATTTAACCCAATCCTTACCCAGATTGTCCTAGACCATACCTCGCTTCAAAACCGACCAAGACTAGCCTTGCTCAGAATTGACCATATCTCGCTCCAAAACTGACCGAGACTAGCCCAGCCCAAAATTTTCAACTCCCAAACCTGGAATTTTTCTAATCCAAAACTTGGCACGAATGGTTTACCCATAACAATGAACCCGGTCGTTACAACAGATACCAATTTACCCATTGTTCTTCCCCGAACGATCTCTACGGCAGAGGGAAAGGACAAGCTCATCCATCGATCTTAATGCTCTATCATGATAGCGTAAATATAACCTTACGCAAACCACCAAAACTTCCCAATCCCTTGGTTTACCCAACTCAACCCAAAATTTAGCTCACTTCTGCTCTATCAAGGAATTCCTTCCTTCGAGCCGCACAAGGCAACTAGATTACCCCTCCTCGAGTGCCCGAGAAATTCGGAGCCTCATCGAAACACCGGAGCAAAAGACACTTAACTAATGAACAAAACAGTTTTTTTCCTTGCCAAGGGGACTAGATCCCACCATGGCGATTCCTTTCCCACTATACCTGGAGTTCTGCTAGCCCGAACTCCATTTCGGAAGCTTCCTACGGGGTACTTTTCCCTCACCTATCATAATGTTACCTTACTCTTGTCAACACTGTGCCCCAAAATACCACGTATCTCTAAATCACGCAACCACAAAAATTCCATTGGAACTCATCCTGGCTTGAGGTTTCGTCAACTCTCGTCTTAGGGGAAATCCTATCCTGGCACTTACACCCCAACCAATGCTATGACGAGCACACTCTCACCACTTAGGATCTTCAATAATAAAACAAGTCAATAATCACCCTCACAATACAAGCCCATGAGCAGTGTCCCACAATACTCAGTCAATCACGGGTCACTTGTCAAATTCTACATGAGTGACTATACCCACCGATGGTCAATCATAATTTTACCAATACCCCGGGCTACTATATCTACCCTTTCCTTTTTATCGCACATGGGTGCTAAATTCCTGACAATTACCTTATATGCATACTATATTAGCTATCTGGATGATTTCCTTGCTTCACATAGACACTCATAATGTAACCATTGCCTTTAGATGCCCCGGGAATGAAATTAAAAAACAAGGGAAAGCAGGGAAGGCACTCTGCCTCGCGCCCTTCTGCTGTGGCGGTAAAAATCCTGCTATAGCAGGATCGCCATAGCGGTCTTGTTCTTCTATGGTGGTTCCGATGGTAACAACCCATAAATTCAAAATTTTCAGCAAGTGTATCCTTCCCCTTCCCCGGTTACCATTGTCTAGTCCTGTAAATCCTGCCATGGTCTTAAACCACTCTTAAGACCATTCCTGGCATCAAATGCATCATAATTCAGCATAAAAAAATACTATCAATTACAAAGAATTAACACCAATCAATTTTTCTCAACAATATCCTCTCGCCATTACGCACTAATGACTCCCTTGTTCTCATGGTTCCCAACCAAGTCTCGACTGCCCTGAAACCGAAGCTTCCCTACAGTCACGGTTCCCAAATCCCTTATCATCTTAACCAATGATAAGCCCTCTTTCAAAAATATGGTACCACTTTTAAATCAAGACCTTTAACAGCTTATCACAACCTAAGGTACATAGAATTTTCAACTTAATGACCCTCTGCAGACTCAACATGCACGGCGGACAATAATTTACACACATTTCAAGCAAGTCACACGCAAAACAAGTCACATAATTTACTCTCTATTCATCCCATAGATGACCATTAGCCGATCATCCATGTCTTACCATAACCCCCGCTATTAAGCAATAATAGCCCTTGTCCCTGGTACTTATTCACATACCAACCAATTGAAACCTGAGTTCCCACAAGTATATATATCATTTTCCCTTATCATTTTTACCAATGATAAGATCATGCCCTGCATTTAGCATATGGTTTTCCACTTGAATTATAAAATAAGAACTCCTTCAATCATTAACACATAACCAAGTTAAGACTTCTTGCTAAGCACAAATTTCAAAGGAACTCAAGTAACTACACACCACACAATCGCAGTCATCAAAATAATGCAATGCATACAATCATGAGTCTCAAGCTCTAACACTCAATCAAACTAGTTTTTCATCACCTTTCATTCACTTCATGGATGACCGTTAGCCGATTCATCCATCCTTTACATAGCCTCCCAGGCCAGATACCAATTGGAACCTTCCCGGTTCCAATTTTCCTTGATTGTTTGTCGTACCGGAGTCCAATGACATCCTTCACCTTGTTGAGATATCAATTGGAATCGAGAGATACCAATTGGACTCAACCCATACAAGTAAGTAACGAAACTGCACGAAAAGGAATAAAAGAAGAGAAGTGTTTCCTAGAATGCTTCATAGCTTCCCTAGGATTAGATGTGGACATCAACACACCAATCGGCGGGACTCTATTCGATATTTTACTCTTGTACTGGGAGACTGGTAACCTGGGCTCTAATACCATTTGTCATGACCCAACTACCGAGCCGTGTGGGCACCTACTCTAATCCACCTAGATAGGAGAACCCTTACCACCCGAACTAACAGGCAATGCGGAAAAGAAAATAAACCCTTAAATAAGTCCCTTATATACATGAGAAATCCTTTTTACAAATAGTTTAGAAAAATAAACGACTTAAAGAATTTGCGGAAAACATTTACAATATGAAACAACCTCTCCAGAACCTAGTCTAAGCCGGTACAAGAGCTTCTACAAGATGAGTAAATGACATAAGATGACACAACTCCCACCATAGAAGGAAAGTAGGAGCTGCTAGAAGATCACCGCAATCCTGAACCTATGAAACATCACAAATCCTGCAACCAGACTATACCCAAAAAGTTATAGCAAAAGTAGAATCAATACAAACACACGTACTGGTAGGCATTATCGGTTGACCCGAATTAACTCCTATCATCATATAAAAATCAAGATAAAATGCACAAGGTAAATGCTTCACCCCTTTTAGCATCACGTTTATCAATCCCCCCTTTCAGAAACGACTATCTTAACCTTTAGACTTACCAAGTCACCTTGTCACCTAGACTTCCCAAGTCACCCTGACACCTAGACTTTCCAAGTCACCTTGACATCTAGACTTCCCAAGTCACCTTGACATCTACACTTCCCAAGTCACCTTGACATCTAGACTTCCCAGGTCACGTTGACATCTAGACTTCCCAAGTCACCTTGATCCCTAGACTTTCCATGTCTCACTTGATCCTTACCAATAACAATGTCCATACCTGGACTACCCTTCCCTTACCCAAGTCAACCGCCTTGACTAGATATTCAGACTTAACCCGGCTAACTGCCCAACCAAACCACTTATACCCGTAGTATTACTTACCAGTGTCCGGCCCTTCCCGGATCTCTAGGACAACTTTCCATCCTGATTATAACAACCATCAACTATAACCCTAGACTTTCCGTCTTACTTCCAATTGACCAATCACATGAAAATCACCTAGCAACCATTGATACATTCAATGACAACAACAGAGTTATATCTAAATCCCTTTCTAATCCCGAAACCTAGACCCTCCAAAGATCCTCTAACCATACCTAAGTGTTCAACAGGCTACCCGGTCTACACCAAGACCAACTAATAATTAACATAATAACCTGGCCTACACCAAGACCAACTGATAACATAATATAACCACCCGGCCTACACCAAGACCAAACCATTAACATAATATAACCACCCGGCCTACACCAAAACCAAACCCACAATATAATATAACAACCCGACATATACCAAGACCAAACTAACAATATAATAACCCGGCCTATACCAAGACCAAAATGATAACATAATATAACCGTCTGGTCTACACCAATACCAAATATAATCAACATACCAACCCGATCTACACCAAGACCAACTTAACCAAATTTACTAGAATTCCCGGCCTCTCACGGACCATAAGCAATTATCATATTTCAATAAAATAGCCCGGTCCACTCACGTAACCAATAACAGTTAATGCAATACAATAATATCAATATAATAATGCAGTAAAATAACCCATACCAGGCGTGGTACCCGAACCAACCATTAGTATATCCTATACCAGGCGTGGTACCCGAGCCAACCATTTGTTATACTTGTACCAGGCATGGTACCCGTGCTAACCGTTAGTATAACTATACCAGGCGTGGTACCCATGCCAACCATTAGTATACTTGTACTAGGCGTGGTACCCGAGCCAACCGAATGTCAACAATTCACAGTCAAAAAAATGAACACACAACTTGTAAACCAACAAGTAACAAACCGTTCAACTCACAGACTGTATAATAGGACCCTTAGACATTCTACACAATTTCATCTAAGCAATGCAATTAACACAAACACTTAGATAGGAGTACAAAACATACAACATTCACAGGAATTGTGAGCCATCACCTACCCCATTTTGGGTGCACTATGAACCGTCAAATCCCGTCCAAAGACTAACCATGGTTCGCCCTTTTAAATATGCAATTAATTACATTTATTCCTGACTCTCTTCCTAGGACCAAATACAACCTGGGAAAACCCTTCCCAGCCTTAGAACACAACCAAACAATTATCCTAATTATACCAATTAGTCCTGAACTTCCGTTCCTTACACATTTGTTAATTACTAACCCTTCTCTGGTTCCCCGAACCTTCTGATATTCTAGTTCCCGCATTTTATTAGCAAAAACACATAATTTAAGCAATGCCTAGAATATCACCACACCCTATTCTCATTCTACTATTTTCAATAAAATCCAACAATTCAACAACTTCCTCCAGACTCCGTGCCCGAAGGCCTAACCATGGATTCTCCCTTTCATTCTACACAATAATAGGAAATAAAAATGGTCAATCTACTCTTGGGAAGAAACCTAGCCTACCTGGATGCCGAGCAGCTGTTCCATGCCCTTTCTGGCTCCATGAAGGCGTTCCCTGATGATTTTGCAGGCCCAAATCCGTGGTTTTGCATCACCTTTACTGGAATGCCTCCTCCCCATGGCTCCCAAGCCTTAGATCAGCCTAGGAGGGTTCTTGGAGTAACCCTCGTCTATTTTTTGGGGGGCTGAATGGGAGAGAATGAAATTAAAAGCCCATTTTCTTGGTTTTCTAATCCCGTTGCTCTGCTATAGCGGTCCCTGCTCTGCTATAGTAGATATCTCCCGATATAGAGGTCCTGTTATAGCGAACATCTCTCGCTATAGCGGTCTTAAGCTGTATTGACCACCTTGACCACCGTTATAGCGGTATTTTCCACCGCTATTGTGTAAGCCGCTACCACAGACGGTTGCTCTCGTCACGGATAGAATGTCCAAAAATCTCTCAGTTTTGGCCATTTTACAACACACTTATTTTTCCGATGTTCCAAAATAACTCCTTCACATCAACCTCGATTCTGGGAGCTCTTCTTACCCGAATTTAATTCTGAAAAGTCCTCCGGACTTCTCTATGTCTTAGCTACAAGGAAAACTAACTCAAAACGAGATATTTAACCCAATCCTTACCCAGATTTTCCTAGACCATACCTCACTCCAAAACCGGTTGAGACTAGCCTAGCCTAGAATTTTCAACTCCCAAATCTGGAATTTTTCTAACCCGAAACTTGGCACGAATGGTTTACCCGTAATAACGAACTCGGTCATTACAGATCCCAGGGTGGGTCCGGGCTAGACGAAAGGATGTTATATTAGTTATGTGACTGTTGTTTATGATTATCAAAGGTGGATTTCATGCGGGAACAAGCTAGGTAGAGACTTGTAGTCTAGGGGAGCTTGTTGACTGGTTGCATGTTTTCCATACTTGTACTTGATTTACTGTACTGAATTATACACTGTTCTATTTGGAACTGGCTGATGATCCTACCAGTACACAATGGTGGTGTACTGATACTGCACTTGCTTTTCTTCTTGTGAGTACAGGCAATCTTCCAGCGGCTGAGACGCGACCTCATTTGTAGTACCAGCGTTTCCAGACTTTAAGGGTGAGCCACTTTGATTGAGCTGCCTTGAATCTATCATTAAGGTTGTAGCCCATTTGTGTCGGGCTTAGACTATTTCCTTATATTTTTGGGGTTGTATCCCCGCACTCTAGACATTGGTAGAATTGTTTGGTATTGCGACTTTCAGATTTTAAGGGAAAATTTCCGCAGGTTAACTTAATGATGTTGTTTTATTATTATTGAATTGCTAGTTTACTTTTATGCACTAGTTTTGAGCTGTTAGAATGATTAAGTTTTGGGAAGTGATAGTTCGCTCACTCGGGGGTTGGGTGAGTACCACTCACGGCGGTCTGGGTCATGACATGTGCAAATATCCTATCATATAACAGTGGAAGAAGGTCCATTCCTCAATGATATGGATGATGATGTTCAAGAGCCCCCCTCAACTAGAAAATGGCATACAATTGACTGTAGATGAGCTGAAAGAACTAAATCTAGGCACTCTGGAAGATCCACGCCCGATCTTCATTAGTGCGCTTCTTACACCTCAAGAAGAGAGGGAATCCTTTAAGCTATTGGTCGAGTACAAAGACGTCTTTGCTTGGTCATACAAGGAAATGCCAGGCCTTAGTCCTAGGGTGGTTTTTCATCACTTGAGGATCAAAAGTGGAGCGCGTCCTGTAAAGCAATCACAATGCATGTTCCACCATGAGTTGGTGACGCAGATTGAAGTAGAAGTTAACAAGCTTATCGAACCTGGATTTATTCGATAAACCCATCATGGATCTCAAACATTGTATTTTTCAAGAAGAAGAATGGTCAAATACGTGTCTACATTGATTTTTGAGACTTGAACAAGGCATGTCCAAAAGATGACTTTCCACCACCAATCATTGAGCTTATGGTTGACGCTATGGCTGGGTATGAAGCTATGTCATTTATGGATAGGTCTTCTGGATATAATCAAATCAGAATGTCTCCAAAAGATAAAGACTGCACTGCATTTCGAACTCCAAAAGGGATATATTATTACAAGCTGATGACTTTTGGCCTGAAGAATGTTGGTGGCACCTACCAACATGCAATGCAGAATAATTTTGATCACATGCTTCGTAAAAGGGTGGAATGTTATGTTGATGACTTGGTAGTAAAGACGAAGCATAGACACAACCATCTTGAAGACCTTCAAATTGTTTTTGAGAGGTTAAGGAAATTTGACTTGAAGATGAATCTACTCAAGTGCGCATTTGGGGTTACCTCATGAAAGTTTCTCGGTTTCATTGTGAGGTCCTGTGGAATTGAAGTTGATCCTGCAAAGATTGATTCCATTCAGAAAATGCCTAATCCAAGGAACTTGAGGTAGCTTTGCAGTCTACAAGGAAATTTGACATTCATTCGGAGGTTCATCTCTAACCTAGCCAGACGGTGTCAACCGTTTAACCATCTAATGAAGAAGGACGCCCCTTTCCACTGGGACCAATCATGTCAAAATGCTTTTGAAAGCATCAAAATATACTTGTTGAATCCACCTGTATTAAGGGCACCAACACTTGGGAGGCCATTGATACTCTATATCGCATCACAAGAGCGATCACTTGAGGCATTGCTTGCTCAAGCGAATGAAGCTAAGAAGGAACAAGAATTGTACTACCTAAGTCGAACCTTGATAAGGGCTGCCATGAACTACACGCCCATTGAGAAAATATGCTTAGCTTTGTTTTGTGCAATTAAGAAACTATGGCATTATTTTAAAGCATACACCATCAAGCTAATTTCTCGAGCTGATCACGTAAAGTTTGTAATGACTCGACCAGTTCTTTCAGAACGTCTAGCGAGATGGTCTATATTGTTTAACCAATATGAGATCGTATACACATCTCAAAAGGTTGTGAAAGGATAAGCACTTGTAAATTTCCTTGCCGATCACCCCCTTCCAGCAGAATGGGAGATCTAAGATGAGTTTCCAGATAAGGATGCATTATTTATTAAAGAGATGTCAGCATGGGCGATGCTCTTTGATGGGTCTGCATGTCGAGATGGTGCAGGGGCAGGGGTTGTGTTGATATCCCTAGAAAGACTAATCTTACCATTTTCCTTTGTTTAGGGTGAAACATGTTCCAACAATGCCGCAGAGTATCAAGCTTTAATTGTTGTCCTGGAAATAGCGTCAAATATGAAGATTCCACAATTGGATATCTACGGTGACTCTAACTTGATCATCAATCAACTCTTGGGGAGTTACAAGGTGAAAAAGGAATATCTTTTGCCATATCACCAATATGCTACTTTTTTCCTTGAAAGGTTTGATCAAGTGCTCTTAAACCATGTCCCAAGGGAAGAAAACTGCATGGTTAATGCCTTGGCTAACTTAGCTACAACAATGGACCTTGGGAAGAATGAGTTAACAAAAGTATGTGTATGCCATCGATGGGTCATTCCTGGATGTCTTGATCTTCAAATCAATAAAAGCCACCATACACCCGTTTGAGTGATTGAAGAAGAAGAGTGGAGGCAACCACTAATTGAATACCTCGAATATAGAAGGATACCTGAGGATCCATGAAAAAGAGTAGACATTAAGAGAAGGGCACTACGGTTCGTCTTCTATGAGGGAATATTATTCCGTGATTCTTATAAGGGACTATTCTTATGATGACTTGATAAAGAAGAAGCTCGATAAGCAATGGAGGAAGCACATTTTGGGACTTTTGGAGCGCACCAGTCAGGGCCCAAACTTCATTTCCACATTAAGAGGATGGGATACTACTGGCCAAAAATGGTGATATATTGTCTAGAGCATAAAAAGATGTCAAGCGTGTCAATTCTATGCTAATTACATCCACTAACCTCTAGAGCCTCTTCATCCAACTATAGCTTCATGGACTTTTGATGCATGGGGACTTGATGTTGTTGGACCTCTTCCAAAGTCATCAAAAGGACAACTGTACATCTTGGGTGCTTCAGACTACTTCTCAAGGTGGGTTGAAGTTGTACCATTAAAAGAAGTAAAGAAGGAAAATGTTGTTGATTTTATCAATTCAAACATAATTTTTAGGTATGGCATACCGGGATATATAATCAATGATAATGAAATGCCGTTCAAAAATAAGCTTATGGGGAGTTTGTGCGAGAAATTCAGTTTTTAAGCAACGTAAAACTTCAATGTACAATGCACCTTCCAATGGCCTTACTGAAGCTTTTAATAAGACTTTTGGTAACCTGTTGAAGAAAGTCATCGCAAAGAATAAAAGGGACTGGCATGAGAAAATCAGTGAAGCTTTGTGGGCATATCAGACAAACTTCAGAATTGCTACGCAAGCGACTCCTTACTCCTTGGTGTATGGCGTAGAAGCAATCCTTCCATTGGAGCAAAAAATTCCATCATTGCGAATAGCAATCCAAGAAGGACTTATGGCCGAAAATAATGCACAACTTCGTCTAGCAGAGTTGGAGGCATTGGATGAGAAAAGATTGGAAGCACAACAAAGATTTAAGTGTTATCAAGCTCGACTAGATAGAGCTTTCCATAAGAAGGTGAGGTCACGAGCTTTTCAAGTGGGAGATTTAGTCTTACCAGTTTGAAGACCCATAATCCTCAATAGACGCATCGATGACAAGTTCACATCAAAATGGGATGGTCCATATGTTGTGAAAGAAGCATATTCAAGTGGTGCATATAAAATTATTGATAAAGTTGGTTTGAGAGTTGATCCAATCAACGATAAATTTTTGAAGCAATACTTTCCATAAAATTCACCTAGGCTCCTTATTGCACAAGCATAAACTACATGTTACTTCTGATCCGCGTGAGTTTAAACTGTGTACGGTCTAAAAAAAAAGAGTCTGCTAGGTTGAAAACCTCGAAAGAGGCAGTCTAGGAAAAAATTAGGACAAAAAAATAAGAGTCTGCTAGGTTGAAAACCTCAAAAGAGGTGTCCTAGGAAAAAATTAGGACACACAAAAAAATAATAATAACTCATCCACCTGAACTACGCTGTGACTTGATCCTCTTCACCGAGGTACGTAGGCAGCTTAGAATAATTATTTTAAGTTCAGTCACATGCGTTAAAAAAAAGAGAAAGAGTGGGATGAATCATTACTTGATCATTACAATAGCTCTTTGGAGTAGCATAGATAACATGTAAGTTAGATATTCCATCGTCGAGTTATGAATCTTCTCCCATAGACGCGCAAAGTTAAAAAGTTGAGCGCGATAAAATTCAAGCTAATTTTAAAAATGATATTTGTACAAATTCAGAGATCATCTGGCCATAATTTTTTCATGTATCGTAGCTATGTGGATTATCTTTACTACGAAAAAAGAATCTCATGATTTAAGCACTCCTACTCAGAGTTATGAATCTTCTCCCAGAGACCTACAAAGTTGAAAAGTTGAGCGCGGCAAAATTGAAGCTGATTTTGAAAATGATATCTGTACAAATCCAGAGATCATCCGGTCATGATTTTTTCATGTATCGTATCTTTGTGGGTTATATTTTCTATGAAAAAAGAATCTCATGATTTCAGCACTCCTACTCTGAGTTATAATTTTTCTTTCACAAACGCGCAAAGCTGAGAAGTTGAGCGAGGCAGACTTCGAGCTGAGTTTGAAAATGACAAAATTCAAGCTGATTTTAAAAATGATATCTGTACAAATACGAAAATTATATGGTCATGATTTTTTCATGTATCATAGATCTGTGGGTTATCTTTCCTCCGAAATAAGAAGTTCTTGATTTTAATACTCCTACTCTGAGTTATGAATCTTCTCCCACAGACGCACAAAGCTGAAAAGTTGAGCGCGTTAAAAGTCAAGCTGATTTTAAAAATGATAGCTGTACAAATTTGTAGATTATCTGATATTTTTTTCCATATATCGTAGCTATGTGGGTTATATTTCCTATGAAAAAAGAATCTCATGATTTTGATACTCCTACTCCTAGTTATGAATCTTCACCCACATACGCGCAAAGCTGAAAAGTTGAAAATTTGACAAAATTCATGCTGATTATGAAAATGATATTTGTATAAATACGGAGATCGTATGGCCATGATTATTTCATGTATCATAAATCTTTGGGTTATCTTTCTTATGAAAAAATAATCTCGTGATTTTGGCACTCCTACTCCGAGTTATGTATCTTCTCTCACAGATGTGCAAAGCTAAAAAGTTGAGCGCAATAAAATTCAAACTGATTTTAAAAATGATATCTGAACAAATTCGAAGATTGTATGGCCATGATTTTTTTCACGTATCATAGCTCTGTGGGTTATATTTCATATCAAAAAAGAATCTCATGATATCGGCACTCCTACTCCAAGTTATGAATCTTCTCTCACAGACGGGCAAAGCTGAGAAGTTGATTGAAGCAGACTTCGAGTTGAGTTTGAAAACAATATATGTACCAATCTGGAAATCGTCTGGCCGTAATTTTTACACATAATATAGTTTTGTGAGTTATATTTTCAACAAAAAAGAAGCTAATAATTTTGACACTCCTACTCTGAATTAAAAATTTTATACCACAAACGCGCAAAGCTGAAAAATTAAGCAAGGCAGACTTCGAGCTGAATTTGAAAATAATATTTGTACCAATACGGAGGTCGCCTGGACATAATTTTTACACATATTATAGTTTTATGAGTCATATTTCCAATAAAAAAAGAAGTTTATAATTTTGACCCTCCTAGTCTGAGTTATGAATTTTATACCACAAACGCGCAAAGCTGAAAAGTTGAACAAGGCAGACTTCGAGCTGAATTTGAAAGTAATATTTGTATCAATTCGGAGATTACCTGACTGTGATTTTTACACATAATGTAATTTTTTGAATTATCTTTTCAACAAAATAAGTAGCTCATAATTTTGAATTATTAATCTCCCGCCACAAATGCACAAAGCGAAAAAGTTGGGGAAGGCAAAATCTGACCGGTACGTCGGATTCGAAAATAAATTATGCGTAGCACAGAAAGCATTTGAATGCAGAAATAAGAAAAAAAAAGGCATTTAAAGAAAAGATGTCACTTGTATTCCTCCAAGTAGAACTGTCACTATATCATGATAATGCAAAAAAAAAAGTACGAAAAAAGAAGGATAATATTCATATGCAGAAATGAAAATTATGGAAAAAGCTTAGAGCTAAGGATCTGTTGGCGACTTATTTCAGCGTACTCCTTTAGATTAGCTATTTCTTCTCTTTCCATTTCAAACAATGGACAAATTTTTTCAATGACATGAATCTCGTCTTCAGTGGTGATGATCCTCCCCTGATTCTCGGATAGTTTCTTCTGATGTTCCTCAATAAGTGTTGTGGTCTTTTTATTTTCAGCAGTCCAGGCCTCTAGCTTTTTTTCAATTCTTGCAAGGACTATTTGAAGCTCTCCTATGTGCTTGTCTGCCTTGATTTTTTTCTCGTTCTCAGTATGAAGGCACTGTTGCGCGGCAGAAAGTAACTCTTGGTGAGAATTTCTAGTTATATTCTGAGATGTAGACAACCTCACAACATTATAATCTCCATGCCTTTTGAAGAAATGTTCAACTAGAACCTCCAAAGGGGAAAGGACGACTATGTTAGCCTCCCGAATCCCTTTAAGAATCATGGAAACACCTTTTTCCAACTCTTTGAAGCTTTTCGAAGAGTCTACAGAGAATTGTGTAATACATTCACACAAGGTACGCCACATCCCAGAGACATAAGAAAGTTTGAAGTTGGAAATAGCCTCTTGTGGTTCAAAATTTGAAGCAACAGGCTGCAGAGGCGGACCAAATTCTTGGAGATGTTAGAACACTTAATCTTATTCGCTCCAGCCTCCACCTCAGTAGTTAAAGCAGGTTGGGAAGAGTCAACATTTTCTGAAATACTGGGGGTCAACTTTGCCGAGGAAATCACATTTGTAGCTTGATCCTTGAATCTATCAAGCGAGAGGTGAGAACTCTTCATCACGTTGAAGGCATTCGGGCTTGCAATACAATCCTCAAACATGTCATCACCAAATACATCACTGAAAAATAAGAAAAAAAGAGTGTGGTTAATATCCGAGTAAAGAAGCAAGCGACTGAAAATATTTAAGAAATAAACTTTCCTTGGTATGCCAATTCATTCAGTGACATTATTGAACCAGCAGCACCATCTTCAAAGATCACGGTATCAATGCTAATAGAATCCAAATCAACAAACTCACAATGTTGATCGCTTAAATCCTTAGTTTTTTCTTCAGACGCTTCCAATGTTGTTCTTGACTAACATTGCTCTCACTCAAGCTAGAGGTTGCACCATTGATCCCAGCTCCATCGGATGAAACAATGCTCGATGATATTTCAACACCTTTATTCGATGAGCTAGACGGTTTATTTCTTTTTTGAGCAACGTCGATCGCCTAAAAAATGGTGTTAGTTGTTACCTCAGAGGTAAATGAAGGACCCTTAACTCCTTTGTCCACTTGTGTATCCTTGCTCTTCAAAGTTTTAGACTCGGAAGAAACTTTGGCAATTTGCGGAGCATTGTTAGCTGTCACCTTGGACTTGGAAGAATGAGAAGGTTTTTCTTGAATATTTAGCGAACGTTGATCTCCATTGGTTAACAAGGGAGCATCATCCTTCCTCGGACCCCTCAAAATAATATGGATACTTCTTCTTAAGATACTTTTTAGATGGGCTGACCACCAGTCTGAATTCTCACGAGTCATTATCCCCTCGTTTGATCGACGCATTGGTATGATAAGTTTCGACGAGCTTCTAAGGAAAATGCAAGAATCCCAGAGTTGCACCAAAGCTAGCAGCGAACCATCATAATAGTGCTCTATGAGAACAATGGGAACATCTTGATAAAACCCAAATTATTGACTAAATCGATGAAGGAGATAAGATTCCACAATCAGATCATCATCATGCCGTAAAGTGACAAAACTTGAACGAAGACCTATGTAATAAATTGCTCCAGGAATTAGATAGTTTGTCTTTATCATCAAGATGCAACTCTTTTTTGTGTAGCGGGGCCAAATGGTGAAGGTTATGCACGTTCACTTGTTGAAATAACTTGCGAGCATCAACAAGGTCAAAATGTTTTGCTATATTTTCTCCAGAAAAATGCCACATTTTCACCCCTCATTGTGGGCGGGTAACGCGAAAATAAGTTTTAAAATACTCACATATCCATCCATATACATAATGAATGGGAAGGAGTATGTTGCAAGCATCCAAGTTTGAAGAGGTGGAGATCTCCCCAAGACCGCAATATATGCTTGCAAGGATCGAAACTGTCAAAGAAAATTTCTCTCCATAAGCCATCAAGCTTGCAACTTTGAAGACACTAGCATGGACTTAATCGGCCTTCTTGTTGGGAAGCAAAAATTCGCAGATCCAACATACAAGGAAAGTCGCAAAATAAGTCTCATCTTTAAGTGAGTCTTTCACACCTAGTTCAACAAAAGGGGCATTCTCTTCTTCGGTTTATGGTAAGAAACTCATGTCAATGTTCCTTAAAGGATCATGATTCATCCTTGGCTTCGTCCAGCTCTTAGACACTTTTGGCGAAGGCTCAACATATCTTTTTGGTCCTTGAAATAAAAAATTTATCCAATCACAAAAGAATATTTCATCGATGGTATCTTTTGTAAGTCGATAGAAAGCTGAAAACAAGTATGAGCAGCTTCTAAAAGAAAAGGCTTCCCTTGGTCATCTACATGTGTCAATTCCTTAGCCGAGGGTATAACTTCGTCGTAAAAGGAACCATGAACATGAAGGCCTCCAATAATTTTCAAGTCCCATAAAGATATGGATAACTCTCCAATGAAAGTAGAAACTGTGTTGGTGGATGGACGTGAATTTTCACAAAAGGCCTGGAGCACATTCTCGTTATGGTCATAGGTGAACATCGAAGCAAAAATAGCATCATAAGTCTTGATGTGGTCCAAAGTATCCTTGTTATGGGTAAGTACATCTTCTACCCACTCCCAATAGCAGGATGTATAGCAAACTTCACCAAATCCTGAAGGAGGAACACACCAACTGCTAAGGCTCTCATCGTGCGAGGAGAATTAGCAACGACAATATTTTGATGAGTGAAAGACTTTAAGAGGGGAACTTTTTCAGTCATGTCTTTTTCTGAGAAGGTGTCCATGACGTCTTTCATTTTTATTATTTACCATTCAGACAGATGGAGCAGAGTGTCCAGTAGCTTTCTAATAAGCGAGAAGCCGCCAATCACCGGAGGATGAACTTTCAAAGTGAGAACTTTGGCGTGCGGATTCTGCTTATTATCCATAATCTCAAGACAGGAATACGACATCTCACAATTATTAAAGTATATCATCATTGCTGGAATTAAGATTGTACAAAGAATTAAAAAAATAGAGAATTACTTTGGTGAAAACACAAGAGGGAGAAATCAGAAACTGAAAATAAATCTGAAAGTTGAGGGTTTTTTAAAAAAAACTGTAGTAATCCAGGAGTAATTTAGCTGAAAAATCTTTGCTATACTATAGTTCTCGATTTCTAGTTTTTAAAAAAATGGCTTGCAATTTTAATTTTTCTACTATGAGATATGAATTTTATACTACAAGCCCGCAAATCTGAACGAGGCAAAACAGCGATCTGCGAAACGAAGTTTAGAGTTACCTAAAAAAGTATAAAGTGTATTTTACTCTAAGTTCTTGGAATGCAATGGAGGCATATATCTCTGGATTTTATAGATATTAAACACACTCAAGCATCAACTTGGTGATTAAACATACTCAGAAAATTTTTCTTTGTGACTTTTGATTTCTTTGATGAATTCTTTGTACGTACATGGAGAAGGTTATATAGAGGTCTTATGAAAAAAAATTATTCCTTGTACAAGAAAAGTTGTGGTAATATTGGAAGAAGAAAATTATATCAATATGGAAAGAAATTATCAACAACTTAAGGAAAGAAGAAGGCCTTAATTTAGAACGTATAAAGTGATTATGCGAGCTAAATTTAATTATGTATTAAGGTGAATTTTTGAGGGAGGTTTTTTTCCATAGTAATTAAAGAAAATTACTGGCAGAATACCAATTTGTAAGCAATCGAAAAACTACCATATTAAAGGAGGTAAAATCACATCAGTACGGAAAGAAAGTACCAACAACTTAAGGAAAGAAAACGTGAAAGCAAGGCTATTCCGGGGCCTCAAGCGTTTGTAGGCCTATCAGCCATGAAGTACGCATAAGCGGGAATGGGCAAAAAGGACGGTTATAAGGCATCTAGAGGACCTGTTTTCGTCTTTAACTGGCTTATTTCCAGCTACATGATGGAAGTCCCCTCGGCCAATCGTCACTCGACAGCTCAAAGCTTCCAATAGAACTGGAAGTATAAAGTCAATAACTTGTCCTTCTCGTGCTCTTCCAATCGCATGAGATGCAGCAACTCATTACGTTCAATCAGCTCCTGGCTTCTATTGAATGAATAGAGGGTTCAGGTGAAGCAGGGGAGTATATTGCTCTCTTTCCTCTTCCTTGATTGCTGGGATTCTTTAATCTGCCCAGAAAGTCAAATCTCAGTTTGAAAACTCAATACTTGCAACTTAAGCAGAGGCATCTTTCTGGCTTAGAAAAGATCCGCTAGAGATTCCCTCTGACTTCATTCACATAAATTTCAGTGAACTATTGAAGCTATCAGTGTGGCCTTAATTTGGAACGCATGAAGTGCTTATGTGAGATAAATTTGGTTATGAATTGAGGTAAATATTTGAGGGAATTTTCTTCCATAGTAACTAAAGAAAATCGCTGGCAGAATACCAATTTTCAAGCAATTGAAAAACTACCATATTCAAGGAGATTTCCTTTAGTGGAAATTTTGATTCTTAGACACCAAAGAAAAGTTAATATTTCTTGGTTCAAAGTTTAAATTATTTTTTTTCTTTCTTTTTTGTTTTAATATTTACCAAAGTCCAATAGTTTTGAAACAATATGGAGTTGATCATTTTTCATATTCATGCTTATCTAAGAAAAGCACAAGTATAAAAATCAAGTTGGTCAATTTTTGTTTTTCATACACTTGAAATAATATCAAATTTATATCTTGATTGTGGGAGGAAAATCACGAATACTATAACAAGTCATTTGTTGCTTTGACGAGAACTTTCACAATGTGGAAGTGCACGAAAAAATTCTAGTAGTAGGTAACTCTTGAGTAGTGGTCTAGCTAGAGGCGCCGACAAGAGCAAGTATTTTCAAAGTCGCAAAGATGAAAGTATCTTCATGAATACTTCAAATTTCATCGCTAAAGTTCCGTCAAGCCTACACCTCAATGAGTCTCGAAGTAAGGGGCATCTATAGACACGTGAATTTTATTGGGTCAAATTCATATAAAATGTTATTTTGGGTTGAATGATTGATTTGGGCTTTAAAAATAAATAAGTCTATTTTTATTAAATTCAAATTCAATGTCCATTTCACCTTGAAGTCCAAACTCATGTCACGTGTCAAGATGACTTGGCATCCCTGTCAAAGTCAAGACCAATAGGGTGGTGTCACGTGTTTAAATAAAGTGATAATCCAAGTTATATCCAATAACCAGTCGAAAGCCACCAATTATCTAAATGACATGCTTTGGCCAATCAGAAGACTTACTTCCTACAACTATAAGTAGGAGAATTACATAACATTTAGGGGAGGCTACAAACATTCATATTCTACAAGTATTGGAGAAACATAGGCATCGACTATAAAGTTCTTCCAAGGAGTGATCAACAGAGTTCTTCCCGGAGATCTTTTCAAAGTGATGAAGCACTTTAATACATTCCTACTGATCAAAATACATCTCTAGGAGTTCCAAATCATACAACAATTCAAAAATATGCTACTGAAGGCCCTTGAATCACGGAGACATTTAGGAGAGAAGAATCAAGAGAGCAACAAGATTGTACTTACAAGATTCATATATAAAAATTATTTTTTTACATTTATTTATATTTGATTGCAGTTAATTTTTGATACTTTGAAAAATTATTGTGAACATTGAGTAAATTTATGTAGTTTGAAAAACTAGAATTACTGATGAGATTAGTGTGGGGGGGTGTAGTGGTTTTTGAATTTGGTAATGGAGGAAAAAGGGTTAAAGGTGTATGAGATAAGGATGTCTGATCAGTTATCTAGACTGGCTGATCGGCATCCGTCATGGTGGTAGGTTTAGACGGATCCGGCTCCTCTCCATTTTCATTGTCTCCATTTATTTTAAGTTCTTGCTTGGATGAGAGACACATGGCACAAGTTAAAATTAGTGGTTAAGATTAATTAATTTAACTAAGATTCTAACCATGATTTAAATAATTAATAGATATGCTCTTATTAGTTTAAAAACTTTATTATTTCTCCTTTTATCAAATTTCTTAACTCTCTTTTCTCTTCTTTGTCCAGAATAATATTTGATGCAAATTTTTTTTAGCAATACCAAAAATATGATAGCAGAAAAAATTTCTTTTCGTGAATAGGAATCTATGAGACTAGCAAACTATTATAATAACAAAATTGAGCATCAATGCTATTATTATATAAACAATCAATTAGCATAATTTAAAAAAATATGGTTATTAAAAATATTAAAGTGTCTTCATCCCCATTTATAGCTAATTTATAAAAAAATGCCTAATAATTAAAATAAAATCAAAAGATTAACACAAATCTTGAAATGTATAAAGTGACGAAAATGAAGAACAACCGCAAGTAAAAAGAAAAGATAGTAAGAGAGAAATTTTTAAAAAAAAATATATTTATGGATAAAATAATTTTGTAGCTATAATCGTGGGATTGATAAGAATTTTGAAAATATATATAAAATATTTACTATTCAAATCATGGTTAGAATTTTAGTTAACTGTTATGAAATATTAAACTAAGAAAGAAGAAGAATATAGTAGAGAGAGAGATTCTTATTTCTCTTGAAGGATTCCTCTCAGGATTTTTGGTGTCCATTACAATGAAGGAAAACCCCTTTATTTATAGGGAAAAACTGACTTGGTCCTAAAGTTAGGGTTCCTAACTTTTCTCCAAAGAAACATAAATATAGACATTCACTATGTTACAAATATATTCATAACACTCCCCATTGAATGTCTACTTGATGGATAATGTGCCTCGTTAAAACCTTACTAGATAAAATCTAGTGAAAAAAATTCTAGTGAAGGAAAAAGATTACACACAATCTCATAATACGCATTTTGGCTGCCTCATTAAAAACCTTACAAGGAAAATCCAGTGGGAGAAAATCTTGTGAGGAAAAAAGAGTACAACGCGTATTAACTCCCCCTGATGAAAACATCAATCCAAAGACTTGAATCTTCGCATCCCAATCTTGTGCACCATATTCTCAAAAGTTGTAGTTGATTGAGACTTGGTGAATAAATCTTCCATATTATCATTCAAATGAATCTGTTGCACATTGATATCATCATTCTTTTGGAGCTCATGTGTGTAGAAAAGCTTTGGTGAAATGTGCTTCGTTCTATCTCCTTTTATAAATCTCCTCTTCAATTGTGCTATGCATGCCACACATATTCTCAACTTGCTTCATGAATAACTATTATTATCTCAGCATGATTTGACTGTCATGTAAATTAACATAGTATGACAGTAACACCTTCATGAAAATAGATAATATGTTTGTATCGAACTCTTATGTCGATCAAGTGAATATCCTGCATATTCCAAAACTTGACAATATTTATTAGGATAAACACATTCATATCACGACTTGTAATTGATCTTGTTTCAGTATCTCCATGTAAGAGTACAACTATATCAAGCTCATAGTTATAGCAAGATGTATACATGCATCAATTGCACAAAATATGGCACTTCAGGACCAATTCCATTCTGCAAATTTTTCATTTCAGCAGATAATCTATTGCTTTTAAAAACTCTCCAAGAGTTTCAATTCAATTCATCGACCTTGATTAATTTAATCCATATGAGGATTATAAATAAGTTTTTTCAAAAACTCGTATATGTTACATGCATTTTGAATCCTATAAGGATTTTCATCTCAAATTTGTCAAGTGACACAACGACATCTTCTAGTGTCTAGATTGCAAGTCAAATAAGCTTTACGCTTACCAAAATGCATCCTTCCATGTCACTTGATAAATATTTCTACGCTAGCATGCTTTAATAAACGTAGAATTCAGATCCTCATAATCTTTTATAATATTGCGCTATATTGTATCAAAAGATATTATTGATGATATATCATTTGTATCGGCTCGCAATGCGACATAACTTATTGAGATCTCATCACTTTATTATTTTCTTAGGTACCTAAACCTCTCATGAGGTTTCATGAAGTGTTATGTCGTAGGCTCTTCAAGAGCACATTGCCACATTATTATGATCATTTGATCATTTGCTCCTCTTTCATTTTTAAAGATTAGTCAAATTGGAACCGATTGGTCTATCATGTTTCATGATTGACGTAGACTTTGTCCTTCAGGGACATTCAATAGGAGCATTTGCAGCTAACTATGAAATTAATTTTGGGTCAGCAAATGCTTCTAGCATTTGACTTGAATTATCTTTTGAATGAGGATCATACTGATGATAATTCACAACACATTTCATAGATGCTTATTCTCTCCCCCTTATGTAGTTATGTTAGGAACACTAACATACATCCTCTATTTTCTTTGAGTAATCCATCTCTGTGCATCATGGTATATTCCTTAATCATATACCGCACATTAAAATCAATTAGATGGAAAATATTTGATTCCTGACCGTGAATCAATTGAGAGAGAAAAACTAGTCATAATTTATTCGTCTGACATAATTCAGACAAACACATGAAGCTTTATTCTCATAAGCAATGGTTCAGTTATTTTATTGAAAGCATTTAACACCAAACCAGCATTATCAAGATCAATCGTCTTGATTACACAATCTGAAAATTATGCTCTTAACTCAGTTTATATTGAGCAAGCAACTTTACAAATGTCAAACGCAGGTTGACAATAAACGCACATGTGAGCACTTTATAGATGCATCATATCAAGTGACAGGTGAACGGGCCCATATTCACCTTTTATACTTTTTTGAATTTTAGTGGATTCAATCCCAACATTAGTTGATCCAATCAACTTATCATGAGAACAAACAACATAGAGAGTTCTTGAAGAATCTTCTAACTCTTCAATATATGTCTAATACTCAATATCCACATCTTCGGGACGACAGAATCATCCATGCCAACAAATAAAGTAATTTGTACTAGTAAACTCCAAGTTTATCTTGACATGTGCTATTTCCTTTAGTAAACATCAAGTTTACTTTTGCATGAATTCCATATCAATAAACTAAGTTTATTGTGGCATGTGATCTCATCATGCTCGGATAAGTTTTCACATACGTGTTACTATAGTAACTTTGGCGATATTTAATCTTCCAATTATTCTACCTCATTCGGAGGTGAGTTGTGATGTAGTCACAATCAAGTGCACGTCTGCATTTATATGCATTACTAAATATTATCACATTCACTTCATCGAATGGATCTATATTTATAATAATTGAAATTCTCATCCCCCAGAAATGAAATATAATCGTGCCTTAAGCCTATCAAATTATGATATCTTAGAACCTCTTTCAAGATATTGCTACTTCAGGAACAAATTGAGGCATACATATGATATATAGAATCTTTCTCTACATATCTTTCAATTATAATCACACCAAATATATTATATCACCGTGTGATGAGATTTTGATAAATCTTCTGTAACTCCAAGTATCACCTTGTGATACAGTGACTCTTTATTGTCACAATTTTGAAAAATCCTCTCAATTCCAAGTTATCATCGTGTGATAAGAATAGATATAGCCTTTTGTACTAACAAATATAGTACTAACTAATTTCTCCAAACCACTTTGATGTTTCATCACGTATTTCAGGACATTTAAACACTTTTTTGAGCTTTATTCGTTTACTTGTATAAAACAAAACCAATCAATCAAATCACTCAATGTAGAATTAAATCAGTAGATGGCACATGCTTTTCAACTATTACCTATATATATTGAAAACATATCTTGACATAGACATGTTGAACTTACAAAGTCCTATAGTCTCTGGACACATACTTAGATGCAGGGTGCAGCCACATGGGTGTAAGGGTTAATCCGAAACCCCTTTTGATGAATAATTACATTATATATTACATAAAGTTAAAATTATTATTTTCATATATATATATATATAGTAGATATTAAATTTTCTTGACATCATTATGTGTTTATAACTACTTCTTCATATTTGAACTTCCTTAAAAAAATCCTAGCTCCGTCACTTCTTAGATGCATGGCCATGACCATGAGTCCATGATCAACGCTTCAATTATAGCTTTCCAACTAATAAAAGATTCAAACTCCTTCTCTTTTAATTAATACTACAAGCATTTTCTTGCACCAAAGATTACGTAAATAAGATTTTTTTTGTAAAAAAAGGTAATGAGACAAGCATTAATGCAACAACTATGTCACAATACTTGCATGCCAATTACCCAACTAATATATTTTAGACATATAATATATCTAATAATTTACCTAGGTGGTTGGGGGGGGGGGGGATGAATCAAGGTGGAAAGTGGGGTTTCATTGAACATTAGAAACATAAGAAATTAAAGTCAATAAAATTATGTGCAACAAATTAAATTAAAGGAATAGAGAGATAGCAAAGTTTTGATCATCAAATTAAGCAAAGTTTTCTTGTATGAAATTAGTACAAGAACACCTTTTTCAAGACTTTGATGAGAACCACTAAGCTTGGCCTTTTGCTTGCTTTGGAAAGATTCAAAGATTTAACACATGATTTATATTCCACCTTCTTTGTATCTAATTCACCACATGAAGAAGTCCTTGTCTTAATTTGGTTGGATATTTCTTCATTCAAATTCTCCCATAACATGTCCATCTTCTCCTCTTCTTCATCATCTTCAATCATTCTCTTCATGGCAGCAGCACCTTCTATGTATGAGAAGCTCTTTCTTTGGTTAACATAGTTGGCCTTATTATTGGATATTAATGGAGACATGTCCAAATTTTCTTCATGATGATCATGATCATTTGTAGGGTTTCTCTGGAGGCGGCTAGAATTAGCAACTGACGTTGTTCTCCATAAAGGTGGTGATTCAAGGAAACGTGGAGATGTATTAGTGATTGTTGGGAAGCTAAAATCATCTTGAGGAGGAGAAGGAGCCATGGTTTTGTTAGCTAATGGTGTTTCTAGATAAGAAAGACTACTTTAATTTGAGAAATTATTGGGGTGGTTTTGTTTGGTGCGGAAGGTTAAGGGGTTGTTTGTATTTTTGGGGAATAGTTTTAGTTCAACCACTTCAAACTTTGTACACACATATTTTCTTTTATATGAAGAAATTTAGGACTGTGGGTCCTGGACTGGGTTTAAATTTTTTCCTTATTAATAATTGTAATAGTATTAGTTTAAGATATTTCAACAATTTGTTATGTTGCCACTGAGAAGTGGGATCGGACAAATATAGATAGTTCTGGCATAAAGTTTAGTGCTGTTTTATTCTTTATATAAGTTACTAGATACATGAGCTCGTGTAAGTACGGGTCCAATAAATACTATTTTTTCTATTTTATAGATAAATTTGGAGAGTTAATTTAATTTTTTGTATAGTTTTTAAATATTTTAAATTATTAATTATTGTAATTTATTATTTATAGTACCTTTTATATAATTTTCGAATAATATATGTTATTCTCTCTGTTCCAATTTATGCGAAACTGAATAAATTTGGAGAGTCAATCAAATTTTTTTATATAAATTTTAGATATTTTAAGTTGTTAATTACGTAATTTATAGTACTTATTACGTCATTTTCAAATAATATATGTTACTTTCTTAAATATTTTAAGTTGTTTCCATGATATACGTGCAACACATTTTGATCCGTTCAAAACACTAATTTTGTCTTAAATGTGTTTTAGGATCATTTTAAGATATTAATTATTGTTAATGTTTTTTTAATAATCTAATACTTATTTTAGTTTATCAAACATTACAATAAATAACAAAGTAATTTATTTCATTAGTTATAAAATATTTAATTAATTTGATTACAAATGTTAACTTTACTATTGAGAGTCAATTTGTCTAATTTTGTACTTTAAGAATTAAAATTTAAATATTTAAAAACTATACAAAAAATACTATAAGTTAGCAATTTTTCTGATAACTTATACATGTTTAATGGCTAAACAATAGAATAAAGAAAAAAAAAGAGTTAATTACAGAGAGAAATGTAATTCTATAAAAATAGAAGGGCAAATTGGTCATTTTTTTGAGTGATCCTAAGCTCCTCTCCCATTCCCTCTCATTAATAGTAGTAATATCAAGATTAGTAATTAGTATTGGGATAAGTTATTCTTGCCACAAGGTGAAATAATAGTACCGAAATTAGTTAACTCAGAATAAAACAATGAAAATAACAAAAATATTCCCGAAGTCCCTCAAACCCTTCTACTAAATATGGTTAGAGTATTTTTGTAAACAAAGGACTTTTATTTAGAAATTATACAATATATGTTTTTCTTAAACAACAAAATAAATAATTAATAAAAAAAATTAATACTAAAATAACTAATTCTAATATAATTTATCTTCGAACTAAGCGATGTATTTTCTTAGGTGATGCAAATGTACATATTAGATTAATAATTTTCATTATTCGAGAATTCATGCATGGATTACCATATCCAGAAAGCACATATCATTCATTTCCTTTGTTAGCTAAGTAATTGTTTATCCCTTATGTATAGGTGTTTTAGGTATAGAGTGGCTAGTTCCTGTTTTTAGATATTTTTTTCGAATATTGTCATAAATGTGTACATTATTAAAAAATTATTATTTTCTCACTGAGAAATATTTAGTGGCTATTTTCACATGTACTTTGATTAAATCGGTGGGAAAAAAATAATAATAATGTTTTTATATAAAAAGTTAGGAAATTTTTTATTGTTTCAGTGAGAATCCGTTTTCCACCATTCATTTTCTCAGTGAGCTGGTTTGGTAGAAAATGAATGAAAAAATCGTATACTATAGCACAATTTTTTTACTAATTCATGATGGGAAAAACCTTTGTTTCTAGTAGTGATAATATCTCAAATATTAAAATTGTTTAAGTCAGAAGCGGAGATAGAAGCTTAGCTACATGATCGACAGGCTTTGCTCAAACTAACATATTTGTATTAAGAAATTCATTAAACAAGTACATATATTAAAATTTAAAATTCAGTTATTATCACTTAAAGTCCTTGTTCTAATATCCCAAACCAATAAATTTGAATTCCAACTCTACCTTTGGCTTTAATCACTTCTGAATTGATAAATGAACGAATCAATAATTCATTCAAAATTGAACAAATTAAATAAATTATATTTCCATCAGCTAATTGTATCACTTCTGTCGGTCTCAACTCTCAAGTAATAACCGAAATACACTCTTCTTTGGGAATGATTTTAACTTATTGACAATCAATCACTATCTAAAGACTTTCATATTTAAAAAAAACTCTAAAATGAATGAGGTCAAACATTTTTGAAGCATTACTGCCGGATTTATCGGATTATTAATTCATGCCATCAAATTTCCAATTTTCAAGAATTTTAACCTTTTCTTTTCTTATTTCTTTTTTCCTTTTTTTGGTGTAATTCATTTCACTTGATTTAATTAGTGCATTTTGATACTTCAAGTTTATTAATCTTTCTCATTTTTAGGCTATTATATGAATGAAAATTAATTTTAAAGTCAGCAAATTATTACAAGGTTATTTGTAATTCTTGATCAATTATTTATAAATATTACTATTAAATAATTGTCATAATCTTAACCAAGAAGTCTTCGTAACTTTTAAGAGTCTAATTTTTTCTATTTTCTTATCCCTAACATGGGATAAAACATCATGTTTCACAAGTCTAAATAATTTCGGCTAAGAATAATCTTTAGAGTCAATTTTCTCTACGTTTTCTTTTTTCCAAAATAATTTTTCACTTTATTTAAAAATCAGTATTTGACCATGAAAATTTTTAATTTAATTTGAAATTGGATTCCGAATTTGAAAAACAACTTATAACGTATTTTTCAACTCCATCTTCGTAATTTCAAATAAAACGCTCTTTTTTTTTCTTTGCAAAAAAGAATAACCAAACACAACTCTATCTTTAATTTCACGTTTGAGCTAGAAGCCAAATATTAATGTCTTTTTAGATGTATTTAAGTATGTATATATCAAAAGAACTTCATTTTTCTTTTATGATCTATAATTTCAAAGACAATTATTTGTTATCTTTCTCTTTTTAGCTAGGGGTACTGAATTATCAATCTGTACTTTGCACTCAAATTCAATAGGACATATTGCCTTTTGTGGAAGGCAATTTATTGTCACATCTCATATACATTTAAACAACCTTAAATGACTACAATTGTCTAATCAGTAACAATATACTAATAGTGATTGGATTTGCAACTTTATACTTTTAAAGTCTCTAGTCTTCTTAATTATTGCTTCTTGTTTCTCCTTTTCTTTTCCTCATGTCAAAATGATAGTATAACTTTTCAACTAAGTTTATAAAGGGTGCGTTTGGTATGAAAGAAAATGATCCACGGAAAATACTCATTTTCTACTAAAGAAAATATGTGGGGGGTTTTGTTAATACTTATTTTCTAGTATTCGCTAAATAAAATATTATTCTGAATATATTTATATATCACTTGTGCAAATATAATGGAAGTGGGTTGGGTTGGGGTGGGGTGGGGTGGGGGATGTGGGTGTGCAGCGAGAGGGGTGAGGGTGAAGTTAGGGGGTGGAGTGGATGAGAGTGAGAGTGAGAGTGAGCGGGCGGGGTGGAGTTGGGGTTGGAAGTGGGTAGGGGTGGGCCTATGATCTACCACATAATTATTGGATTCACGTGAATTCAGTAGCTTTTGTTCAGATCTTATATATACGTATATAAGAAATTTATTAAAATGTCTATAATATGTGTCAAGTATTTCTTGATTGGATCTTCTTAACTAGGGGTGTACATGGACCGGGTTGGTTCAGATTTTTTAAATACCAAATCAAACCATTAGTGTCGGGTTTTTAAATTTATAAACCAAACCAAATCAATAAAAGTCGGGTTTTCCAACCTCGGGGTTTTTTCGGTTTCCTCGGGATTTTCGGGTTTTTTTGGATTTTTCCCGATAAAGTCTTCATACAAATATATAATTAACTTGTGCTTCAAATATTTCTTTAGTCCGAGCAAAATACAGCTATCTAAGGAATTTCTTAAAAAAATAACACAAAATATATTCACTTTATTTGAAATTTATGAAGTGAGTGATGACAATAAAATATTCAATCAAAAAAATAATGAAATCGCATGGAATAAATATTGCATATTAATAAGTCATAATAAAATAATCATAATTTAAAAGTATTAAGTCATGCTAAAATAAGTCTAATAAGTATTAACACATGACTGAATATTAAACAGAAAAATAAATTAGTTTATGCATTTATGTAAAATTAAAGAATAAATATCTAACATGATTGTCATTCCTAGTGTTGGATTGAATAATCTTTTGTTAATATTCGTATTGATTTGGGTTTTATTTAAGTTACTAATATCTATAGGTTGTAAAAAGACTTATTGAACCATTTAAAATTTTAAGTTTAAACTTGAAATAATATATTGAAAGATAAAAACTATGAAAAAGTTAAAGAAATATTTATAAATTACATCACAATAAATATTTTTATGTATAAAATATTTTTAAAAATGGTATATATGTAATATCGGGTTGGTTCGGTTCAGTTTGACTTTTTTTAGTTAAAACCAAACCAAACCAATTATAGTCGGGGGTTTTTTCCAACACCAAACTACTAGTCAGGTTTTTTTGCGGTTTAGTTCAATTTGGGATTTGATTCGGTTTACGGTTCGATTTTGTTCACCCCTATTCTTAACAATCAATTTTCTCTATTTGTATGTTTTTATGGACACAAAGAAAGCTATAAGCCAATTAATCCTAATTTAATTTTGTGTACTCAATTATTTTCTATTTCATTTCCAGTAGATAAGTCAATACACAACTTCTGACCTCAGTAAATGAATATAATACTGCATACTAAGAGTGTCAAATAAGTTGGTTGAGCCAAACTTGAGTGACTCAAATCAAATTTTGCTGATGAACATGTCATGATCAAAGATGATTTTGGACTATTTAACCTGAACAATAATTCAGAACTCATTGTCCAACTCAAAACCACTTTTTCATATTTTGTTTGTTATTTATTCAGATACAACAACAACGTATCCAATATAATCCCACAAGTGGGGTCTGGAGAAAGTAGAATGTGTGCATACCTTACTCTTACCTTTGTTTGGAGTAAAGAGATTATTTCCGATAGACCCTCGATTCAATTATTATTTATTTAGATCAAAATGAAGATAATCTTTTATTTATAGAGAGTGAGCGAGCACAAACCATATCAACAAAAAAAAATCTCCATTTTTTGTGATAAATTTTCTTACGGGTCAATTTGGACTATATAGGTAATTCAAATGCTTAAATGGATATATTGAGACAAGGGAGGGGGTAATCCTACCAGCATATTGGTGAATGTCTTGCTTGAAGAGATGCATCACTTTGAGCTTGCATCTAGTGACTTGAACAAAGTATTTCAAAACTCAATAACAACAACAATAGTCAGGGTGGTGTGTACGCAGCCTTGTCCCTACCTTGTGAAGATAGAGAAGTTGTTTCCAATAGACCCTCGGCGTAATTTCAAAACTCAGAAAACTCAAAAGGTCCAGACATGTAGTCAATCAAGTCTATCCTCCAACAAACTATGTAAATTTTTTGGCCAAGTCAACCAAAAAAAAGGCCTATCCTTTAACAAAAAAAAATGAGGGAATTGGAGCTTCCTTAAAAATGACCAACAGTCTTGAAGCATCAACTACCTATCTTTCATTCATTTGGAGACTGTTACAAGTAAAATTAGGAAAATAGGTACAAGAATGGGAGAACTCCATATGATTCTCTCCATTTAAAAGAATTAGGTATTCCCAAATGTATGAATTTCAAACTTCACTAAGATATGTAGAGAATTTCTTCAAGCACCTGTCTGAATGTCTTTCCTCAAGTTCTGGGGAGATGTCAGCTTCGATGTCACGAGTTTCTGAGGAACTTCCACTACCAATGACAAGAATGATATAGCGGTAACTGGACTCCCACTTACACTTTCTCCTGGAATAGTTTTATGTACAAATTAATGTTAGCGTGTGTAAAGCAACTATTGCATTAAGCTAACAAGCCACACACTTTCTTCCCTCTTATATATTGTCATTCACGAGTAGAGCAGGACGGATCACTAGTTGTCGGTTCTCCCAAGAGAAACACAGTGATATTCAACTAAATCTTGCTATCGCATGGATTCTCGATGCTTAAGAGGAATGCCTTCTTGATTGGAACCTCCTCCTTCATCGTATTTAGGATATCGCATATACATAGATGGTGAAGAAACTGTGAATGGAAGAAAAATAGTTATCGACTCAAAACCCACAAAATGTGAATTATATTATTACCAATAGTAATTTGAAAGGATACCCTCAACTAAGTCTTTGGTTTTGTGAAGAAGAAAGGTGCCTGACAAAATGGTCACAAACCCACAGAGTTCCGTAATAATTTGAGTTGCAGTTTGCCCGTTCCAATCCTGTTCCAAAAGCATGAAAGACACTTCAGCAGCAGATAAGATGGTTGAAGATAGAGGATGTCTTTCACACACAAGTCGAACTTGTGTAAATATTTGACTAATGGCAATCACTATGGTTCAACACTTGAAAGCAGGCTATTCCGACAATTGAAACAAGTACTTATGGTCAATAAGCAGGAGAGGACTGAGAAATTTGCAACTTCTTCAGGAAACACAAGTTCCAGCGGGTCTGCCAGGGTAAATAAGCATTTTATGCTTGAAGGCATCACATGAATTATGCTTTATGAGATGTGCTGAATACCCTAATAGTGCACCTTTTGAACGTTATTTATAAACGTGGGCAATTGCTTTCTGAAAAAATACTTCATAATGCCACTTGTTAGCCATGCACTTTAAATATATAACATTTTGGATTTATCCAAACAAGTAGATGAAGAAACATATAAACTATAACCGTCAACCCTACCCCCCTCCCTCATCCATTAGACGATCAATTCTCTTGTAATATTCGCAATACATTCATGTCAGAGTTTTTGAACAAATTTTGTTTCTCTTTATTAGTAGATAAGTCCTTCTGTAATACAATATACTGATTAGATATATTAAAGGGTATAAAATTGTTATACGTCAAGCTCTAAAATAATTGGGCAGTTTCAGGAAATGGCTGCTTTTATTTTTGCTCCAATTTCATCAATGGGAGGGGGGGACATAGTTGCTTTCATCTTTTGCTCCAATTTCATCAATTATGCAATGGATATTTTGATTTCATCAGTGACTAATCTTAAATATATAATCTTCTTTATCTTTCCTTTAACTTGTCACTAGTAATCTCGTTGGAATCATAAAAGGTCCGTCTCCTCTGTATCAATGTTTAACATAGTACAACAACTATGAGTGTTCTAAAGTTCAACCCTTATATTTTCCAATTAAATACTCATGTCCCAAAATGGAAGTCTATGAGGGCCTGGCCTACATTCATCCTACAATCACAGTCTTATTATTCCCCACCCACATTGGCCGGGCAAGCACACATTCTTCTGCACCATTGTCACTCCTGATCATGTTTTTGTCTAGTTAGATTCAATATGCTTCATCTATGTTTCCTTTCCACGTCTTTTAATTTTAGGCTTCATTACATACCCTAGGCAACTACATAACTAACATGATACTAATGAGGTTGCAGAGTTGTCGGAAAAGATGACTAGGATCACTGACCTCCTACAAGGCTACAACCATGAACTAGGTGTTCAAAAAGTCCATATTTAAGATGAAAATAGGAGCACTCCAGAGGGGGGGAAACCATTATTTGAGATGCTAAAGAAAATTTTCACCCACAAAAGAAGAGTGATCCCTTTTCAATTCTCAGCCAAAAGAAAATCATCAATTATGCATATTTATGACGATCATTTATCCTCGAGCTACAGGGAATGTCGCTCATTATCTAAAAATTGATTTCTTCAAAGTATTTTCATTGAAACAACTTGAACAATTCAAAACGGCCAATATCTTAAGTATACAGTGTGATGTATAAGTTAATAGATACAGCATTGGTAAAGAAAGTAGTTGCACCTTAAACATGATGACACTAGCGACTATTGTGAGTGATGTAAACGTCACATAGTATATTGGTGATACAAGTGCTGTGTTGAATGTATCAAGAGCCTGCATTTGAAAAACGAGGAAAATCTGGTGTAAAGATACAGAGAAACAATGATTTATATCAAGAGCCTGCATTTGAAAAATGAGGAAAATCTGGTGTAAAGATACAGAGAAACAATGATTTATCTCCCTCCTCCCCCCCCCCCCCCCCCCCCCCCCAAAAGAAAAAAAAAAGAGAGAGAGAAAAACACCAGGAAAAGAACAAGGATATGCAAATAGAGAAAACAATCATCAGAAATATAAATGCCTTCTGCAGCTATAAATGTATAGTCTTACCGCTTACGTAGTCAGTCAGAGAACGACAGAAGTTGAACAGGAAAGTCAATCAACTAGGCTTCAACCCAAACTATTCCGAATCGTCTATATGAATGCTTCTATCCATTTGGGTCTATTCAGGCAAATTTCCTTGTTATACTAGTAAAATAGGAAAACTAGAGATTCTTTAAAACTAGATGTTCTCTAAATCACTAACTTTCCCCAAGTAATATTCAAGTCTCTTACCAAACTAAAAGGACTAATAGCAACTTATTGTAAGTGTAATGACGACAACTAAGTATCAATCCCAACTAGTTGTCTTTGCCTGTATGGATTTATATGGATTCTTTAATTCCATTTTGTTCAGTTCTTAGTTGAGTCTGCGTTGATTTCGATAAATTATAGGTCCTTGAAGGAAATTTCTCTCCATGTGATTATAAGTCTACATAATCTTCTCCGTATAACACTTTCAATCATCATATTATCACACCTAAGCACGGGTCCATTTGGATGCTTATGTTGGACATGGTCAACCATCTCAGACAACCTTCTCTTATTTTTTCCCCTCTTATGTGTACTCCTGGTGTGATAATTTCTGATCTTTCAAATCTTGTATGACATCCATATTTCTACGATATTCATCTAGATTGTATCCAAGGGGCGCTGCAGTGATAAATGTGAATATTTTTCATTATGCGACCTTGAAATGTCCACTGATCTGCAGAAAGAGCTCTTATCTCTCTGTGCTTCTATCTATCAGTAACGTTCAACATTCATCAAACAACAACCATGTGAAGGTTTTCTTTTTAGTGGAGATATTAGATTCCTCAAGGTCATTGAGTTCTCAATTATGTGCATCTTGATTCTCTAAGAAAGGGCCCTTCCCCACAAAACTATCTGATCATCTGTAATAACTGGCACCTCGTGGATGCTCCGAAGAAGTTACAAAAACAAAAGGCATTCCTCATTTATACAACTGCATTTTCCACCCCTTCAAAAAACCCTTATATATATATATATATATATGTATATTTCTAATTCGGTCTTCTATATATCCACATTAGTGTTAATTGAGCTACTTCCAATGCTCTACTTCTCCATTTTCTGCTTCTGAATGTCCAACTAAGGAGCAAATCTTTGATAGTGGCTATCCTAGTCCAATCCAATGTATTACAAACAAGTTTAACATATTACATCATAGTCTATTTGCTACCAGGATGGAAAAAGGTAATTGGTCCACATTTTCGTAAGATTGCTTGCACATGTAACACCATCTGACATCTGTTATCCACTTCTCCTTCCTTATTCTCAGTTGGCTGTTAGCCAAGTGAAGAAGCAACCTCTCTTGGTGCTCAAGGAGACCACACAGAGGTGTGAGGTCTATGAAAAGAGAGAGCCTATCTTAAGTTATTTTTTGAATAAGATCCTAACTGAACAAACTTCATTATATTTTACTGTAAGTCAAATTGCAACAAGATATAGGCTGATACCTAACCTAAGGGTAAGAGTCCAAGAGCAGAAAGATATACCAAGTTAATGTTCAGAACTTCCACACAAATGATGAATATATCCAATCATAAAATAACATCATAAAGAACTGAGAATACATTCCAATTACCTTGTTTAAGTAGTTCATCTGTGTAAACACACATGTCACTACGACAACTGCAAAGACCCATGTTTCAGGATACAGCAACTGGTTCGTCCCAGAGAATGTTAATTTTAATGCTATTCCTAGTGCTTGAACACTCATAACCTGCCAAATCATTTATGATTTTTTTCAAAAAAAAAAATATAATTAGATCACATAAAAAAAAGGGCAGTCCGGTGCACTAAAGCTCCCGCTATGCGCAGGGTCCGGGGAAGGGCCCGACCACAAGGGTCTATTGTACGCAGCCTTAGACCACAAGGGTCTATAATTAGATCACATGGATGTAGGAAAGATGCAATAATAACAAGCTTAAGAAAAGGAAAAAGAGAATGCAGGTAGGGGAGGGAAAAAATGGAAATCCGAACTCCAACAAGATAGCTAAGTGCCTACCCCAATAGAACCAACGAGTGAACAAACTCCAATATAAGCAATTATATGAGTCTGTCCATATTTTGGAGCATACTTGACAATGATTATGACAACTGCCACAATAACCAAAGTTGCATATAGGAGGAACGCTGACATGAGAAAGAAATTAACAAATTATTGTCAGTAAAAAGTTTTGACAAACTAAGCAATTAAAACTTCCATGCTCACAAAATGTCAAGAAGGACTCAGCTTTGTCAGCATTCAAATGCATACCAGGTTCTGTGGCAAGGTCCCAGAGTTCCTTTACAGACTCAATTTGACGTTCTTGAGGAGCATGTAGAACAATGGTTGTTGAACCCACAACACACAGAACACAACCAACCATTCCAAAAATATGCAGTTTTTCTCCCAATATCATATGAGCAAGTGCAGCACTGCAAAAATAAATAAATTAATAAATAAATGTCGCCTGGTAGGTAACAGATAGCAAAGTTGAACAATCATTTCCAGCCTTCTCTTGCCTGATAATAATACTGAGTGCACCAAGAGGTGTGACTAGGACAGCAGGTGCAAATGCATAAGCTGCAAAGTTAGCAATTTCTCCAACAATCACTGCCACAGAAGCAATGCACTCACATCAATCATGTTTGTCTTTTTCTTCTTCAAATAGAAAGGTGAGAACATGGAAATGATTAAAATGCTTCAAATGAAATAAAATAACAAGCATAGAAGACCCAAAAATTCTCCTTTTGAAGGAGAGGTGGAGGAGGCAAAAGCCTTATGGAGATGTAACTTTTTTACAAGCATATTGGTAGGACTTTCAGTAAATGATTTTTTTTTCCGATCAAAGCATTCAAACAAGTAAATGACCATATTAGTCACACCAAAGTAGAACAAATGCAAAGAGCTGAAGAAAATATCCTTGCGCTCAGCATATATTTGTTAGAGAATTAAGAAAATTAACAAATATAATGTGGCTTGAATAGTCAGAGGGACTTCTTTAGGATATAGCCCTCACCTCCTGAAAGTCTTTCAATTCTCTCACACTAATGAAACAAAACAAGCAAAATAACACACAATTTACATGTTAGCGCTATCTTTACTAGTTGATTCTTTCTTCCTTTACTTTTAACTTCTCAATTCCTCTATTCTCCCCATGCATGCACAACGCCAGGGTATAAAGAGGTTCCAATCATTAACTGGTTGAATTTTGGACCTATGCAAAGGGAGAGTTATGGGGAAAAAACATATCATCCATAATCTGTCAGCCAACTCAATATGCATTATTTATCCTTGACATAGATGTCTATTACCGTAAATTATCCTTTTCTTTTACTAAGAATTTTGTGTTGCCTTTCACAAGTCAAGTACTTTCTGTGACAGGGGATCTTTCCTTTTCTTTCCCCCTTGATCAGCTACTAATATATCGTACAAACTGAAATAAACTGAGGTTCCCCCTTTTCTTATTCTTCTTTCTTTTCTTTACCCCTTGGTGCACCCATGAGGTTCTTGTTAGCATAGATGAGTGGGTGACTCCGTAGAGAACCAAATTTTGATATAGGTTTATCTACCTTTTAGTATACTTCTTGTACGAGGGGATTCCCCCAAGATTAATAAGATCATTTACCTTATCAAAAATAAGGTGAAATCAACTGAATCATGGTTGTCCATATTCCTTAACAGCCAAGTTCTTTTTTTCACTTTCCTTTGAACCATCATAGATGCCTGACCTTTATAACGTAACAACGAGAATTTCACCATGGCTCTATATTGTGTAAGACTTCACGAGCTATTACACTGACTCAAACAGCAAAGTAAACATAAAGAATATACTATCCCCATAACAATTCAATGTCATAGTCACTACTTTGTAGAAAATAGTCCTACTAGATAACATCTACTTCCTCAAGGAGTTCCCTTACTCGATGAACTTTATTTTCTGATACCAAGTCAGAAGTTCCATGAGTTGACTGTTTGCAAGACCACTTTTCTATTTTTATATATATTCCTTGGCAATATAAATAAAAGAAAAGAAAAATGAGCTAGGAAATAAATCTCTTTTTATACAAAATTAAATGATGTACATTTCAATTCTCATGTCAATAATCATGCCAACTCACCAACAGACATTATTTTGGACTATAGGGGAAAAAAACAGCACAATCTTCACATATCAGAAGATTGAATAGGATAGAATAACTAACTTGCTATCATTCCTGCCCACCAAAGCGGCTCCACCAAGTAAGAATAACCTCCAGCACCTGTCATAGCATGTAAAAATAAGTAAAAACAAATTGCCACTAGGCCTGTAAAATTGAATAACTTTTAGAAGCTAACTTTGTAATTCAAGATTATGATAAAGCTTGACTTTTAAAATCCAAGACCTAAGATGAGTAAGACTGTTAAAGAGGCAACCCATTTCTTATCCAGCAGTTTCATGAAATATTTGAAAGCCGGGCAGCACCAACAATCCATTTTTCTTCTTTTTCTTTTTCCCTCTTTTTTTTTGATAACCGAGAAATCCTCGAGGGCCGGTGCCACACCATTCAAAACTCAACGGATAATTGGTCCGTCCTTCTACCCTTTTCCACTTAAATACCAGGCTTTTGTCTATGGAAGGGTTCGAATCCGTGACATGCGCCTAGCCCAGACATCACGGGTTGCAATCTTATCACTAGACCAAAGCACTGGGGACAAAAATTCTTTACTTGGAGAATCGGGAAAGGGAAAGGAGAAACGGGACAATTCATTTTCTTCTTATACAGCAGTTTTTCATATGGGAAATTGCAGAGCAAAAAGAAGGATTAAATACGGGTCAATCTGATTGACAATTCTACTGCAGCACACATTTGACAAAAAGAATGAAACCTTAGAAGAAAAACAAAGCTAATGCCAAAGCAACCTCACAAAGGACCAATAAAGCAACATAAAAAATGAAATATAATGGAAAAGGCTTAGTCATTATATGCACGCATAGGAAAGCATGCACACTTACACTTTTTATCCATAACATTCACCAAATAGCTTGTGTAGCACTAGCTCTAGATAAAGCATGAGAGCATCCATGTCAAGAACAGGCTCATTGGCAAGGATATGAGATATGCCTGAGACTACTAAGATGTGGAAAATAAGCAAGCATTTTTCAGAAGCAGAACGTAATGTTGTAGTATGCGCATATAATACTTTTCTTTGAAGAGACTCAGAAAGTAGGTAGAACACCACATATATGGAATCACTTTTAGAGTTTCTTGTCTTCCAAAAGCTATGAACAAAGAAACAGATGAAATCTTTTTTTAGGAAGGAACAAAACAGATGTCTTCAACATGTACTCTCAAACATGATTTTTTGTAAGCGGTGTCCACATTTAAGGAAGTGAACAAACCACTATAACGACGTGAGAGATGACAAGTTTGAGAATAACAACACCAACAATTTCAATCACCCAAAAGTTGCAAATTACAGAAATGGATGAGTAACTTTTTTTCAAAATTCTCGTTCTAAATCCATTTATGTTATACTAAATAACTACTTTTCAGGAATTTAATATTTTATTATCACTTTGTGGTTACGAAATGTTTGTTGGCATGTCTCTAAAAGGTTCTTGATGTGGATGAAATAAAGGTATTATAATGTCAAATTCTCCACTTAAGAGGGTCACATTTTTTAAGTATTATCAATTATAACTCTGTTTAGCTAATAACAAAAGGAGTCTTCTTTTAACCTAAGAGAGCTCATAGAAAGTGGACATTGATATAGTCAAGAAGTTGATTTCTTACAAACATCCTGCACACAGGTAGTTATACCCTTTTGCAGTAAATGAAACCTTAATTATCAGGAGTGCAGCAAATAGTAAAGCCTTTGTTGTTTAATAGAAGGTCTGATGAACCTGAAGATGTGGGACAAAACTAAGCATATACATCTAGTATATATGAAGCTATAGAACCAAACTAAGCATATATTTTTATCCAACTCTTCCTATAGTGAGCAACTAAACCAAACCAATGAAAAAAAGGCGAGGATCTCAAAGATAATACCAATATTTTTTATAATCATCTACAATGCCTGCCAGATAATAATAAATTTGCTAGGTTCGGTTCTAGTTTGCCTACTATTAATTGAGCAAAGGAAATCTTAAGGATTGACTTCAAACTATCTCAGAACTCGACATGATAATAGGTTTAAATCCACACTGTAATTTTTAATGCCAAATGATTTGTTGTCTAGACCAAGTGTTCAGTGTTTTCCGATTATCGATCGCAATCATTAAACGGTAAGTTCAAAAGAAAAAAAGAGTGTTCAAAAGCAATGAAGAACAGGAAACTTTCACTGCCTAATTATATATCTGAGTCGTGTTTATATTCTACTTGTAAGCTAACACGAGTCCCACTCATTGTTGACATGCTGATCAAATTCTTTTTGCAAACTGATGCCACAAGTTTTTCATCTTTTTAGCAATTTCAGTTATTGGTCTTAGGAAATTTGTTGTGTGGAACAATGAACTCCAGTAAAACCAGAGAGTAAAGCAGGGAAAAAAAACTAAGAGCAAAAAATCAAGCCGTCCCCAAAGTAATCCATTCAACCAATTAAAATAATATAATAAAGGCATCAGAATTAATAATTGAACCAAACAAAGACACCATTTCCTGATGTCATAGAGTCATAAGAACATAACGGATAAAAATCGCACCCAAGGGTGTGGCCTAGTGATCAATGAAGTAGGTTGAGCATTAACAGAGATAATTTCTTCTCATTTCTTCCTAGCCTTGTGGATAGAGTTACCTAGTACATGTTGTGTTTCTGGTGGGAGGTAATAGGTCCATGGAATTAGTCGTGGTGCACGAAAGCTGGCCAGACACCACGCTTATGAACAAAAAAAGAAGCGCAGCTGAATTTAAAGCATTTCTCATGTGGTGGACCAATAAATTGAGAAAGTGCATTTCCTGAATTCCAACTCAGTTCATACAACAAACAAAGAAGATTTTAAAGAAATACATTTCATGCATTGGAGAAAAAACATTGGAAGTACGTAAAAAGGTACCTACCTGCCCTGAGGCCAGATGCAGCAGCTTTTTGAAGACCCTTTTTCTTGATAATAAAGCTGGAGCCAATAAACAAACTAGAAGATAAAGCCAAGCAGAGACCATTAACATTATCAGAGGAGATTTGTTGAGGGTCCCCAAACCCCTGCTCTGAACTCCCCATATACCACTAGTTTTTTTATTCAATAATCTACTAGTAACACACAAATTGATCTCTTTTGCCATTCCATCAGAAACCCATTTTCCCATGAACAATTCACCATCAATTCAATTCTTAACCTCAATATGATCAAGAAAGGCATGCACTGACAGTGGTTGATTTTTTGGGGGACTTTCAAGAGGTAATTTTCAAACAACAAAGTGGGCAATGAATGAATGAGTGATCGATCCGTGGAGGGAGATATAGAGTGAAGAAGACGACAACAGTCTTTGTTGTTTTCTGTTTCTTCTTTGATCAGAGATTCATCGATCTTCCTTTTGGCTTTTCTTATCTCAATAATAATAATAATAATAATATTGCAAATAACATACCTAATGGAGTAAAATATTGTAATTTTATATTTGAAGACAAAATGTTTTGTTTCTTTATTAAAATTACGAAAAAAAGTCAAAAATACTCTCGAACTATTTAAAATAGAGCAAATATATCCTTCATTTGATTTTGAGCTCAAAATTACACTTGTTGTTAACATTTTGGACCACAAATACCCTCCAACTTAACACCCATTTTCTGTTATGATTTGGCAGTCACGTGGTCGTCCAACTAGGACAAGGCCACTCCACATGGCTGAAACCTAGGATCTCATTAAATTTAATAGTTTGACCCATTTTTTTAATGATCCGGCCCACTAATTACCCCAATCCACTCCCAATTAAAAGCTATATATCATATTTGTTTGAAGTTTTTTATCAAATGAAGCAGGTTAAGTTTAGTATAGTTTTTAATTGGAAATGGACCGGGACAATTAGTGGGTCGAATCATTGAAAGAATGAGTCAGACTATTAAATTTAATGGGATCTTAGGTGGCAACCATGTGGAGTGGCCTTGTCCTAGTTGGACGGCCACGTGACTGCCAAATCATCACAGAGAATGAGGTGTTAAGTTGGAGGGTATTTGTGGTCCAAAATATTAACGGCAAGGGTATTTTTGAGCCCAAAATAAAATGGAGGGTATATTTGCTCTATTTTAAATAATTCAAGGGTATTTTTGACCCTTTTCCGTTAAAATTATGATATGAAATTAGATTGATATGAATTAGCAATTTTGATTGGATATATAATTAGGACTTTTTTTATAAATATAAAAACTCCATAGATTATTAAAATTTTCTCTATTTTTAGGGTACAATTGAAAATCCACCCTAAGAATTAAATTTGGTGTAATTGAGTGTAATTACATTGTTTGACATATTTAATTGACCATGTAATTACTTGGTTAGCAGGTAATTAGGTGTAACTAGAAGAAGGTAGAACACTCTTCGATTTTCAGGGGAGAGGTGTGAATTACTGGTAATCAGATGGTGTAATTACAAGGTTAATGAGAGGGGTATATTTGAACCTAAAGTATATCGGGAGGGGTATATTTAGGCTGAAAGTATAACGAGGGGTATGTTTAAACCAGTGTTTTAAAAAACGGGGGCATGAGGCAAGACGTTTTGCTTAGCACGGGGCGAGGCGTAAGCCCTGTGGCATGGGGCGTAAGTCCCATGAATCTTTAATTTTTAATTTATAATATAGTATAATAACACAAAAATTATAAAAAATATATTAATAATTTTCAAAAATTTAAAACATGATTAAAGAAACTCATAAAAAATAAAACTACTAACATAATTTTACAAGTAGAAATGCAATGATATAAAAGCTATTGTGAAATGCAAATCAACTCTAACATCTTAACTTTCAAACAATAAAATTACAATATCTTAAAATATATGACTATCATACTATGCAATTAACTCTCTAAAAGAAATAATCAATAAACTTTAATATTATAATAAAATCATCACTCTTTCGTGAATAAAAATAAAATACTTTTAAATAATAAAATATAATAAATTTTGAGACATAGGACAAAAATATGAAGACCAATGACAAGTAAAGATGAAAAATTCGGCTATGTATTTTTTAAAAAATATTAAGTGACATTCAATACCCTCACGATGTTTTCAAATAGTAAATAACCAATAACACAACTTGTTATTTGTGTTAATTTCAATTTTCTTATTTCTATAAATGAAAAAGTTACTAAGCATCATTAATATTAAAGAATCATGAGGATCAACAATGTTGGAAAAGAAATTTGACATATAACTTGTGTAAGAACTGTTAGGCGAGTCCCGAGCGTTGGACGTTAGGAGTGTTTAGGGCGTACAATCGAGCGCAAGTCTCACGGATCTAAATCCCACACATGAGCCCCGAGGCATTTTGCTAGTGCCCCGCCCCAGAGCGAGTCCCATGACGAGTCCTGAAATTGCCTTTTAAAATATTGGTTTAAACTATTTCTAATAGTACAGGGGTATATATGGATCCAAAGCATAATGGAAAGGGTATATTTGAACTTATAGTATAACGAGGGGTATATCTAAACCATTTCTAATAGTACAGAGGTATATTTGACCCTTCTCCGTTAATTTTTTTATTTTAATTTCTTTTTATTTTAATTATTTTTTAATTTCTATTATTTTAATTTATTTTTTATTGTAATTTTTTTAAAAATATATTTTTTATTTTACATTATTTATATTTAATTTTTGTAGTTCTCATATTTCAGCCTTTACTTTTAAAATTTCATGCAGTTGCTCGCATTATTTATTTTTTATGTATTTTTTTCATTTCGCATATCTATTTTACTATTCTATTTTTTTTAATTAAAGTAGAATTCATTGTTGAATAAGGTTATAGACTTAAGTTTTTCTTCTTTTTTTTGAATTATATTTATTTAAATTATGTAGAAATTTGACAAAAGAGTATTATGCTAACTTATTTTTAAAAAAAAAAAAAAATTGCATTTAGGTTATAATTTTGGTTTCAATTTATTTGATTTAGTAGTATTGACTTGTTATTTCATATTGCATGTCATTCATTATTCAGTTAGAATTGATATATTATATTTTTGTCAAATGTTTGAATAATTCTATGACATGATATTTATAATATTAATCTTCTTGTCAAACATGCATTTCATGATTTTCTTAAAAATTATGTACTTTTAGTTTTTAAAATTAATTAAATTAAAATATACTGATTTGAAAAATATAGATCAATTGTTTTTATAATATTAGTTTAAAATTTATATTTATTAATTAATATATTTTCAAGAGACAATATATATTTCAAATTCTTAATTTAATAGCATTTATAAAAGCTCATATTTGTCAAATATTAATTTTTAATTTTTGATAATTAACTTCTATCCTAAAAGTTTAATATAAGTATGTAATTATATTTTTAGAACCAAACAGTACACTTGTAATTACATTGCAGTTATATTGTGGCAAACAAATAAGTCATAATAATTACTATACTATGTAATTACTACCTAGTACTTACACCAATTTCAATTACCAGGTGACTTTCCAAACAGACCCTAAAGAGCAAGTCATAGTTCATAAATAAAATATCAAAATCCGAAAGTGCCGTATGGATAAATCACACATCTCCATGTTCCTTTTATAACTAAATGTTTGTGATTATAAACTTAAAATACATAATTTTATAAAGATTCACTAGTCCACAATATTAATAACTAGTTATACTTTAATATAATTTTTTCACATGGTACATATAATCTCTTCACACCGAGCATGCGTTTTTTTTATATATATAAAATTTAAAATGATGGGTCTTTTCTTTTTATAGAAAATATAAATTTATGGATTAAGTTTTACATTTAAAAAAAATTCAAATCATAATTTAAAATTCTAAATTATGAAAATTTAATATTTGAAGTCATAATTTCAAATCGCATGTCCAAGCGCAAACTCATTTCTTCTTAAAACATGTTTTGTTATCTACTTCCTTTTTTGAGAAAATTATCAAAATGCACCTTAATGTGTAGGGGTTGGATTATTGGGCCTTGATAATTAAAATAAAGTTTAATATATGAAAAAAATTGATATATTTAATTAATATATGAAGTTGAAGTAATTAAGAATATTGAAGAACAAAGCAAATTTTTATCAAAAATAATTTATTTATCTAAAAAAAAAAAGCAGAAGAAGAAAGTAAAATCATAAAAAATGCTCTTGTTGAGAGTCGAACTCAAGACCTCCCGCTTACTAAACGGGTGCTCTAACCAACTGAGCTACAAGAGCTTTTGCATGCTTCCATTAAATGATCATATTTTCTAGAATTAAATACAAATTATAAGATATTTAAAGTTAAAGTGACAATTAAGAAGATTATTAGAAAAGAAAACAAATAAAGATGATCAACAAAAATATCAGTGAGAAAATGCAAGTTTTATCTAATGTGTATACATCGTGTCTAATAATGCAAGTTTAAATAATAGAAAAATCCAGGAATGTTGGTTAATCGTATCTTGTACTCCCTCCGTTTAAATTTGTTTGTCTTATTTTTCTTTTTAGTTCGTTCAAAAAAGAATGTAGCTTCTCTTTTTTAGCAACTCTTTATTTTCAACTTTCCACATGACATTCTTAGACCATATGATCAAATGATATTTTGGTACATTCTACATATCTTTAATTTAAGATCACAAGATTCAAAAGTCTTCTTTATTTTTATAAACTTCGTGCCAAGTCAAAATAGAGCAATCAAATTGAAACGGATGGAGTATCTTTTTTATAATCCTTAATCTTAGAGGTACTTCTTTTTTTTGGTCATTTAGAGGTACTTCTATTAGTATTATCCTTTTAAAAATGACGAAATGACATGAGAGACCCTTGTACTTGTCTTCGTTTGTAAGTTGAACCCTTCTACTCACGACTTTGTCAGCTAAACCCTTAAACTTATTCAAACACAACACTTTAAACTCCTTTAGCTTCACGTGTACTGCAAACGCATAATAAAAATGACACATCATTATCCACATAAGAATTTAATGACACATCATCATCCACATCAGAATATTAAATGACACATCACTTAATTTTTATTTTATTTTAAAATTTTCAATTGTTTCTATCTTGACGTCCACCACTTAGAACCACAGTGCATCCCTTTCCTCCATTGATGCCACCAAACCACCACTAAAATACCTCAAAATTTTCTAACATTTGCACACAATCTTACACGACACACTCTTCACCCACTATTCAGATTCCATCATTGGAAAAAAGAAGAAGAAGGGATTAGGGCTTTTGAGAACAGAAGCAAAACAATCTGATTTCGCCAGAAAATGAGTTGGACGAAGAGTTCGCTGGTAAAAGAGATCGACCGGAGCAAGTTTAGCAGCTAAAGATTTTAACTGAAATTTCCACAAAATTGAACTTGTGAATTCGCAATTGAAAAGAAAAATAACTATATATCTATTTTCATAAATGACTTCGAGAAAATTGAAGCTCAGATCTCTTACAAAGCTAAAAAAAAAAGAGAATTCGACGGTGCCATGGCAGCAAAAACCACCCTAATAATCTAGGGGTATCTCGCAAAGATACGGGAAGGTGAGGGGTAGAAAGAGGAGAGGAGGGTAGGGGGGGAGAAGAAGAGAGTTTCAAAGGAGGAGGAGAGAGACGGGGGAAACGGAGGGGGCTGAAGAAGAAGAAGAGGAAGGGGGGGGGGGGCTAAAGCTTTTGTTTTTTTATTTTTTCCTTTTTTTAAAGAATCTATTATTTTCTGTTTTAATTTAATATTGTTTGATGTAAATATTATATTTACTTGCTTCTAAACGCGTGTAGTCAAACACTCTGTCCAACTCAGCGATTTTAATGCCACATAAGCTTGGTCAAAGGTCAGAGGGGTTTAAAGTGTTGTGTTTGAAGAAGTTTAAGGGTTCGGCTGGCAAAATCATAAGTAGAGGAGTCCAACTTGCAAACGGAGACAAGTACAAGGGTCTCCCAGGTTATTTCGCCTTTAAAAATAGGCTCAAAACTAAAAGTAGCATTTTATTTCAAATCTTTAAATGGGTAGGGTTTAGGTGAATTTCTAGAAGTTCTTAATTCAAACAAATTTGTGTTATACTACTATAGTACATAATTTATTTTTATTAACTATAATAAAAAATTAGTAAGCGTTTAAACATGAATTTGATGATATTACAAAAAAAACCATTATTGAAATTGAAAAATAATATTCATTATTGTATCTAGATATACATTTAAAATTTCACTTGGATAATATTAAAATAATAATATGAAGGAGTTTTTTTTTCCTGCATGTTCTTTCCTTGCTCTTGGAGTACACCACTATGTCATTTATGAACAGAACAAGAAAAGTGTCAAAGAATGATTTAAGGACCATGTTTATGAGATCGACAATGTGACCGACGTGGAAGTGAGGCTTGATACGCATGTCATCCAAAAAAGAGATAGCTTCAAGTACCTTGGGTCTATTATCCAGGGTAACGGTGAGATTGACGAGGATGTGACCCATCGGATTGGTGCAGGGTGGATGAAATGGCGGCTCGCATCCGGGGTCTTGTGTGCTAAAAAGGTGCCTCTCAAACTGAAAGGCAAGTTCTACAGAGTAGCAGTTAGACCGGCTATGTTGTATGGGGCGGAGTGTTGGCCGGTCAAGAACTCTCACGTTCAGAAGATGAAGGTGGCTGAGATGAGGATGTTGCGCTGGATGTGTGGGTTTACTAGGAGAGATAGGCTTAGGAATGCGGATATTCGAGAGAAGGTGGGAGTGTCGTCCGTGGAAGATAAGATGCGGGAAGTGAGGTTGCGATGGTTTGGGCATGTGATGAGGAGAGGCGCAGAGGCCCCTGTGCGGCGGTGTGAGAGGCTGGCTATGGATGGATTTACGAGAGGTCGTGGTAGACCGAAGAAATATTGGAGAGAGGTGATTAGGCGGGATTTGGTGCAGTTGCAGCTTACCGAGGACATGACCTTAGATAGGAAGGTGTGGAAGGCTCAGATTAGGGTTGTAGGTTAGTAGGTTGGTTGGTTTCTGTGTAGGGAGGAGGGCGGGGTTTTGTTGTCTTTTTAGTAGTTGAAAGGCTACGCTTGAAGCTTTTCTGCGCCGGCTACTTGCTAATGCCTTGTGTAGTTAGATTTTTATATTATTTTGTTGTAGTATAGTTTTGTGTTTATCTGTTGTTTTGTTTATTTGTTTTATCTCCTGGATTGCTTTGAGCCGAGGTTCTATCGGAAACAGCCTCTTTACTTCATTCTGGGGTAAAGGTATGGTCTGCGTACATCTTACCCTCCCCAGACCCCACTTTGTAGGAATATACTGGGTATGTTGTTGTTGTTGTTGTGTTTATGAGATCGACAAACACATCTAAGCCGTTAGTGTAAAATTAATGAACTCTACCAAATAGTTGAGCTGAGCTCAAGCAGAAGCATTAATGAAAGCTTTGGTTATGGTGGTTTCCACATTTGAGGAAGAGAGAAAGCAGTAATGTAAGCTTAGCTTCACTTGTATTGCAGCAATGTGTATTTATACAAGCTGGAGAAGAGAAGGAAAACTACCAAGCTAAAAATATCTAAGCTAATCTACATTTGGAGGCTTAACCTCCCGGCTAACTAACTCTAACAGTGTTAACTAACTAACTCTAACAATGTTTAACTAATTAACCAATTATCTAACAAACCTAACTGCTTTCCTAATTAGCTGTGTCAGTTGTACATGTGCCAGCTGTACATGTGTAATCTCAATACCCCCCCTCAAGTTGGAGGTGTGGAGAGCACTGCCAACTTATTAAGAAGAGATGAATGTTGGATCCCTGTGAGTGCTTTGGTTAATACATCATCCAGTTGGTCTTGTGTAGCAATGTGATGGAGAGAGATGAGGCCTTGATGAAGAACTTGTCTGATATAGTGGAAATCCACCTCAATGTGTTTGGTCCTCTCATGGAACACATGATTCCTTGCAATGTGTAAGGCAGACTGACTATCACAAAACACTGAAATAGGCTTGGAGTAAGGAACACTCAATTTATCAAGTAGTCTACTCAACCAAACCAATTCCCCCACTAGATTTCTAAGTGATCTGTACTCAGCTCCTGCAGATGACAAAGAAATTGTTTCTTACTTCTTAGACTTCCAGCTAATGGGGCTTCCTCTAACCAACACCAAATATCCACTCACAGACTTTCTAGAATCAAGGCAAGAGGCCCAATCTGAGTCACAAAAACCTTTGACAGTGAAGTCTGCATCTTTAGAAAAGAACAGACCTAGAGTAGGATCAGACTTCAAATATCTAAGGAGGTGGAAAGTAGCTTGAAGATGAGGTTCCCTGGGGTCTTGCATGAACTGGCTCAAGTGTTGGACACTAAAGACAATATCTAGTCTTGTGTTTGTGAGAAAGTTGAGTTTGCCAATTAGTTTCCTGTAATAAGGGCAGGACCTTCATTTGTCTTTAACTTGACATTGGAATCAAGAGGTGAAGTCAGGAGACTGAGATGCAAGCAATTAAACTCTTTCAGCAGATCAAGCACAAACTTTCTTTGAGAGATCACAATGCCATCTTGTGTGTGAAGAACTTCCATGCCTAGGAAATAATACAACAACCCCAGGTCCTTGATTTTGAACCTGTTGTCCAAGTACACCTTTAAATCCTCTATCTCAGTAGGATATGTCCATGTAAGTACTATATCATCAACATAGACAGCTACATAGACTGCTAAATATCCTTCTTTCTTATGGAATAGCGAGTGACTACATGGAATGGGTATACCATCTTGAACATAGAGCCTCTGTAAGTTTAGCATACCATTGCCTACTAGCTTGCTTGAGACCATATAGAGACTTGTTCAATTTGCATGCTAGATTTTGAGTGGGAACAGCAAGACCATGAGGTACTTCCATGTATACTTCCTCATGCAAATCTCCATGGAGAAATGCATTGTTGACATCCAATTGGTACATGTTCCAGCCTTGTTTTACTGCAGTGGCAAGTAGGGCTCTAACAATGATCATCTTTACCACAGGGGAAAAGGTTTCAAAGTAATCAATCCCTACTTATTGAGTGTAGCCTTTAATAACAAGTCTTGCCTTTAGCCTCTCAATACCTCCATCAGCTTTGTGTTTTATTTTATAGACCCATTTGCACCCAATGGCCTTCTTGCCGGGGGGTAGTGGCACTAGGCCCCAAGTATGGTTGGAGTGTAGAGCATCAAACTCCTGTGTCATGGCCTGTTGCCATGCAGGATCACAGCTACCTCCTTTTATGAGTTTGGTTCCCTGTCAATGCAAACATTTCTCACAAGATTTTGACTGGCAGGGATGAGTACATTATGGGCTAAGTGGTGATGGTTGGAAAAGAGGGCCCTGAGGGAGGTAGAAGAGGAAGGAGAAGTGGTACTGAGGGTCTGAGGTGTAGGTGGTCGCTTGAGTTGAGGAATGGAATGTACATAGTCTGTCATATGGGCAGGGGTCTTAGGTCTCCTAGTGGATCTTCTAGGCTCATGCAGAGTGGGATCAATAGGTATTACAATAGGTGGTGTGAGTGTAAAGTGATGAGAAGGTACTGTAGGAGAACAATCTGCATGTACTACAGGATCAGGAGGCAAATTACATGGTGTAACATTTAGACCATCAGAATTAGCTAGACTGTCATGTGTGCTAGTTTCAACAGAATGATCCAAAACATCAATAAAAGGAAAAGAATGCAACATAGATGGAGAGGATGTAGAATCAGAGGACATATTGAAAGGGAAAACATTTTCATGAAAAACAACATCTCTAGAAACATATAATCTCTTTGTGGATAAGTTCAGGACCTTGTACCCTTTTGTCTCAAAAGGATATCCAATAAAGATATGAGTTCTGGTCCTTGGCTCAAATTTGGCTCTATGGGGTATGGGTATGGTAGGGTAACAAAGGCAACCAAAACTTCTTATATGAGAATAAAGGGGTTTTTTCTTATATAGTATTTCATAGGGACATTTATTCTTGAGTATAGTAGATGGAAGCCTATTAATGATGTAAGTTGCACATAAAACACATTCTCCCCAATACTTTGTAGGAAGTTTGGATTGAAACAAAAGTGCCCTGGCAGTTTCAAGGAGGTGTTTGTGCTTCCTTTCCACCATACCATTTTATTATGGTGTGTAAGGACATGTATTCTGGTGGATGATCCCTTTGGATTGAATTTTTTTTATTGTTTCTGAGTTAATAAACTCCAGACAATTGTTTGTTCTAACTATTTTGATGAAGGTGTGGAATTGATTCTCCACCATGGCAACAAAAGCTTTAAGCATTTGCAGGGAATTACTCTTGCAACTTAAAAGTTGAGTCCAAGTAGATCTACTGAAGTCATCTACTATGGTAATGAAGTATTTAAAATGGTTGTATGTGGCTGTGTTATAGGGTCCCCATAGGTTAACATGGACTAGTTCAAAAATATGTGGAGGTTAAAGTGGTTTTTTGTTTGAAAGGTAGTCTCTCCTGTCTTGCCATAGGACAGATAGAACATATGAAAGGTTGTTTTGATGAGAAACTGATAGGGATAGTGGATATAGCCTTCATTTTGACAAAAGGGACATGTCCCAACCTATTGTGCCACACAATGTTCATATCATTTCTAGATCATGCATAATCATGTGAATGTAGAGAAGCAGTAGAAACAGGAAAAATAGAAGACTTATTCTTAGAAGAAATCACATTATTCAAGCAAGGTGCCTTTTCTAGAGGAGAAGGAATACATTGTTTCTTTTTAGAATTAAAACCACTAGTCAGTGCATGAAAATGACATTCTTTATTATAGGAATTACACAAGGATAAATCAGTACAAGAAGTGGAACTATTTGAAACTGACTCAGCATTCCTTAGACATTTGGGACACAAGAAATAGAGACCATCTTTTGCCCTACCAATCACCAGAGGCCTCTTCATTGAAGGGCCCTGCATGAAAGAGAAGCATTTATTAAGACTGACAGTACAATCTAAGTGCAAAGTCATAGTATGAATTGAGATCAAATTATATTTGAAAGATAGAACAAACATAACTTGTTCTAGACTAATCAAGGGTCCAAGTGTCACACTACCAATTTGAGTCACTTTAACCTTATAGCCATTATGAAGTACCAGTAGTAAAGGATAAGGCAATGTGATGATGTTGTGTAGTAAGGACTTATTAAAGGTCATATGGTTTGAAGCTCCTGAGTCCAATATCCATGAGTCAGACTTGTTTTTGAAGCATTTTTATGACAGTTTTCCAAAGTCAATAGAAGAAGTACAAACTATGATACCTGCAAAATCAACAGTGCCATTGATGATGTTAAGATTGGATGAACTTTCAGCCTGATGTTCAATCTGGAAATGACAGAGAATATCTTGAACTCGACCATATTGGTCTTTGGTGAGACTCAGATTGTATAACTCCTCTTGTTCATGTTCATTTGCAATCCTCTTTCCATTATTTGAATCTGGTGCACAGTGGACATTTGCTACTGTTCTATTGCCATTTCCCCTATTATACCTCTGAAATTGAGTGTTATTTCGTTGGTTGTAACCAGAAGATCCACCTCGAAAATTATTTGGTCTTTGATATGAGTTCTGGAAATTTGCATTTCTTTGGGGATAGGGATGCTGGCTTTGGTTTTGCATGTTGAAGTTATTGAAGTTGGAATTTTGGTTGAAGTTCTGGCCATTGGAATTTTGATTGTTGTTGTCTGAAGCAGGTGGATATCCATGTAGCAAATAACAATTTTTTTTGACATGACCAGATCGTTTACAATGGTCACAAAATCTATCTTTGTACTGTTGTGAGTGATTCGTTAAGGAGTAATAATTTTTTTTGACATGACCAGATCGTTTACAATGGTCACAAAATCTATCTTTGTACTGTTGTGAGTGATTCGTTAAGGAGTAATTTGTTTTGTATCTTGGAGGTCTACTAATTCCAGCAAGTAGAGAAGTGGATTCTAGGGTCAAATGGTTGAAAGGTTTGATCTCCCTTTGTTGTTCATCCTGAACCAATAGAGAAAATGCTTGTGCCATGGAAGGCAAGGGGTTCATCATGAGTATGCTACTTCGTATTACAGTGTAGACTTCATTTAGCCCCATTAGAAACAGGATTAACTTTCTGTCTTGTTCAACCTTGTGAATACTTTTCCTTGCTCCACATGTGCAATCACAGGTGCACTGGGCTTTGGCACTCAAGGTGCTAAGTTCCTCCCATAACTTCTTCAACTTTGTGTAATATCCAGTGATATCGAGGGATCCTTGAGACAGGTCATTGATCTCTTTTTGTATCTGGTATAATTTCGCACCATTTGTTTGTTCATATCTATCCTCTAGCTCTTTCCAGAGCTCCGCAGAATCAACGACATACTTAACACTATCAGCAATTTCTTTAGACAATGAATTCAGAATCCATGAGGTAACAATATTGTCACATCGTTCCCATTGTCTGTATGTAGAGTGATCAGCCTTTGGTCGAACACATTCCTCATTTATAAAACCTAATTTGTTCTTTACTGATAACAAGCGCAAAACACTTCGCCGCCATGAACGATATCCAACTCCGGTGAAAGGTACCGGTACCAACATCGCACCAGGATTATCAGAAGGATGCATATACAATGGATTGTTTGAATCAATTGAATCAGTCGAACCAGAACTCTCATCAACCGCCATTTTTCAGCAATCAAGAGGAATTCGATGAAATTGTACAGATAATTTGGGTCAAACAAAAACAAAACCCCAACGAATACAATTGCAATTGAGATGAGAAGAAAATACTATCGAATTGATCAAAATTGTGTGCGACTGTGATACGTCGGAGAATGATAAAAAAGACACCTCAGGATCGAGAGTGCTCTGATACCATGTAAAATTACTGAACTCTACCAAATAGCTGAGCTGAGCTCAAGCAGAAACATTAATGGAAGCTTTGGTTATGGAGGTTTCCACATTTGAGGAAGAGAGAAAGCAGTAATGTGTGAGTGCAAAGCTTAGCTTCACTTGTATTGCAGCAATGTGTATTTATACAAGCTGGAGAAGAGAAGGAAAACTACCAAGCTAAAAATATCTAAGCTAATCTACATTTGGAGGCTTAACCTCCCGGCTAACTAACTCTAACAGTGTTAACTAACTAACTCTAATAGTGTTTAACTAATTAACCAATTATCTAACAAACCTAACTGCTTTCCTAATTAGTTGTGCCTGCTTTCCTAATTAGTTGTGCCAGTTGTACATGTGTAATCTCAATAGTTAGTTAATAAGGATTACCCAAAAAAAAAGAGGACATCATATGTGTGCTAGTAGGGGTGGCACATGGGTGGATTTGGTTGGATTTGGATTGATTGAAAATGGTTTGAGCAAAAATGGGTAATTACCCAATCTGCCCATATTCTATATGGGTAAATATGGTTTGAATAATTAATAGATGGATTAGATATGATTTTACCCATATTTAATCCACATTGATTGAAAAATTAAAAAAATAAATTTATATATTTTAAGTTTTTAATGTAGTTTATTATTCTACTCACTCCCACCCCTACTTCCAACCCACAGTGCTAGCAAATCTTACATGTCGTCTTAGGAATATTTTTCTTCTGTATTTTGAATTGTTGTTATGGTGAACTCAAATCTATGTTTGAGAAGTTAAAAGAGAAAAGTTTACTATAATGAATGATTGAATAACTTATTTTAAGAAAAAACAAAAATGTGTATATCCAGATTTGGTTTAAAATAGATGGAATAATGTTTTCCTATTATTTGAATATGAATTGAGTGATATTTTAAAAAAGTAATACTCTCTTTATTTCATTTTTGTTTGTCTTACTTCTTTTTTATGTTTGTTTAAAAGAGAATGTCTTTTTTTTTTCTAACTCTTTACTTCTAATTTTTCACATGACATGTTTAAAATCATAAGATTAAAAACTATTTTGGTATATTTTATGTATTTTTAGTTAAAACCACATTTTTTTTTACCTTTTAAAACTCCGTGTCAAGTCAAAATCAACAACAACAACAACAAACCATTATAATCAGGAAAATAAATTAAAATGGAGATAGTACCCATGGATGTAGCGTAGTGGTTAATGAAGTGGGTTAAAAAATCATGAGGTCTGAGGTTTCAAGTTCAAATCTTAGCGAAGACAAAAGACACTAGGTGATTCTTTTCATATGTTATGGAAAGCTAATTGCTGGTGGGATGTGGTAGGTATTTCGATTTAATCGAGGTGCGCGAAAGCTGGCCGAGACACCACAGTTATCAAAAAAATAATTAAATAGAAGTAGTACTCCTTCCGTTTCATATTAGTTGCCCGCACGCCTCTTAAGAAATCATAAATAAGAATGATAGTTTTACTAATTTACCCCTTAATTTTTTTTAAAAAAACTTTACAAACTTGTTTAAACTTTCAAAAAGAATTAATTGTAATGATAAAATGAAAATAAAATAAATTAATTTTAGAGTTAAAGGCTAAAAACACACCTAAAGTATCCTCATTTTTTGAGTTTCATACCTGAACTATCAAGTGTGTGAGTTTCCTAACTGAACTATCACATAATGCCTAGGGAAACACACTTGAACTATCAGTTGTTTGAGTTCCCTACCTGAAATTTTCGGTATGAAATTCAAACAACTGAGAGTTCATGTGTGTTTCTCTAAACATTCTGTGATAGTTTAGGCAGAAAACTCACACACTTTATAGTTCAGGTATGAAACTCAAAAAATTGAAATACTTTAGGTGTGTTCTTGACTCTTCACTCTTAATTTTATCTTAACTTTATAAATTGACAAGTAATTTGAGACAATTATGGACAACTAATATGAGACTAAGGAAGTATTAGTAAAATTTAAGTTAAAGAATAATATTTGAAAGTTGAAATTAGTTAAAGTTTTGGGAAAAGGGTCAAAAATACCTTCTACTTTTATTTATTAGCTATGTTTGTCCCTAGTTATACTATAAGACCAAATATACCCCTGACGTTACTAAAATATGCAAAAATATTCCTCATTTGGTGGGTTAGATTGGGTTAAAAGAGAAAATTGGATAATTTAAGTGAAATCGGGTTATTTTAGTTGATCTGGAGAATTCCATTTGACTTTGCTAATGACACGAGTATATTTGGCACCATAATATAACTAGGAACAAACTTAGGTAATAGATGAAAATAGTGATTATTTTTGACCCTTTAGGCTAAAGTTTTTCACCTTTTGTTAAGACTTGAACCAAACAATTTATTTTTTCCCCAAAAAACTTTAAGAAATTAGTAACTGAAAATAAGAAGAGGCAGCAGTTGAAAATTTATAACTGCCAGTCAGTTTATCCAGGAAGAGGCATTGGGATTTTTGTTGGGTGTGAAGTGAGAGTTTTGAGGTCCAAAAATGCGTTTGGCAATGTCCTCCTCATCAGCTCTTCCTCTTCCTCTTCCTTCAACTTTCTCACAATCTCCATCTTTTACCTTAACCCATTTCCCTAATTACCCTTCTCTTCTCCACAACGATGAACAATCCACTCTCACCCACTCAAAACCCCGTACAATTCGCTATTGTTTAAGTGAATTATGTAGACAAGGCCAACCCCATACCGCACGCCAGATGTTCGATACAATTCCTCAACCAACAACTGTCCTTTGGAACACTATTATCATTGGTTTTGTCTGTAACGACTTGCCCCATGAAGCTATCTCATTCTATTCCCGATTGAAACACGTGGGTTCATCGGTATCTGATCAGTATACTTACTCTTCTGTTCTCAAGGCTTGCGCGGAGACGAAAAGGATTCTTGTAGGTAAAGCTGTGCATTGCCATATTCTACGTTCTGGTATTCATCCTAGTAGGATTGTTAGTAATTCTTTGTTGAATATGTATTCGACTTGTTTCGGCTTGGAAAATGGCTCTGATTGCGATTTAGTTGAAAGGGTGTTTAGAACTATGCGTAAAAGAAATGTCGTTGCTTGGAATACCATTTTTTCGTGGTACGTGAAAAGGAAGAGGTTTTCGGAAGCAGTGAGGTGTTTTGTTGTGATGATGAGATTAGGTATTAAGCCAACTGTTGTTAGTTTTGTTAATATTTTTCCTGCTGTATCAGAAATAAGGGATGTTAGAGTTGCTGATGTTCTTTATGGGTTGCTTGTGAAATTGGGGAATGGATATGTAAGTGACTTGTTTGTAGTTAGTGCTGCCATTGTTATGTATGCTGAGCTTGGTTGCGTTGATTTGGCGAGAAGAATATTTGAGAATACTTGTGAAAGAAATACAGAGATCTGGAACTCTATGATTAGCGGGTATGTTCAGAACAATTTTCCTTTTAAAGCAGTTGATCTCTTTCTTGAAGCTGTAGAAGCAGAGGATGCTGTTACTACGGATGATGTGACATTTGTATCCGCTCTTATGGCAACTTCACAGTTGCAGCATTTGGAATTTGCCCAACAGCTACATGCATGTCTGATAAAGAAATGCATGGGTTCACAGGTTATTTCGCTAAATGCTATGATAGCCACATATTCTAGGTGTAACCGTATCGGCGATTCATTTAAAGTTTTTAATGGAATGAAGGAAAGAGATATAGTATCATGGAACACCATGGTATCTGCTTTGGTACAGAACGGACTTGATAATGAGGCTTTGATGCTTGTATATGAGATGCAAAAGCTTGGGGTTGCAATTGATGATATAACAATGACCATCCTTCTTTCTGCCGCATCAAATCTCAGGAACAGGGAAATTGGTAAACAGACCCATGCTTATCTTCTGAGGCACAATATTCAATTTGAAGGGATGGAGAGTTACCTGATAGATATGTATGCCAAATCTAATATGATTAAAGAAGCACAAGCAATATTTCAGTCACACTTCATAAATGATAAAGATCAAGCCACATGGAATGCTATGATTGCTGGAAACACTCAAAATGGATTAATTGAACAATCCTTTGTTGTCTTCAAGGAGATGCTTGAGCAGAATGTGAAACCAAATGCTGTGACCTTAGCATCAATTCTCCCATCATGCAGCCAGTCAGGAAGTATAGCAATAGGCAAGCAGCTACATTGTTTTGCAATTCGCAATTTGTTTGAGAACAATGTTTATGTTGTCTCGGCTTTGGTAGACATGTATTCAAAATCAGGAATCATTGATTATGCTGAAAGCGTCTTTCTAAAATCTCCTGAGAAGAACTCTGTGACATGTACAAATATGATTTTGGGATACGGTCAGCATGGAATGGGTAAAAAAGCTCTAACACTGTTCTACTCTTTGCGGCAGAATGGCTTAGAACCAGATGCTGTTACCTTTGTAGCAGTCCTGTCTGCTTGCAGCTACACCGGATTGGTTGATGAGGGCCTTCAAATATTTGAGCTGATGGGCGAAGAATACGGGATTCAGCCGTCAGCAGAGCACTATGCTTGTGTCGTTGACATGTTAGGAAGAGTTGGACGGTTGGATGAAGCTCATAATTTTGCTAAACAGTTGGGTGAAGAGGGTAATGTCTTGGGAATATGGGGATCACTCCTTGCAGCCTGCAGAGTGCATAGAAATTTTGAATTGGGGAAAATTGTTTCCAGTAAGCTGCTTGAATTAGAGGGGAGTGACAGAATTTCTGGCTATCATGTTCTGCTTTCAAATATATATGCAGAGGAAGGAAACTGGCAGTCTGTAGATAACGTCAGAAGAGGAATGCGCAAAATGGGGTTATCAAAGGAGGTTGGGTGTAGTTGGATTGATACTTCTGGATATCCACACTGTTTTGTATCTAGAGATAAGAAGCATCCTCAGTGCTGCATGATATATGATATGCTGGGATATTTAACTATCAATATGAAGGATGCTGGCTATAAGCCTAAACTTGAACTAATGGAAGAATGGATCTATGGGCTAGAAGAATAAGAAGCTATTAGTTCTTCTACTATGTACCTTTATATTCATGACATTTTTGGACAGGATTTTGCCAGAGTTGACATGATCGTAGTTTATCAATGACCAGCTGCCTTTGAAGTTCGAGGTAATGAAGTTGTGTTTTAGCTTTTTAGTTTAGTTTTTTCCTCTGAATTATGTTTTTTGCTTTGTAAAGATACTCAGAAGTAGGAAATTCAGTTGGTGAAATGTATGTATGTTGCTTTATTAAGACAGATCAGTCAAGAAAATCCATTTTACCTTTTTGGTGGAAAAACAAGGAGTCCCAGATAGCAAAGGAAGAGTCCTATCCAAGATGACAACTTCTATCAAGCTATCTGATTGACTGAAGCACATTTAAATTAGGTGACCAATTCTTTTCTTTGCATAACTTATACTTGTTCTGCAGTTCGGCTTTTAAACTATTGTATTGAGGATATTCTTGATACAGAAATCCCTGAAATGTGGACGAAAGGATCAAAGAGAGTTGAAATATTGGAATTTGATCATGTTTGCAAGTTCATGAGTGTTATTATTTCGGAGCCAAATAGCATTAATAACACTTGCTAAGGTTGGTCCAGATAACTATAGTATGTGAACATCAATGGAGGTAGCATAAGTGGAGTTTTTCATTTGTGAAAATGGTTCTGAAGCTACAAAAAACCATATAGATAAGATAATCTCTGAAAATTTCCTTATTGGACTGTCGGCTTAAATTATCGGACATTGGCAAGCAAAAGGTTTCTATATATTAGGTCTAGTCTAGTGATTAGTAAGAGGTTTTGTTGACTAAATATGCATATAGACTTTTGCCAACCAATTAAGTTCTGAGTCCGTATTATCTTTAGGCTCCACATGGTTGCTTACAAGCTGCTTGTGGCAACTTAAAGTTAATTATTGTTCTTCAGTTTCCAGAAGGGACAAAGGGCTTAAGGGCATCACTTCTTGGATTTTCTCCTTTTGGATAAGGTAAATAATTTTATTAAGAGTTAATGGTCAAAACACACCTAAACTATCACTCTTTCGCGAGTTTCATACCTCAACTATCCATTGTTCCCTTTAAATACCTAAACTATCACTCCCTTTGTATTAAAAATCAGTGCTGGTGGTTCATTTGTGAACATGCAGGGTGTTGAATGGTTGTTTATTATCTGAAGATAATATGCTTAAGTGAGTGAGAAACTGATACAGTGATATGGTACATTGATGTCGCTGGATCCTAACATTCGTAATCTCTAAAAGGCAAGTGCTTGTAAATTTCTCCAAGTTACTTTGTTATCGCTGAGTCCCTAGAAACATCGAAGTTATGAATGATTTGAGATAGCTGGAGTGATTGTCAGGGAAGTGGCAGATTTAATGCGACTTCGCTATCACTTAATCCTCTGGTAGAGTCTTTGAAATGTGAACCCTTACAAATATATGTACCTCTACATCAGTTCTATTGTTTTCCAATCCTTAGGAAGTTTTGAAATTTTGTATTTTTAGGGTGGTGATTGACTGGCTATTTTTATTCATTTACAGTTCTCAAGAACAGGGGAAGCTCTTGTGAGGAGTCCATTATGCTCCATGTTCTTGATGAGATAATTCCTTCTTTTGCAAACAGGTACTTCTGAGTATTCTGCAGGTCTCTTTATAAATTAATATTACCTCTACACATTATCTAGTGTTATTTGTTTTGACAGGGAAGGTAAAATATCATGGGCAGGGAAGCTGCTTGACTCAGAGAAGCTTATTTCTAAACTAATCTTCTACTTATGACCCCAAAAAAAGAAAAAATAGATCGTCTATTTTGCAGGTCCAATGACCAGACATTTATTGATATAATCCTGTGGCCGAAACTCAAATTTCTTTGTTCTAATAGTTTTTTTTTTTGCTTTATTTATATCTGTCAATACTGGATTATAGAATATTCCCAAAACTGTAAAAAATGGCCCCTCACCCCCCAAAAGAAATAAAGTTAGTTTTCCAAATGCTGGATTATGACCAATTGGCAAACTATGACCTGTTCAGCTCGGTGCATAAAATTGATGTTATGGAAGGATAAGTTCAAGTTATTGGTGGTATATAAAATTTACTTACTTACCAAAAAGAAGTTCAAGTTATTGGTAAATGAACTTAAGTGGTTAGGGAAACGTCAATGTAAATTGGTGGAGGACAGAGGATTGATGGTAGTAGAATAATTGTACAGTAGAGGTTTATCCATATTGTCCTTTTGAATTGATCTTAAGTAAACATGATTAAGAATCATCTTTAGTTTCGGCACAAGGCAAAAAGAACTTTGCCTCTATGCTTGCTGTACCTAGTTCTTTCAATCCATTAGCAGCTTCAGATAGAGACACAGCTCTATTTTCGGGTCTTAGCAAGTTATAACATATTATGTGAACTCCCTGTCTTGTGAAAGTGATAGCCAATGTGGCATATTATAGTTAAGACCAAGTATTTCTATTTAAGAAGGTGATCTCACTCAATTTGTCTGAGTTAACTAATCCTGTCTGCCTGTGGTTTAGTAAAAGGGAAGGAATGTTCTTTTTTCTTTTTTTTTTTACATTCAGGAGTTCTTGCAGTATGAACTAAAAGAGCAACTCAAATCACCTTACAGATTTCTGTGTTATGGCATGTACTTCTTATTGTTACTAATGCGTAGTTGGCTGCTGGGTTCTACATGCAGTGCTAAAGAACAACTGAAGGAGTTTTTGGGTGTGAAGTAGCTTATGAAGCCTCCTCGAGGCATTTATTGAAGCATAGCTCAAGGTCTCAATTACGTAGAAGCTTTGCTAGATTTAGTTGGGGACGCTATCTAGCAAGGACCATGATTTCTTCGTCGTTTGAAAGAGATCCATTACATGTGTATGATATGCTTACATGTAAGTATACTTTGAAACTTCTGAATCGAGTGAGGTCATATTTATGTTTTATTTAACAATTTTTTGGTCTCACAGAAAATTGTCAGGTCCTCACCAATGCTGCACTTGAAAAGACATACTATGATTTGTGCTGGAGATACGTTCTGATGTTAATATTGGGTTTCGGAAGAATGTGAAATATTGGCCCGAAGAGTAGAGGGACTAGTTTTCTTTTTAAGCCCAGATATGTATATGTTTTTTTTTTTTTAAGTTGTTGCTTCTTCATTTATTTTATATGTTTATATTCGTTATGGATAAGCCAGAAAATAGATTTCTGGTAATACACATCAAAGTTCACATGCAAAGTCGTTTTCATGTTATACACATCAGAGTTCACATTGAAAACAAAACAGCGAGAGTGTGGCCATGAGCATTCTTTCACCGTCTGAAACAAGTAAAAGTGTATAGCTGGACTTTGGTTATTGTCCTAGGCGGGTCTATGACAGGTTCAACTGAACTTATTGCTTTCGACTCGAACTATGCAAAAACGAAAGAAAGAAAATGTATGCATATAATAAGATGTCTTTCTGGTTATTATTGTCTAATTTTGAAATACGCTTAGGTAGTGATCGTTATTTTTATCTTCATTCTACCTCCCATCTAACCCTTGTTGTCAGTTCTTATCAACATCTTCAGTTTGAACTGCAGCTACATTTACATAAAGCTTCTGGCCATTGATGCAATTAGTGTTGTTGCTGGATTTGAAGAAATAATCTCCAGGTATTAACATGTATGCTATCGCTGGACTATCTTTATACTGCCTCGAAGGAGTGTTGGAATTGCATGCATAATAGTTGTATCTTCCAATCTCCAGCAAATCGTCTGGTTTTTGGAATCTAAACTCTGCAAATTAAATGGTAGTAAATAATTAGTTATCCAGATGTTAACGCTTGTAATTAGATACTTGAATAAGTTTTTATTCAATAGGTAGTATTTACACTTTCTAAAAGACGAATAAAGTTATGAATCATATTCAAAGTACGTTTTAGATGCCAGTGTTATCAAGGTAGAGCTATCCTTGTCCAAAGGGAGTCAATTGACACCCCTTCTCCAAAAAATCGACATCGACTTTTATTGATTTGATTTGGTTTATGCGGTTATAAAACTGACATAGCTGATTTGATTTAGTAAATGAAAAAACCGAACTGATCTATGTACACCCCTAACAGTCAGTACCTTTTTATCCTTCCAAACACTGAAATTGGTAACCAAAAGTTTTTCTGAGAAAAAATATTATCTTGAAAAAATTAAAGTTTACCTAATTGATCTCCAGGTTTTAACTTGATAGTTGCAGCCCAATCTTCGTAGTAAGTAGGGTAAGGAGCAGGACGCCAGCCATAACCTTCTCCAACAATATATCTCTCTGAATTTACTGAATTCATAAAAATCCCAACAACAAAAAGCAGCAAAATAAATATAATAAACTGCATATTGTGGTAACTCTTGTTTTTAATTAAATAAATTCTATTCGAAGCTATATAGCAAGTTAATTACAACAATTAGTGCAACTGAACTAAAACCTTTTATAAATGTTCTACTACTAATCCAAAACATTACGTTATTAAAGTTGTGTTAAATGTTGAATGTTACAACAACTGTATTTATAACAAATTAACTTTGCATTAATTCTTCCATGCATCTCATTTAACAATTGAAACAGGCCGAGGCAGTGTCAACTGTCGCGGTGAACTTAAGAATTGCAAGAAAAAAAGAAGTATTTATCTTATAGAGGTTTGAAGAAAATTTTAGAAAAAGGTCAACACTGCTAGTTTATTTATATATAAAAAAGAACACTATAAGGAATTAACTATTATCATGCTTGTTTTGAAATGACTCAACCAGTAGATTCTTCAATTACAAAAGGAATGATTATATTATATATAGCAAAATACAATTACAATGGAGCAAGTGCTTGAGACACCATACTAATTACTATTCAAAGATACAAAGGTGTTGTTTCTATTCAAAGCAAGTGAAGATGTTTGACGCAGTTGTTATTGAGGTTCTATATTCCTAATAGCACGGCCTTCCTCTGTGTCTGGTGACATTTCTTGCGCTACCATGCGCTGATGAAATATTCCCACACTATCATCATACAAAACATCCAAAATATGTGATGGATGGCTGTCCTGCCAACATCTTTTGAGTTGCTAATCTATCTGCTAGTTGATTTTGTTTCCTGTAAATGTGAGAAACCGTCGGATTACCTAGCTGCTGAAATAAATATAGATAAGTTTGTGGCATCCAAATTATTAAGTTATAAAAGCAGTGTCACGATGAATTGTAGCCCAAAATTCAAGCATCCAAGCTCCTTTCGCATCTCCAAGACACCATCATTGCCTCCAAATGTTGTGTTTGAGTTGACAGTTCCATCAGTATTCAACATGTAATAGTTATTTGCACGAGGTTGCCATTTAACATAACTTGGATACAAAGCTCGTTTCTCTTTGTTATGTTGCTAGATATAAAAATTTCATCGCATGCTGGTAGATGATTATTAAATTAATTGCAAAAGACTTATTTTAAAAAATGAACTTGTTTCATACTTTCCAGATTAACTATAGAGTATATGAGACTATTAGGTAGTACATAGAAACATAATTGTTTAGCATATATGGAGTTGCTTCTCTTACTATTGAGCATCCTAGGACTGACTTAAAATGCTAGTCAATGAGAAGAGATGCCCAGTTGAGATCATATGGTTGTCACTTTGTTGCATTAGAAAAGGGGGTGATTGATAGTTTCATCTTGGTTTGAATTACATAACTTACAAGCTGAGGAGGATGAGATATTTAAAAAGTTTTGACATAAAAATTCCCTGTTAAAGTCAGGCTTCAAACAATTTTGGCAAAATTAAGTCATATAACGAGGCATGCATGTATACAGTATCTATCAGGGACAAAATTGTATCACGCAAGCAAATAAATGAGCTTTTGTAGGTGACCAATTTATGAGGATCGAGATAGAAGATGATGAGATGCACGACATAATAATGAGCTTAATTAGCTTAAGAGGAAATTGAAAAAGTGTAGAGCTTTCTTGATGAATGACCGCTTGATCGACTCAACTCTTTTCCCTGTCCCTGGCCTCTCACTTCGTCTCGTTCATCCTCTGTACCGTCGCGAAGACACCTGATCGGCCCGACTTTCCTCAATGCCCCCACCGGCCCTTCTCCTTTACGGGTCTGGATTTTTCGCGTTGTGGTCAGCGTGGAAGAAAGAAATGAATGAATGTTTTTCTGGAAAAATGTATGATAATACACCTACCGAGACGAAAGCCAAAGGTAAGTCTCGTAGGTGGATATTCGAGTGTATCAAATATTCTTTTCTAGATCAATTTTCAAAAGCATTATGGTTCTGTTCCCACTGAACCATTATGGTTCTCATCTATATATAGATGCATCAACAAAAAGTTATTGAAACGATTCAGACTAGTAACGGATGACATATCTTCAATATGTGCTTAGCTTAATGCATGCGTCAGCCATTAATTACAATTGGTACACCATGTCGTGCTAGCTAGTTGGGATTTGGCATTTAAATTTTTTTAGGGGAAGCGGAATTTGACAACTATAAACGATTCACATGTTAGCTATGCATGTATTGGTTTTGTATTCCATCCAACCAAACACAGCGTTATTTTACGGCGAATTCTAAATTGAAATTATTTTTTCTAATCAAACTGACAATTAGGGGCGTGCAAAAATCGGTTTAACCGATAAATCGAACCGATAAAAATATTATTGATTTATTGGTATTGGGTTATTGGGTTAACAGTTTTTAAACGGTTTTGTAAAAAAATTTATTGGGCTATCGGTTCGGTATTGGTTTTAAGGTTTAGTTAATGGTTAAACCGATAACCCAATAAGATTATATTTAGATTATATTTTTATTCATAATTGTATAATAGTGGCTTTAGATTTTAAATATATACCCTATTATTTTTTGCATTTTATAGTTGTTGTCTTAGTGTTGTTGTTTTCTTTCTAAAGTCATTGGTTTGATAGCATTCTACCTATCAGTGTTGCTTTTCTTTTTGAGAAATTGCTACCGTTGCTACTGTATTCAAGTTTTCTACTTAATAAGAAAGAAAATAAGTTTATTTTAGTAATAACGTATTTGAATTTGCTTATGCTTGTAATTTGTATAGATGTTTATGCATGAAAGTAGTCTATATATGAAGAAGAAAATAAGAGAAATCAAAAATATTATAGGAGCATTTTCTTATCGATTAAACCGATAACCGAACCGTTAAGGACCAAAAACCGATTAACCGAAAACCGATAATGAATATCTTATTGGTTTGGTTATCGGTTTTGCATGTTTACTAACCGATAATCAATAAACCAAACCGATAATATACAAAATTGAACCGAACCGACCGATGCACACCCCTACTGACAATGTTGTACATGTAAAGAATATTGCTTGCTACAATATGCGTTTTATCCTCTTGCGTTTCACGTTCAAAGTCTAGCTTGTTTGGCCAAATTTCTAAAATCAGCTTATTTTGAAAAGTGCTTTTATTAAAAATGTTTTTCAAAAAAGTACTTTTGGTTAAAAACAGCTCGTGTTTGACCAATAAACTTAAAAAATACTTTTGAGCAACAATTAGTGTTTGACCAAACTTTTTGTAAGTGCTTCTAAGCGTATTTTTTTCAAAAGTCCTTTTTAAAAAAGTGCTTTTGGGGAGAAATTACTTTTTTTAGCTTATGAAAAAAATAACTTCTGATACTTTCCAAAAATACTTATTTTCTCCCAAAAACTTGATCAAACACCTTAATTTTTTAAAATAAGCATTTTTGACAAAAATAAGCTTGACCAAATAGACTATTGATTTAACGAAGAGTTGAATTTTTACTATCCACCAGTATATTGGTGAATTACGCGTAAGTTTTTTCCTTTTCTTTTCCGCTCTCTCTACGAAAGAAGGTAATGAAAAAGTCGATTTACAATTATCGACTATATCCTACAATTACAAGTTTAAACTAAAATTGTTAAAGAATAGCATCCTCCAATAGTAACAAACTTCTACTAAAAATCAATAACTGGAAAGTTCGATTTTAATATCATAAATATGCCAAAATATTTACTGGTTCAACATATTTTTTTTTTAAAATTCTCATAGCACATAAAACCTGTTTCGCCAAGCTTCTAAAATCAGCTTATTGTGAAAAGTACTTTTCAAAAAAGTACTTTTGATGAAAAACAGTTTGTGTTTGACCAATAAATTTAAAAAAACACTTTTGAGCAGCAATTAATATTTGGCCAAGCTTTTTAAAAGAGTTTTTAAGTGTATTTTTCTCAAAAGTGCATTTAGAAAAAAATTACTTTTTTTAGCTTCTGAAAAATAATTTCTGCTACTCCCTAAAACCACTTATTTTCTCTCAAAAGCTTGGCGAAACACTTCATTTTTTAAAAATAAGTACTTTTGAAAAAAAAAACACTTTTGAACAAAAAATAAGCTTGGCCAAACAGGCTAGAACTCATTTACAAGTACAAATGCTATATCAGCGTGTGTATTTCGTATCTAGTAAAGAGTATGTATAAATCTTTTTGCTAATTTCTACTGTACTTCAAAAGATACAACACAAACAAATAATTTGTATATATACGACCTCAAACTATATTGATTTGACATATTATCTTTTTTTTTAAAAAAAATTTGAGATAAATAATCGTCCATCAAAATAATAGCCAACATACATATATTTTGTATATAAATGTATAATATACCTATAACATACAATATATTTTTTTACATATTTAACGAGTTCGGAGTCAAAATGACAACTTTTTTTCCCAAAAATTTCAAAAGGGCAAGAGAAATTTTGATATAGACCACAGAGGCAAAAGTGTGCGCCCCTTTGTGCGCCTTGTGAAGTAACGTGACAGTGTCGTTAGGGCAAAGCGTGGCCTGCCAAACACCTTACAAGGCGTGCAGAGTCACACGCCTTTCCCATCTCTGCTGCTGACATGAACTCATGCAAGGCGTGCATGGGTTCACGCCTTACTCTCATGCTAAGGCGTGCACGACTTAACGCCTTGCTTGCATGCAACGACATGCAAAACGTGCATCGGTTAACGCCTTACATACATTTATACGCAAAAAACATTGTCTATATATAGTCCATATTTTTTGAACATTTGTATTGCTTGAACGAAAAAAATTACACTACTTACATAAATTAAATTCTTTTTTACACTTTACTCATCTCCAATTTTAAGATGAATGAAAATAAGGTAAGAGTGAATTTATATTGGAGTGGTGAAGTTGTGCATGAAGGCGGTTCTGTGAGATATAGTCGACTTCCTAAAGTGGTGTAATTTTTTTCATTATCCCTAAAATATGAACGTTTGCAAACTTTGCTTAGAAGAAAAATGGGTATTAGTAATTCTGAAGACGTAGTTTTATCTCTGGTCGATATCCAAGTTATTTTACGTCTAATGGAAAATCAATATTTCATGAAACTTATATTTGGAATGATGATTCTTTATCTTTATTTTTTTGTAGTGGTGAAGTTTTTGCTAATCGCATGGATCTACAAACGCTTGATATTTATGCGTTAGTTGAATGTTCTCCTATCGTTCAAGAACCCGCCGATAGTGAGTTTGATCTTAGAGAATGTTAGAATGCTAACCCCTTAATTTGACTAAGGAACAAGTTTAAGATGTCTGTTCCTTTGTCGAATGTTTGAACGTAAAGCAGTAACAAGAGAACACACGATATTTACGTGGAAAAGCCCCGGCTCACAAAGGGAAACAACCACGACCTACACCTCTGTAGGATTTAACCCAATTTCACTAAATCAATGAGCCTCAACAACAGATTACAAACTCTGTAACCTAAGGAATCATAAACTCTAATTCCTAAACTCCAAACAAACCTCCCCAGGTCTATGTGCCCAAGTCTTCGAGTTATCCCAACTTGAAGACTAACTCCTAAGCCAGTTTATAACTCACTGGCACTAAGAATGAAAAATTACAAATCAATGAAAATAATACAATTAACTTGACTCAAGAACTGTAAAGCATAGCCTTAAGGAACACGTTCTTCAATCTGGTTTCTTGTATTGGCTGCACTTGGATCTTCACTCAGAACTCTCTCAAATATGAACTCACTCAATTTGATTGTGTTCTGTTTGTAGCTCTCTTTGTAAGTGCGTGAAGTTTTTGTAAAACGTCTCTTGTATTTATGCTGAGAGTCCTCTCCTTGTTTTGGTTGATTTCCTTCCATATTTGGGAATCCTTATCCTTGTAGGACTTGTCAAGTCAATCTTCTTGATTTCCTTCCTTGTGGGATTCCCCCTTATAAAAGGAAACTTTGTGCAAGCTGGACTCTCCTCATAAACACGTTTTCTCCACACGTTTTTGCTCTTATCTCCGTGTCATCTGCCTTCTCCTGATCCTAGTTGGATTCTGCTTGAGAGGAACAAGTCACATATACCTGTTCCCTGCATATGTTCCACAGTTTTGTCAATCTTCAAAATCTACCTCGATCCAACAAATCTTCCCTTTTTGATGATGACAAACCCTTGCTTCTTGTATGCAAAATTCACCCTTGCTTCTTGTATGCAAAATTCAACCTGTATCATGTCAGTTTTCTTAAGGCAAACTACAAAAAGAACACATTAGAGGAACAGGTCGGACCGATGGGTTATAAATACCACACAAGCAACAATCTTCCCCCTTTTGGCATCATAAAACACTGTGAAGACACACAACATTCCAATTCAAGTAGTATTCTATACTTATGGCCACTGGGGCTATCACCTATGCAAACACTCAAAGAGTAATAGCTCAATTAGCTATATCAAGGTATTTGCAAGTTCACAAAAGACAAGATGAGATTAGAACATAAACTCAACGTTTTATTAATCACAAAGCATGTACACTAGTAATAGAAATTAAAAGCTCAAAATATGCAAGTGTGAGAACAAAAAAACACAGGTTGGGAAAGCTAGAAAGGCAGGCTAGGCACTGGGAGGTGGAGGGTCTTTCTTGAGCAGCTCATAGATGCCCTTCAGGCTAGCAGAGTTAGTGGCTTGCTCAGATGCTAAAACAGCTTGTACCTGGGCAAGCTCACCCTTGAGCCTTGCATTTTCCTCCATCAGCAGTGCGTGCTCAAGCCCATAGGTGTCATGAAGCTCAGCCAATTCCTCATCATGGATTGCCCTCAAGGCTGAAATTTCCTCATCCTTGGCAACTAAACTTGCCCTTAGCCTCTGCAGAGGTGCATTGACCCCCCTACGAGGAGCAGGTACAACAGCCTGGTTAACAGTCCCAATCACATCTTTGGTTGTCTGATCTTGCCAAGCCTGAACAGGCAGACCAAAGGGTTGAAAGTCTTCAGCCAACCAAAAGCCATACCCCAAGGCATGTTTGGTCCCATCCTGCTTGCATATCCTATGCATGTGACAAAGTATAAGTCCTGGCAAGTTTATGGAGATCCTGGAAAGCAACAACTGCATCAAGGTGAGGTCCATGTAGTTTGACTCAGTACGTGTTTTCTCCCTAGGAAGCACCATCTTGTGCACCATATCAAACAACATTTGGTGGAGAGGAAGCATAACCCCCTTATTTACCCTCGAGTGATGCTCCAATGTGGGATCTTTGGCAAACCTTCTGGTGATATCCAAAGCAGTAGGCAAACTTTCCAATGGAGGCCATTGCTTCTTAATATAGTGACACCAACCAATGTTAGGTACCCCTAAAATCTGGGCTAACAACATGGGAGTAAGTGTGAAAGATACATCCCTGACTGTGCTGAAGATAGATGAAGATGTTCCAGTGGCATTCACATAGAACTGAATTATCTCAGCTCTTGCCATCTTTCTCCTGGAACCACCCTGAAGGAACAGGTTCGACCATCCTTGTGCCTCTACCATAGCCAGCAACTCAGTCATCTCAGCTCCACCAAACCCAGTCAACACTCTTTCCCTTACTACAGTTCTTGTCCCAAAATTGATCAACCTTTCAGTCCTAGCATCAGGGGACTCATCAATGAGATCCATAGAGTCATCCTTCTCTTCCATATGCTCAGGGAGATCAGTCTCCACATCCTCCTGAGAAGCAGCATCATCAGTATCATCTTGATCATGAGGCTCCGAGGATGGAAGTCCATGATTATCTTTCTCACTATCAGTGGGCTCATCCACGCGTTTGGACTTGACAGAACTTCTGGAAGGAACAGGTTTCCTGACCTGTTTCTTTGGTGGTTTCGAGGGAGCAACACTTTTCCCTTTCCTTCTCATTTTAGCTTCCTCCACTGCATCATCCAGGACATCAATAGGATCAAGGGAAGGGGCAGAAGTACCTCTAATGGCTCGAGGTCTTTTGGCTGCTGAGGCAACCATACTCTCTTCTAGACCTCTCTTGGCGGCCCTTGTCATTCGAACAATGACAGACGTGGCTAAAAGAGCATGATGAGCTTCTTCAGGTTCATCATCTGGTATTCTAACAGCTTTGCTTGTGGCCTTTCGTAAGCGTGACCTTACCCTTTGTGGAACTAAGTTGGCAATCAGTGTGTTGTCATCATCCACAGGATTGGGTGCTGAACGAGTATGTTGAACCTGTTCCCTTGATCCGGACCTTTCATCCTTATCTTCCCCCTTAGAAGATGCTTTCTCCTTTTCCCCAACAGGTGAACAAGGTTCAGTTGTTGGTTTCCCTGAGTTTTCCCCCTCACAATGTGCATCCTCCTGAACTTCCTCATCTCTCGCCATATCCTCATCCTCAAATTCCCCCTCACGACTAGCATTAAAAATTTCCAATGCTTTATCCTGTTCTTCATATGGTACCATTGCATTACAGTCATCACCAATCAAATCATCACCCAGAATTTCTTTAAATTGCTCCATATGAGCCATTTCCTGAGAATTGACAAGAATAACAGGAGGGAGGCAGACTACAGTGACCTGTTCCTTAAAGGGAACAAGGGCATGAGTGGGTGATATGGAGGAACTAATGGTTGTTTCTGGTGATTTGGGAGAGGAGGGTGATTGATGGTCCATTATTATGATGAAGAAAAAGAGAGAAGGAGGGTTTTGGTTTTCTGAAGAGGAAACTATTGGAGAAGAAGAGATTTGGAGTGAATGAGGAGAATGAGTTCAAAAAGGACTTTAAATAGGGCATTTAGCCGTTTGGCATTTATTAGAGTCCTTTAAGTGGAAGAGTCCTATTCTAGGGAGAAGATCTTTGATTGACAACTGTCCAATCACGTCACAAGTGACCTGATTTGATTGGGTTTCTTTTCCTTTTCAGAGAATGGCGGTTATAGGCTTTTAGGGTTAATGATTTCCTTGGTGGTTCAGGTGAGAGGGACAGGTACACATGCATAGTTTGAGCAATTAATTTCTTTAAGCATAGTGCACATACCTTGGATCTTTAATTTTGCATTGAGTCCTTGTCCCATTTTGACATCATGATTTCCTGTTGCAAAGATAAATACCAAGTTATAGTGCTTGAGCAACTTGAACCCTTAAAAGTGGAAAAGGGACATACAACTAAATATACAAGACTGAGCATAAAATAAAAAAAAAATGCACTATGTACAGTGTTTATTAGCCAATCACGGGGGGTACTCATGTGATTTTAATCATCCCCAGTTCCAACCTGTTCCTTTCAAAGTGATCCCTTGCCAGAGCCTTTGTGAATATATCCGCAATCTGCTTCTCTGTGGCACAGAAGTGCATGGAGATCAATCCCTTTTCATCAATATCCCTCAGGAAGTGGTGTCTTAGGTCAATGTGCTTGGTCCTTTTATGCTGAACTGGATTTTTGGCAATGTTAATAGCACTTATATTATCACAAAAGATAGGCACACAATCAATGTTCAGCCCAAAGTCCTTAAGCTGTTGCTTGATCCAGAGTAATTGTGCACAATATGAGGCAGCATCCACATATTCAGCTTCAGCTGTGGACAAGGCTACAAAGTTTTGTTTCTTTGTTGCCCAAGAGATTAGACATGATCCCAAGAAGTGTGCCATTCCAGTAGTGCTCTTTCTGTCCACCAAGTAACCTGCATAGTCTATATCAGCATATCCTACAAGTTCAAAGTTGCTACCTTTGGGATACCACAGTCCCAAATCAGTAGTGCCATTCAAGTATCCGAGGATTCTTTTGACAGCCTTCAAGTGAGGTTCCTTGGGATTGGCCTGGAATCTTGCACAAAGTCCTACACTGAAGACAATATCAGGTCTGCTGGCCATAAGATATAGGAGAGATCCAATCATTCCTCTGTACAGCTTCTGCTACACTGCTGGACCTGTTCCTTCCAGACCTAACTTTTGTTGCTGTAGCTATTTGAGTGTCTATATCCTTTGCATCTTCCATCTTGAACCTTTTGAGCAGCTCCTTGGCATATTTCTGCTGATGAATCATTGTTCCTGAAGGGGTTTGTTTTATCTGAAGCCCCAAGAAATAGTTGAGCTCTCCCATCATGCTCATTTCAAATTCTTTGCTCATCAGGGCAGCAAACTCCTTTGTGAGGGCCTTGCTAGTACCTCCAAATATGATGTCATCAACATATACCTGCACCACCAACAAATCTCTCCCTTTTTTCTTGAGGAATAGGGTGTTGTCAATCTTACCTCTTGTGTAGTCATGATCAAGAAGAAACTTTGACAACCTTTCATACCATGCTCTTGGAGCCTGTTTGAGTCCATAGAGGGCTCTATCAAGCTTGTAAACATGGTCAGGATATTCAGAGTCTTCAAAGCCTGGAAGTTGTTTGACAAACATTTTTTCCTTCAACAGCCCATTAAGGAAGGCACTTTTCACATTCATCTGGTAGAGAGTGAATTCCATGTAGGCTGCAAAGGCAATGAGGAGTCTGATTGCCTCTAATCTGTCTACTGGTGCAAAGGTCTCATCATAGTCTATTCCTTCTTCCTGATTATACCCCTGGACCACAAGTCTAGCCTTGTTCCTTGTGATTGTTCCATTTTCATCCAACTTATTCCTGAACACCCACTTGGTACCTATGATGGTTCTATCCTTTGGCTTTGATACCAAGTGCCAAACTTTGTTTCTTTTGAACTGATTGAGCTCTTCTTCCATAGCAATGATCGAATCAGCATCTTGCAAGGCTTCATTGATTTTCTTGGGCTCTATCATAGACAAGAAGGATTCAAAGGCACAGAGATTCTTTAGTCCGGATCTGGTTGTTATGCCAGTGCTCAGATCAGTAAGGATGTTGTCTATTAGATGTGAGCCTTGATATTTATACCCTTTGAGAATTAGCTCCAGTGTCTCCTCAGCCTGATCTTCATCTTCATCCTGCTGACTTATGGTTTCATTATTTTGTTCAGCCACAGGAACTTCATCATCTTTGTTGTGTCTGTCAGTTTTAGCATCAGTTGAACCTGTTTCTCTAACTTGTTCCTGCATAACTGGTTCAGAGGTCTGTGACAGTTCATCAATTTCCTGCACACTTTGGTTAGCCATAACATTGCTTTTATCAAATACTACATGCATATTTTCCTCTACACAATTAGTTCTTTTATTTAGCACCCTCTAAGCTTTACTATGTGAAGAGTATCCTAGAAAAATTTCCTCATCATTTCTGACATCAAATTTTCCTAACAAGTTCTTTCCATTATTGTGGATAAAGCATTTGCATCCAAAAGCTCTCAGATGAGAGATGTTAGGTTTTCCTTTGAGTAATTCATAGGGAGTTTTATCTAGGAGAGGCCTGGACATGCATCTATTGAGTATATAGCAAGCAGTGTTAATAACTTCAGCCCAGAATTGGCTAGCCACATTACTAGCTATCATCATAGTTCTGGCCATTTCCTGTAGAGTCCTATTCTTTCTTTCAACTACCCCATTTTGTTGAGGAGTTATAGGAGCAGACAAGTTGTGATCAATACCATGGGTGGAACAGTAGTCAGTAAATTTTGTATTTTCAAACTCAGTTCCATGGTCTGATCTGATTGTAACTAGTTGCTTGTCAAGTTTCTTTTCCAGTTTTCTCACTAAAGTGCAGAATGCCTCAAATGCATCTTCTTTAGAAGCAAGAAAAACTGTCTAAGAGTACCTTGTGTAGTCATCAACTAGTACAAACACATACTTTTTGCCACCTCTGCTTCTTACTCTCATGGGGTCACAAAGATCTATGTGGACCAGTTCCGATCTGGTCGAGCTTATCACCTGCTTAGTTTTGAAAGAAGATCTTACCTGTTTACCTTGAGCACATGCAACACAAACTTTATCTTCCTTGAACTTAATTTTAGGTAGTCCTATTACCAAGTCCTTGGAGATCAATTTGTTCAGTTGAACATGACTAGCATGCCCCAATCTTTTGTGCCATAATAGAGGGTCTTTGTCCATCACACTGAGACAAACCAGATCCTCAGCAGGGACCTTTGAGATATCAACTGTGTACACATGCTTGTATCTTTGTCCAGTCAAGACAGTTTCCCCAGTGCTTAGGTCTATCACTTCCACACCTTTAGAGTAGAAGGTTACCTTATTTCCTTTGTCACAGAGTTATGAGATGCTGAGTAGATTGTGGTTCAATACTTCAACATGGTATACCTTTTCAATTGAGTGCTCTTCAGAATTACCTATTTTACCAACTCCTGTGATCTTACCTTTCTTTCCTCCTCCAAAGGCCACATTCCCTCCTTTTCCTTCAGTCAGTGAGAGGAGTTTTTCTTTATCTCCTGTCATGTGTCTTGATCAAGCATTGTCCATGTACCAATGTTGCTTGCTTCCTCTCACCTTTTCCTGCAAAAGAGATTAGAGGTTAGTTTTAAGAACTCAGACTAGCTTGGGTCCTTTTCTTTGAGTAAAAGGATGAATTAGATCTTTATTGGTCCATTTTGGCAGACTCTTGACAGGCTGTTTCATGTGTGCAGACCTGTTCCTTAAGTGAGGAACATTTTTGTTAACATGCCTGTTCTTGCCTTTAAAAGCAGCTTTGAGATTTTTATCCTACTGAGCTTTAGCAATAGGACAAGCTTCCCTTAGGTGACCAACCTTACCACAGTGTGTACAAAGATTAGAGGTTTCTTCAGAAAATTCTTTATCAAAACCTATTCCAGTTTTAGTGCTATAAGTTTTATTACCCAGCTGAGTGACAATCATTGAAGATTGAGTCCATTTATTTGCTCTTTCGAGCTCGTATTTGGTTCTGGCTAATTCAAGACTTATTCTTCTGGAATTTTCTCTTTCTACATATAGTTCATCTTTGAACCTCTTTAGATCTTGTTCACACATGATTTGGTCATCATTCTTGTGTCCCCTCCCCTGTTTAATAACCGTTTGTTTCAAAATTTCAAACTTGAGAGAGAGAGTTCTAGTTTCAAGTTGCTGGACCTGTTCCTTGAGAGATTGATTTTTCCCTTTTAGATCAAAGTTGATCTTTTCAAAGTCAATGTACTCAAATTTTAAACTGGTCAAGAAGGCCAGCAACTGATCTCTGTTCTCACTCAATTCTTGAAAATTATCAATAAAGGTCATCATTAGAGAGGACAACATTTTCTTAGAGAAGAGTTTTAGCTTGTCCTTGAGATCAAGGAGATTTACCTCAGGTTCTTCAGTGTTTGACTCAGAGTCTGATTCATTGTCCTCCATGGCCATCAGGGCAACATCTTCTGTGTCCTCATCTCCAGAGTGATCTGAACCTGGTTCCCAAGCAGCATCCATATATTTACCAGCATCCTTTTTCTTCTTTCTGCTGGCTTGCTCTTTTCTTTCTCTTTCAACTCTCTCCTTCTTCTATTCAATTTCCCACATAGGACAATCTTTGACTTGATGGTCAGTTTTTCCACACTTGAAGCAGCCACCATTTTGTCCTTTGTCTACATTCCTTTCCTATCTTGGTGATGATTTACTCTTTTCAAAATTTTCTGTCTTTTTGAAGAACTTTCTGAAGTTCCTACTTATCAAAACAATGTCATCATCATCCAACTCAGATTCATCACTTTCTGTAGCCTTGAGAGCAAGAGTCTTATCCCTGCTACCTTCAACTTTTCTAGTGCTCTCAATGTTTCCTTCATAGGTCTTTATATTACCTACCAGTTCATCTAGATACATGTTTGTCAGATCCTTTGCTTCTCTAATAGCAGTGACCTTGATTTCCCATGGCTTGGAAAGTAGTGGCGGAGCCAGAAATTTGACTAAGGGTGTTCAAATTTATAAAGTAATTTTTTTTCCAATGAGTGAATGCAACGAAAAATTCAAATGGAACTACATATAAAAAGGTACATAAACGCAGCGAAATTGAACCCGCAAATTTGTGGTTAACCCATGTTTTTGATATAAAAAGGTACACAAAATGCTTTAGAGTGAAATTAAACTCGCGACGGGAGACTTAAAATGCACACTCCTCTCCACTGAGCTACAACACACACTCGGTACAAGGGTGTTCAAATTGTTAAATATACTCATAAACAGAATATTTTACCTACGTATTCGATATAATTTTCCGGCGAAGGGTGTTCTCCTGACGACCCTTGCTATAGGGTAGCTCCGCCCCTGTTGGGAAGGGTCCTCAATACCTTGTCAAGTTGTTCCTCAGTAATGTATATTTTTCCCAAAGATACCAATTTGTTCACAACAGTAGTGAACCTAGTGATCATCTCTTGAAGAGTTTCACCATTCTTCTTCTTGAAAGACTCATACTCAGTGGACAGTTTGGCAATTCTGAATTTCCTCACTTGAGTAGTGCCTTCATGAGCAATAACCAGTGTATCCCAAATCTGTTTGGCTGTGGTGCAGCTGGAGATTCGATTGTATTCATCTGGTCCAAGTCCACATATAAGGATGCACTTGGCTTTGGCATTCTTCCCTAACATCTTGTGGTCAGACTCAGTGTATTGAGCTTTTGGTTTGGGAATGTCCTTGTCTTCATCATACTTAATCATAGGAAGTTTTGAACCATCAGTGACTCTGGTCCATAGCTCATAGTCTTTCGCTTGAAGAAAATCTTTCATCCTTGCCTTCCACCACGAGTAGTATTGACCATTGAAGAAAGGTGGTCTGTTGATGTGTTGTCCTTCACCGTGTCCAAGAAGAGGTGCATAATTCATAGTGATCTTATCTTGTGTTATTAGACTCTTGTTAAGATAACCTGCTCTGATACCAATTGTTAGAATGCTGACCCCCTAATTTGCCTGAGGAACATGTTTAAGCTGTCTGTTCATTTGTCGAATGTTTGAACGTAAAACAGTAACAAGAGAACACACGATGTTTATGTGGAAAAGCCCCGGCTCACACAGGAAAACAACCACGACCTACACCTCTGTAGGATTTAACCCAATTTCACTAAATCAATGAGCCTCAACAACAGATTACAAACTCTGTAACCTAAGGAATCATAAACTCTAATTCCTAAACTCCACACAAACCTCCCAGGTCTATGTGCCCAAGTCTTCGAGTTATCCTAACTTGAAGACTAACTCCTAAGCCAGTTTATAACACCCACTAAGAATGAAAGATTACAAATCAATGAAAACAATACAATTAACTTGACTCAAGAACTGTAAAGCATAGCCTTAAGGAACACGTTCTTCAATCTGGTTTCTTGTATTGGCTGCACTTGGATCTTCACTCAGAACTCTCTCAAATATGAACTCACTTAATTTGATTGTGTTCTATTTGTAGATCTCTTTGTAAGTGCGTGAAGTTTTTGTAAAACTTCTCTTGTATTTATGCTGAGAGTCCTCTCCTTGTTTTGGTTGATTTTCTTCCATATTTGGGAATCCTTATCCTTGTAGGACTTGTCAAGTCAATCTCCTTGATTTCTTTCCTTGTGGGTTTCCTACTTATGAAAGGAAACTTTGTGCAAGCTGGACTCTCCTCATAAACACGTTTTCTCCACACGCCTTTGCTCTTATCTCCGTGTCATCTGCCTTCTCCTGATCCTAGTTGGATTCTGCTTGAGAGGAACAAGTCACATATACCTGTTCCCTGCATGTGTTCCACAGTTTTGTCAATCTTCAAAATCTACCTCGATCCAATAGAGAAACTCATTATTTGCCGAATTTAAATGTTTTCAAGGAGGGCAATGCAACAGCAAACAATGGTAGACATTGAAAGGCCGTCAAATTATTTTTGTGATTCGGGTACAAAATTTGATGGTGTATGTGAAACACAGTATCAAAATTCTCCCAAATTTGTGAATAATTTTGATATGGCAGAACCAAGCAATGCGTCTAGAGATTTTGAAAATTTCAATTCAAGCGGCCCACAATGTCCTTCTCCCGTGGAAACAATTGATAGGTAATAAAAAGATATTTTTATTTAATCAAGTAATATTTTTTTTATACTTAATCAGTTGATATTATGAATTCTATAGGTCTAACAATCGTAGAGGTACGCTTATTCAACTCATAGAAATTGTGAGCAACCGTGATGATTTACCAGTGGAGCCAGACATTGACGAACCTGTACACTATGAATCGACAGAGGATAATCAAACCTCTGATGATGATGAAAATGTTAATGGAGAGACCTCACCCACTGGTGACTATACCAATAATGATTTTTCTGAAACAATTTCATATTTGAATCATACTGAAGAAAGCTCGGAAGAGTTTGGGTTCATAGTTAATGATGATTCTGTTCGAACTCCACTTTGGAATAAGAATAGTTCAAAAAATATTAAGTCAGGTTAGATTTTTGATATATAAAAATATTCAATTAAATTATTTTAGTGAGTCTAATTATGAATAATGTTATTTTTTTTTATCTCCAATCAGGTATGATATTCATAAATAAAAAGCACATGAAATCTGCTGTGAGAACGTATAGTATGACCAAATGAACGGAATACCTTTGTGATCAATTTAAGGGAGCCAGTTGGAAGGTTATTTGCAAGCAATATAATGGGGGGGTGCGAATGGATGATACGCTTTAGAGAGATTTTAGGTGGTATGTGAAAAGCAGAAAAAATAATTGAACACAATTGTATTCCGGATTGGTATAGGGAGGATCATTTCAATTTGAACAACAATTTTATTGCTACTTCAATGATTCCCTATATTATGGAGGACCCAAATATTGATATCAAGAAGGTCGCGAAATCATCAAAGGATTGCACCATTTTACTTCTAGTTACAGAAAAGCTCAAAAAGGTCAAAGAAAGGCATTCGAGAGGGTGTACGGTACTTTTGAAGGTTCTTTCAAGGCATTATCTGCATATATGACAGCCTTGCTATATTTTAATCCAGGCAGTATTGTTGAGTGGGTGCACGATTCTACAACAATGCAAGGTGAGCAAATATTCAAATATTTATTTTGGACTTTAAAGCATGCATTGATGGTTTCAAAAGTTGTAGGCCTGTCATTTCAATAGACGACACCCATCTTTATGGCCTGTATGATATTAAACTCTTAATCGCCGTTATAATTGATGCGAACGAAAATATTTTTTGACTTGCATACGCTGTAGTTGCGCGTGAGAGTTATGATTCTTGGTCATGATTTCTGAAATTATTATGGACTCATGTTGTTGGTGAGCGAAATCACATTGGCCTTATTTCAGACCGCCATAATTTTTTTTTTGCGGTGTGTTGAATCTCACAACTGGTTGCAACCATCAAAAACACATCACAGATTTTGTGTTCGACACTTGAAAGCCAATTTTAATTCTCCGATCCATATTACTTCTGATCGATGTTTATGTTGTAAACATAACACATCATATTCCATTGGACCGGGATGCACAAAGTGTGAATATTCCATAACTATACACAAATAAAATTAAAATTAGTAAGCATAAATCAATATGATTGTAAATTAAAATTTTAAATTGAATATAATAACAAAAAAACAAGATATTTAATAATAAAATTACCTTTCTTACACAAATTAAATTTTCAAAACTAATTATAAGCTTCAAAAAATTTGAAAGTAACAAGATATTTTTTACTTATGTTTCTTCTGTTTGTGTAAGTTTTCAAAAGAACGAACTCGTATTTATAAACTTTGCATGGTGGTGTGCATACAGAAAGGATATGTGAGGGTGCCACCTGGTAAGGCGTGATAAGCGGCACGCCTTGTCCGCTCTCGTGAGTCATGATAGGCTGCACGCCTTGTCAACCTCATGAGGCGTGACAGGCTGCACGTCTTGTCAGCCTTTACACAGCCCGTGATTACCGAGAGAATATATTCCCTATATTCCTTGACTTTATTCCCTTGCCTCGGGAATGGGCAGCTTCACAAGGCGCACACTTTTACCCTTTTGGTCTATATCAAAATTTTTCTTACCCTTTTGAAATTTTTGGAAAAAAAAGTTGCCCTTTTGACTTCGGACTCCATATTTAACTAATAACTGTAATTATTTTCAACCAAGCCAGAAAATGCGGCCAATAGTACATAGGTTATTCAATTATAAAAGGCTATTAATCAATCAAAAAGTAATTCTTCTTGTTTTTTTTTAAAAAAAAATACAAAATGTAATTCGTGTATAGACAACATATTAATTAATATATAGTCTTAAATCTTATAAAGTGATTTAAAGAATAAATAATTATTTTTAATATGTTAAAAATGACAAGTAAAATCGAAAAAATCTATCTTTAAAATTCGAACTAGTAAAAGTGAACTAGGGCTGTCTACTTATAGCTGCCTTTACTTGTATTTCTATACCATAAAATCCTATAATGTCCACAATAAGGTCAATTTCTACTACACTTGACATTAAATCTTGCGTTGAACTTATAAAATCATGCAAATCCGTTACACATCTCAAACAAATCCATGCCCAAGTTATCATCCTCAATTTCCACAAACACATTGGCATTTTACACAAGTTATTAGCCTTTACCACTCATGATGATCTAAATTACGCCAAGAAAATCTTCAGTTGTTGTCAGAACCCAACATTGTTCATGTACAATGTAATGATTAAAGGGTATGTCAAAACGGCCCAATTCAAACAACCCCTTTTCTTGTTTGATGAATTGAGAATACGTGGTTTGTGTCCCGATAATTTTACCTATCCATTTGTGTTTAAGGCTATTGGTGAGTTGAAAATGGTGAAAGGAGGTGAAAAGCTTCATGGGTATGTGTTAAAATCTGGTGTTTGGTTTGATAACTATGTGGGTAATTCTGTTATGGATATGTATGGACTGTTTGGGCATTTGGTGAGTTTGAACAAAGTGTTTGATGAAATGCCTCAGAGAGATTCGGTTGCGTGGAATATATTGATTTCTGGATTTGTTAGATGTGGTAGGTTCAAGGATGCTGTTGGGGTTTACAAGAAGATGAGAGAGGAAAGTGGTGTTAAGCCTGATGAAGCTACGGTTGTTAGTACTTTGTCAGCTTGCACTGCGTTGAAAAGATTGGAACTTGGTAAAGAAATTCATAGATACATTGTTGAAGAGCTTGAGTTCAGCGTTATTATTGGGAATGCATTAGTGGACATGTATTCTAAGTGTGGATGTTTGATGGTGGCTAGGCAGATTTTTGATGATATGCCAGTGAAAAATGTGATATGTTGGACTAGTATGGTGTCGGGGTACGTTAATAGCGGTCAATTGGATGAAGCTAGGAAGCTTTTTGAGAGGAGTCCAGTAAGGGATCTTGTTCTGTGGACAACTATGATTAATGGGTATGTGCAATTCAATCGTGTTGATGATGCTATGGACCTGTTTCGTTCGATGCAAATGCAGAGGATTAAACCTGACAAATACACGCTGGTCGCTCTTCTCACTGGTTGTGCTCAGTTAGGAGCATTGCAGCAAGGGGAATGGATTCATGATTACATGAAGGAAAACAGGATAGCTGTTACTGCCGTTGTTGGTACTGCCCTTATAGAGATGTATGCAAAGTGTGGTTGCATAGAAAAATCGATGGAAATATTTGATGAATTAGAAGAGAAAGATACTGCATCTTGGACTTCAATTATTTGTGCTCTAGCCATGAGCGGGAACACTAGGAAGGCACTGGAACTGTTCTCAGAAATGGAACAAGCTGGATTTCTCCCTGATGATATCACTTTTATTGGAGTGTTAAGTGCATGTAGCCATGGGGGTTTGGTAGAGGAAGGCCGCAAGTATTTCCATGCAATGAGTAGGATTTATGCAATCCAGCCAAAGTTAGAACATTATGGTTGTTTGATAGACTTACTTGGTCGTGCTGGGCTCCTAAGTGAAGCTGAAGTAATGATATCTCAGATACCCAATAAAGACAGTGAGATTATAGTTCCAATATATGGGGCTTTGCTCAGTGCCTGCAGAACTTACGGCAATGTTGATGTTGGTGAACGTGTGGTTGAACTGCTTATGGAGATTGAGTCTTATGATTCTAGCACTCATACACTTCTGGCAAACACCTATGCATCTGCTGGAAGATGGGAAGATGTATCAAAGGTCAGAGGAACTATGAGAGATTTAGGTGTTAAGAAGTCACCTGGATGCAGTTCAATTGATATCAATGGAAATGTGCACGAGTTCATTGTTGGACATCAATACACTTGAAATGAAATATGTTATTTGTTGGGTAGCATCTCTTAGCTACTTCTAGATGCAAGTTCATAGAAGTTTCTGACAGTAGAAAGGTTCAGGTGATTTATGACTTGATCTTCTTTCCCATTGTACTTGATTCTGTCCTTTGATGGTGCTTCTTTTTCCTCTTGCGTTTGTGAGAACTTTTGATCTCTTGTATGTGGCCAATTCATTGAACGTCCAATTTGATGCTCTATTTACTCCATACAGGACTAACACAAGCGAGATGGTCAGCATAGATGGGTGAAAAAGTTCCAGTGCTGTTATATCTCCACTGCAGAAGTTTAAAACATGAAGTCTTTCCTTTCTAGAAACCTGGTCTGCTTGCAGCTGGGTTGGTTGATGAAGGTCTTCTAAAATTTAAGTTGAAGGATGGAGAATATGGGTCATTATGCATTGTTGACTCTATATGAAGAGCCGCATGGGTGGTTGAAGCAGATCTTTTTCTCAGCCGCTGGGTGAGAAGGGTGAAGTCTTGGGATTATCTGGATCAATCCTTGCTGCCTACTGAGTTCACAAAATTTTGAACTGGAGAAAGTTTTCCAGTAAGCTGCATGAAATAGGGGGAGGAGGTTAGACTGTTATAGTATGCAGTGGAAGGAAATTGGCTGTCCCGCGCAGGTGTTAGAAGGGAAATGTGCAGAATGGGTTCGTAAAAGGAGGCTAGCAGTACTTGGATTGACATATTTAGCTGTTCTAACCGTTTTGTTCCTAATGATAAGAAGCATCCGTGTGCTGTTAATATGTTGGGAAATTAGCGAGTAATATGAAGGATGCTGGTTGTAAGTCTAAACTCTAATCAATGGAGGAGTGGACTCATGTGGTAGCCGAATGAAAGCTTTTCGTCCCTGGACTAGGTACCTTTGTATTCATGAGTCTGTTGATGGGGTTTCGCATCATGTTGACATGCTTCTAGTTACTTGCCTGACCTGCTTCTAGTTACTTGTCTGATCTGCTTAGTCTCTGAGATATGCAATTGTATTTCACTTATTTAGTATATCTTTCTTTACATCTGATGTCTTTTATTAACAATTTTTCAAAACGTTTCAAAAGTAGGTTCAGTTTGTGAAATGGATTTTTGGTGTTCCATTGATTCCAATTCTCCCGTTAAAAATGGATGGGAGACCCAGATGTCAAACGAAGGAAGAAAATCCATGAAGCTACATCTATTAAGCTGTCAGATTGACCGCAACACAACTAAATTAGTCGAGCAATGGTAAAGGATGTTCTATAATAGGATTTTTTGTTATGTTGTGCTGTTGGCTAAATTTCTTTCAAATTAATGTGGGTTCCAGTCATGATATTTTCATTTGTCATAGAAGGCTGACTTTGTTGCTCACATATTGCTTGTGACAGCTTAGAGGTTAATTCATATCCTTCACTTTTCAGAAGTTATAAAAAGGCATCTCTTTTAAAAATGCTTCTAGTCTTTTTCAATTGATACTTCAACGGATCTTAGGTCTACATAAATGTGATTCACTTAAGCACAGTAGCATACACATTACTGTTCTCCGCCGATGTTAGGTCTTAGTTGCCCTGGACAAGATGATTTTCTTTTTGTTACTGGCTTCAATACTCTGTTTTGGCTAGGGTTGTGTTGAGTGCTTCTCAGAACAGGATATCTATGTTCAACTTGCAGATATATCCAGAAGTCCTATTTATAAGCCTTGCATGCTGCTGTGAAGACTTTGGAAATGAGTCCTCACAGGGTTTGCAGTATTTAGGCTTGGAATATGAAGATCATTTGGAAGAGGTTTTAAGATACCGAGCCGAGGCTTATCCTGCTAAAAGAAGCTCTACAATCAATCTTGCTAGTCATAGATAGAAGATGACATAACTTTTGTGCTAGTGGTTTGTATGAGGATGAGTACATCTATATTTCAATTATAATGTCACCATGATAATCATCATTTATAGAAATCCTTCAGTTTCTCAACAGATTTATGAAAATTAATAAAATCTCATGAGGAAGATTTCAAGACAATAAATGTCAGCAGAAGAACTGGAACATTCTTATACTGGGAGTATCAGGTATATGCTGATGATGTTAGAGGATGATTTGCTGGAAAAATATTCATGGCATGTTCCTCTCTGCAGTATATTTAAATATTCATGCGTTGGATGATGGAAAAAATTCATGGCACTTTTCTCTCTGCATCAAATTTAAATATTAATGCGTCAGGTGATGGAAAAGAATTTATGGCACTTTCCTCTCTGCATCAAATTGAGAAATTGTCCAACACAAGGGCAAAGGTCTTCCTGTGACCTGACTTCAGACATAGACAACTGTAGGGATGCCAAAGGAGATAGAAAGAAGTCGCGACGACCTTAGATGGTTTCATGATGCGCTGGCTCACAACTTGCTGTGTAGTGTTATCGAGACCCTGTGATAGACAAAATTGCAAGCGGGAGACTACATAGGATTGGGAGCTAAAAGGAACGAGCTTCGGAGGCAACATCATTTTGCCTTTTCCTGGGAATTTGAAATGAGAGTAATAGAAGATTGTTTCATTGTTTAAAGGATGATATCAGATATCAGGAGTATTAAAAAATCTTTCTTGTTTCATTTGAACCTTTAGTATAAAGAGAAATGTAAGACTTTCCAGCTTCTCAATGAATTTGTACATACAACATTAACATTGTTGTATATACCTCTTACAGCTTCTTGGTGACAAGTTTGAGTCAAAGAAGCATAAGATATGGTTTTGGAGAATGAGATTTTATTGACAAGCTTCCCAAAAGATTTGATCCAACAGAAAATCCCCTGTAGTTGATATTGCCTATGGTTAGTCGATCATACCAGTTTACATAAATGAAATCGATGTGTATAGAGAGATCCTCTACATTTATAGATAGAATAGATACTCATGGATAGAGGATATCTCATTGATTCTTAGTTCTGGGCTGGTTTCTGAAGTTGCACTGGTGTCATTTAATCTTAATGCAGGTATATGATGCACACACTGTATGCTCTTTTCTACCTTGTGCAATGTGCATATGACCGAGAACTGTCATGCAGATTTCCTGGCGAATGAAGGTCACAGACACGAAGAAGATTTGCTAATTTGAGAAATGCAATCAAGGAAATGGAGTTTTTGTTCTTGGCTGATTTAGGTAATGTTGCTTACGAAAGATTCTATGATTTTTAATTAGTACTTTTCAGTGTACCCAAAAAAAAATAAAGACTGAAGGAGGACATTGGAAAATATGAGACAGTATAGACTTGTATTGGAACTGGATACACATCTCCTCTCCAAATCCTAAAGGAGGATATTGGAAAATATTATAAAATTAAACATATGAAATTTTTGTAACTTTTTTTCTTCTTCAATATTTGTTGAAATTGACACTTAAGATCCAGATATATCGTGTCTTGTAAATGAGAAATTCTTTCATTTTATTATTTGTTTTGTATTTTATAATGACCAACAATTGGATTTCTTAATTAAACAATGAGAAATTAGCCAATTTCTCTTTTGACAGTCTTTTTTGTTTTATCATCGCAATATCTTTCCCTCAATTATTCTATTCCTGACTATGGGTAATCAGTGAATTGTTTTTTGGAAATATTGGATTTTTTGATAGAAGACAAGTTCTTTTAGATATCTCAAAGACGAGTACATTTATATCAATGAAAACAATTAGACTTCAATTCCAAGCTAGTAAAGGTCAACTATGTGAATTGTCACTATCCATTTCGCATCATTTAGACTCGTCTCTTTCCATTAATCAAAAAATAGGTTTGAAAATCCTAAAAGTTATCTACATTTTCTATTGATATACAAAACCTCGAAAATATTCAAAAGACTGCTAAAATGTTGGACTAATGAGACTGTACCAATCCTAAGGCATAATTTCAGCTAGCTAGTATCGGCTGTTTGTCTTAGAATAGACAAAAGACTTTTAAGTATTATTTAGCATGTTGAATTATTGTATGTGTGGTTATAAGATGAAAATATTGAACAAATCGCTAGCCCCTAGCTAGAGTGTGATAAACTTGATATCAGAGCATTGATTTTCTCGTGATTCAATGACCAATGTCTTAATGGAATCTATACTTTGAATATGTTGCACGCCATATCCATATTTTGTTATTCTGTGGAGGGATATTAGGTTTTATGATATATGTCATTTGAGATTTCTTTCAATGTCGATAAGTCGTGTATAGAGCCGAATAAGTGTATTAACTAGAACTTATTTATAAGGAGGAGGAGAATCACCTCACCATAGATCAGTGAGATCCCAGCAAGCTAAAGGTGTGAGAAATTTGTTCAGACTGAGATTTTTCCTCTTATGCCCCTGCCTCCCAACCAATAGGAAGGTGGAAAGAATTTACTCACACCCAATGGGATAGTATAGACAAACTTATGATTAGTGCTATTAAATGTCTTTCTTAAGAGGTGTGCAAAAACCTTAAAATACATAATAAGGACATCGAGCTCTTTGCTGCTCAGACTCGCCAAAAATGTTGCCGCACCCGTGTCGAATCATCCCAAAATGCACTACTTTGGGGGATTCGACATGCAACCGACAACATTTTTTAAAAGTCCGAGCAACATAACACGAGGTAGAAATACAATGGTACTATATGTGATTAAATACCAAACTGTTCGCCCAAAGTTAGCAATGTCTCTAGTAATTCTTTGGAATCAGGTCTTTCACTTGGAGAGACACTTAAGCATTGCAGAGCAACTTCAAGCAACAAAAGCATTTGTTGATGAACTTGAATAGAATTTCCACTCACTCTACTGTCAAGAACTTCACCCAAATCTTCATGCTGAATAATCCACTTGGCCAACTCTGTTCCTTCACTAATTGCTGGTTTCCCAGTTAGAAGCTCAAGCATTATTACCCCAAAGCTATACATATTACCAGCCTCAGTCACTCTCATCACATATGCATATTCTGCAATCAAAAGATGTAAGGTTCAATCACATAGAATACTTCCCTTCCCCTTCCTTCTATCCCGATCTTACCTCTTAAAAAGAACATGAACTATGTAGAGTAACATAGTCAGTGAAGATTCATTTCAACTTATTTGAGACTCAGGTGTAGTAGTAGTAGTTGTTGTATAATAGTATAAGAACAGGAACTATAAATGAAGTCCTTGAAAGTAACAAAGACTAAGAAAATAAAAGTTGGTTCGTGTTGGTTTGTGGACGACGTGATATCTCTGAGTTGTAGTTATCGTCCTACCCAAGTAGATATAATTTTTGGTTTCAAAGTCTCAAGATACAACGAACCATAAAGTTTCTTGATGAAGAATCAGACAAAGGGATTCTTGAATCCTTAAAGGACTCTCAATTGCCTTCTCAAATGTTGGTAAAATAGTGTGCAAAGTGAAGTGACTGATTGTTATGTAGGTAGATAGAAGATTTCATGAAAAGACATGAATTAAAGAACATTCAATAGTTACGTATTTAACCTTTGAATCACATCATTATCGCAAAAATTACGAAGGATCAGTTTACCTGGAGGAACATATCCCACTGCTACGGCAATTTGTGAAGAACTAAATGCCCTCCCAAGCTCAATATCTCCAATTAAGGGCTGGTCCAATTGTTTCATAAAGATGCTGCTTGTTGAAACATGGAGGAGGACAATCCGATCACTGAAGAGAGAACCTCCATGTAAGATAGCCAACCCTCTACAAATGCCAACAGCTATGGTGAAGCGACTTTTCCAGTCGACAACATTGTCATCGCTTCTTCCATGAAGGAGGTCAAAGAGTGTTCCATGTTGAGGGTATTCATAAAATATATATGTAGTATCAGATTCCACAACACAAGCAAGGGGAGCCATGGTGTAGTTGCTAAGGTGGCCAATGTTGACAAGCCCTTGTTTGAACCTTTCCAAGCTATGCAAGCTGAATGACTTGTTCCTCTTCTTAATCTTCTTGATGCAATAGTACACACCGCAAGGCATCATAACCTTGTAATAAGTGTAGAACTCGTTGCTTTGCATGACGTTAATTGGCCTACAAATTACGGTCATGGCCTTGGACAGTTTAATTTGAAACTGGTGGAGGCTATCACCAGTGATCCAACAAACCTCGGTTTGGTGCAGGTTAGTCCAAATAAAGTACTGGATACAAATCTTTGCACTGATACCAAAAGCAAAGCCACAGCAAACAAAGAGGACCAGGACAATGGTTGATGAATCAATTTTGCCCTTGTTCTCATTGTATTCCAATTTTGGAACTGTAGCAATTGGGGTAGGATATACCAGATTCCTATTTCCACTTGTCTCAACAATGATAAATTTTTCAAACTCTGGAACAACTCCAGACAATTGATTGTTTGAAAGCACCAACCTAGTCAAGACTCCCATTCTAGTGAGAAAGTCTGGAATCTGGCCTGAGAATCTGTTGCAAGAGAGATCCAAAACTTCCAGTGCAACCAATTCAGAGAGAGTACGAGGTATAGGTCCTTCAAAGAGATTGTGACTCAGATTCAAAGCAATCTGCAAATTTGGTGGCATCTTTGGAATATCCCCACCAAGTTGATTCTCTCCAAGTTGGAGTTCAAACAGTAGCTTTAATTTTCCAATAGATGTTGGAATTGGACCACTTAGTTTATTCCCCTGCAAATTCAAGTTTGTGAGACTTTTCAAACTTGATAACGAACTTGGTATGTAACCAGTCAACGAATTCCAGCTGATATTGAGCCTCTGCAATCTGTTCAACTGTAAAATGTTACTTGGAATTTCTCCAACTAGGTTATTGGACTGAAGACTCAGTACCTGAAGATTAGAAATATCACCCAACTCTACAGGAATGGCACCACTCAGCTTATTCTGGGCTAAGTTCAGAAGGGCTAACTTTTGGCACTTGCTCAATTCAGAAGGAATTGGTCCACTTAGCTGGTTTTTGTCCAGCTCCAAGTAGATCAACCTCTGAAGTTTCCCAAAGGAAGCAGATGGAAGAGATCCATTCAATGCATTTCCCCCCAATCTCAACCTGATCAAATTAACCGACATGTTTGAAGGAACAGGTCCCTCTAACATATTGGAAGTGAGATCAACAAACTGCAAGTTCAGTGGGGATAACAGGTCCTGAGGAATTGTACCATTTAAACTGTTAAAACTGAGGTCCAAATTCCTCAGGTATGTGGTTATACCAAGGGGTATATTTCCAACAAAATGATTCTGATTCGCAGCAAAATGTGTCAGTGTTTTGATATTCATAAGAGTTTGTGGGATTGTGCCACTCAATCTATTGGCTGACAAGATCAAGACTTGCAATTTGGGAAGTTCTCCCAATCTATCAGGAATTACACCAGATAGGTTGTTTAGAGAAAGGTCAAGCAAAGTTAAGTTGCCAAAGTTCACAATTTGAGTGGGTAATTCACCTTGAAAAAGATTTGCAGAAAGTTGAATCTCCTCCAGAAGATTAAACTTCCCAAGACTGGTAGGAACTAAACCATTAAATCGGTTATAACTGAGGTTCAAACTCTTGAGTGAATTAAATCCATCCAACTGCAAGTCAACTTTCCCATTCAAGTTATTATAAGAGAAGTCCAAAGACTCCAACTTTCCAAAACCAGTGAAAGTAGGCAAAAAACCCTCCAATTTATTCCTACTAAAGTTCAACAATTTCAAGCCACTAATTCCCCCACAACCAGTGATGAACCCATTTGGGATAGAGCTCAAATGGTTCCGGGAAACATCAAGAGACTCCAAAGTACCAATTTGACAAATAACAGGCAAGAACTCAGAGCTATTAAGAGAAAATAATGGAAAGGAGACTTTGGTAATGGAAGAATTATTAGGACTGCAAGAAATACCCTCCCATGAACATGGGTCTGAACTTCTATTATTCCACACAAAAGTATCATTCTGAAACAGATCATAGACACTTGTCATGGCATTAATTTGATTTGGGGGCAGTTGGGAAAACACCATATGGAAAAAGAAAGATAAGTACAGAAAAGAAGAAAGATAGACAAACATTGTGGCTTGCATTTGGTTTCAAGAGTTGAACTGGCAAACTTCAGTAGTCAATATTATGCTATGCATGGAGAAGAAGCCATTATTAACAAAGGAAAAAGATCAACATCAGTCTTGAAAGACCTTGACCCATGAAAAGTGTTCCACTATTATGAACAATTTAATTATGACAATTAGAATTGAGAAAATACATAACTATCCCTGAATTTGTATCGTATTTTCAAGAAGACACTTTAATTTTGCGGAGTCCTATTACCCCCGAAACAACTTTGAATGATATTATTAGAGTTAAGAGTTAAAGATTTTCCCTTCTCTAACACCTACAATTCAATATGGTCAAATGTGACTGTTGCCAAATATTTCTTACCATTTAATTTTCCTAATAAATTGTCTTTATGGTCAATAGCCATTATGACTTTTATTAACACCTTATTATGGGTACCTTTTTACCATCAAAGGTCCATTTTTGGACTATATAATCCTTTGTGACTCCACTTTTTAGGAGGAAGGAGATGAAAACAAATCCTCCTCTTTCTTCTCTTGTGTTGGGTTTTTCTTTTGTTAATCTTTGTTAGTTTCTGTGTTCCTAGTTTCATACTAGAAGAGTTTGTTGAATCTTGGGGATACACCTATACCGGGTGAAATATGCTTAAGGACAGTGTCTTTGACATGCCTCAAGCTATGAAAATTTTCTACTAAGTGTTCGTGATCAAGTATTTTCCGTAAGATTTTCAACAATCTTAAGGATATTTCTTCAACTATATTCTTACAGAAAATAATAAAAATTCTATTTCGGAGGAAAAAGAAATACTATAAATCATCATGTTGTGTACTTTCCTTAAGGTTGTGTGGTTTGAAGTGTATAAAATATAGTACTCAATACTATAAAGAATTAGAAATCTGCTATATTCAAATTTCAGACAGTGCAATGATTTAGAGGTGAGCATGGTGCTTATTGCAAGCAGAAGAATACAGTGGACTGGGCATTTGTGCATAAAATCTGAAGGGGGGAGGGGAGAGAGAAAGAAAAAGCGGCTCAAGAAATAGTGCTAAAAGTTGATATGCACAGTGAGGGTTGTACTAGAAAGTTGCGAGTGTCTTGCAAGACTTTCAAGGTTCAACGCAAGAAGAAGCTGTAGCAGTGAAAGAAAATAAATTACTGTGAAAGTAAGTATTAGCTGAATCTTTTTGTTCATGTTAAGAAGGTATGCGACAATATTATATGTTTATATTTTTAATAAATTTGTGTGGCAAACTAAATCATCATACCCCTCAATGTGGAAGAAGATTCGGAGAAATGATAATTTCGTTATGTAAAAATAAATTTGAGTAAGCCGATAATGTAATTGTTGTGGTCATTTCTCAAGTGAATCTTGTGGCTAATATGTGAAAGATTGGGTATTGAATTTTGGTGATACTAAGCATCTTTGTACTAAATAAAATGATTTTGTGTCCTATACCCAAGTTAAGGAAGAATAATGATTTATTAATGTTGGTGATTCTAAAACTACTCAAGTTCTTAGAATGAAAAAGTTCTTCTTATTAAAATCATATGTGAAAAACATTGAAATTAATTGAAATGGTATATGTTCCTAATGTCTTAATCAATTTGGTGTTTATGAGAGTAATTATTAAAAAAAGTTTAGTGAAGATTTTATTTGAGTTTGATAAGATGTTAACAAAAATAACATTTTCGTGTGAATAATTTATTGTAATTATGGTGTGCATACATAGATTTTTTCTTAAGCTATAGATAGGATGTTCAGTGACGGAGCCAGAATTTTGACTAAGGGGTGTCAATACGTAATATATATACATAAAAAAATATTTTCACCTAGCTACATAGTGTAATTTTTTAACGAAGGGGTGTCGATCAATTACATGTCGCTCCGCCACTGGAAATGTTAATACTTTTATTCCTTTTTTGGTTAAAAGGATATTTCATATATATTAACTGATAGTTACAGATGTAGGCGTGGTGCCATATTATCAATACTATAGATTACAGATAAGTTTCCAAAAAGGCTAACTTATTACAAACAATCCTTAGTACTAGTTTAGTAGTGGTGCTCCTTTCTTGATCAACTCTGAGGAGAGATTGAACTGAGTCCGGAGGGGATGTCAAAATGGTAGGTGGTGAGTACGGTGTTAGCTTGGAACCTATCTTACACAAAACATCTGCTACCTTGTTGGCTTGGCGGAAGCTATGGCGGACCACTGGATTACCCAACATCTTCATAAGCAACCTGCAAGATGTAACAATGGAGAAAAAATTAGCGTGGGTTGGTTGAGTGCGACAAGCACTTCGTAGAATCTGTTTCTATATCAAGGGGACTAATATTATGATCTACAGCTAATTGGAGCCCCATGTGGAGAGCTTCAACTTCAGTCATAGTGTGGTTAAAGCTAACATTATACTTATAGAAAGCCATTAGTTAGTGTCCAACATAATCTCTAAAAAGACCACCTATCCCACCTTTATTATTGATGCTAGAGTAAGAGCCATCTATATTGAGTTTGATTCTACCATATGACGGGGGAAACCATTTAATATTGACAAGCATGGAGATGTTAGAGGTGTTGGATTTTTTTGGTGCAGTGCACAAACTCAGCTGCTCTATTTTGGACAAGAGTTACGGAGACTTGAGAAACGTCGTTATTGAAAATGTTGTGGTTTTTGTTAATCCAAATATTCTATAGAGCAAAGGGGGAAAACTCATCCCAAGCGTAGTGCTGGCTATTGTAGGGAGGTTTGGTTCTATGAAGGCCGTGGAGCCAGTGCTACGGGGATAATTGGAGGTGGGAGATGTCGATACCTAGATCTTGCCAGAACTTTTGGGCTACGAAATAATGCATGAAGATGTGGTAGGAGGTTTCTATGGCCTGTTTGCATACCTGGCAGGTGGCGTCTTGGGTTAACCCAATGCGGTTTAGATAGGCTTTGGTGGGTAGCCTTTCATGTGCACATAACCAAAGAAAAAATTTGATTTTGCTAAGAGTGTTTAGTTTCTAGATCCAAAGGAAGGGAAATGGAGTTTCGGGGTTCGACCTAATAAGAGGAACAACAGATTTAGTGGAGAACACATCGTTAGTATTGGCATTTCAGTAGGGCTTATCAATGTCATTAGGATCAGATCCTAGCGTGATATGAGAGGCTAAATCTCTTAGCTCTAAGGGTATGGTAAAGAAACATCTAGACCAGTCCCAAGTCATGCCATCCCATAGGTTAATAAGTCTATATTATTCTTCCTTTAGAGTTAGAGGTCCTTGAATGATATTCCATAGGGAAGGGGTATGTGGTATCCATCTATTGTACTATGGGCTGATAATATTATCGTTGCCTGGAACCCAAGCAATGATTTTGGAGCACACCTTCCCACCTTCTAAGATATTCTTCCAGATGAAAGAGGTGGAGGAGGTAGGTTTCCTCGAATTGTACTTAGAGATAAGAGTTCTTGCCCATAACGAGGAGGGGTTTGAAAACACTCTTCAAGCTAAGCTAGTCAAGAGGGTAGTATTTTTTATATCAGCTCTTGTGAAGGCCAAGGATTCCATGCTCTTTAGGAGAAGCTACCGTATCCCAGGCTACGTAATGCTCTTCTAATGCATTTTTTCTTTTCAATAGTCCTCTTCTATTTTGAGGATATTATTATACTCCTCAGTGAGGGTTTGTTCTAAGTTCTGGAGGAAAGTACTGGTAGGGTACTGAGCAGATTTTTGAATACCTCCTAGGCATGCCAAAAGTCTTTTCTTTTGCTTAAAGATATCTCCAAAGATGCTTTTACTCCATTGGGTGACCGTGGAGGTAAAATGAGTTATAGCATCGTGAAGATTCCTATGTTTCCAAGATTTTTTAACTATAGCAGTAAAGCTCGGGTGATTAACCCAAAATATTTCCCGCCTAAATTGCTTAATACGACTGCCCCTATGAGGATTAAAGAGAGTGATAAGTAAGGGGTTATGGTCTGAGTGGGTCTTAGGGAGGTGGGTAACTTGGGAGTTTAGGTAGTTCTCAAGCCAATCCTTATTCGCAAAAGCACAATCTAATCGTTCAAGAATTAACCCTCTACTATGACGCCTATGATTTGACCATGTGTAACGACATCCTTTAAAGTTTAAGTTAATATGGTTACAATTATTAATACAAGCTCTAAATTTACTGCTAGTATTTTTATTAATGTAACGACCTTCCCATTTGTCCGTTTGACTAATAATATCATTAAAATCACCAGCAATCAACCACATGGCAGTGAGGGATTTGCTAAGGAGTTCTAAATTATTCCATAAGTTTGCACGTTATTTAGAGTCAGTGCTAGCATAAATAGCCGTAAACCACCAAGAGAAGCTATTAGGAAATACCTGAATCATAGCGTGAAGTTCCTGGTAAGTGTTCTTTTTGTGGGTCACATTAACCATGTTGGTGAGCCACATCAAGACAATACCCCCGGATCTACCCTGAGCGAGGACTTCATAGTAATCATCAAAAGCAAATTCGTTTTTAAGAGCAAGGTGATCATCCATTTTAGTCTCAAGCAGTGCCACAAAGCAGGGGTTGTAGTTTCTAATTAACTCTTTAAAGTTTCGTTTGAAGTTATCATTGTTAACTCCCCTAGTGTTCCAAACAATAAAATTAGTTTGCTGATTCATGGGAGTGTGTGCGATTTGACACTTGACTTATTTATATAATTTCTGATATGTTAGACTTAAAATATTAGTTTTTTGCACCCAAGGGTGGCCTAGTGGTCAATGAAGTGAGTTAAAGAGCCTTGAGGTCTGAGGTCTTAGGTTTAAATCCCAGCGGAGACAAAAAAAAAATACTAGGTGATTCTTCCCATCTGTTCTAGCCTTGGTGGACATAGTTACCTGGTACCTGTTGTTGGTGGGAGGTGACAGGTATCCCGTGAATTTAGTCGAGGTACGCGAAAGCTGATCCGGACACCACGATCATAAAAAAGAATGTTGGTTTTCTCTTATATTAAGAAAATGCAAGTTTAAGTGTTTTTTCATGTGAAAAGAAAACGACATCTCAAATTGGGAGCTTACAAAATTGAGATTTTTAGTGGCAAACTTTATATGGGAAGATTGAAAGTATCATACACTTTTGATAAATTTACTTTAGATTCTGAAAGTTATCTTGATTCATCATTATTTGAGTAAATAAATCTTTGAATGATGATATAGTGTGAGTGATTATATATAATTATTTAGGTGAAGCTAAACTATTAGCTTGTTATTTATTAGATGAAATGTCTTATGAGATATTGATAATACTTTTTATGAGTTATGAAAATATTATTCCCCTATCTTAAATTTTTTGAAAATATGAGGGTTATGGTGTCTTACTAGAATTATGTTAAAAATACTTTTTTTGATCTTGATATTCAAAATAATTTCTCTAAATTCGTAAACGTATATTTGTTGAGAAATAAAGATAAAGTCTTTTTTTGATATATTTTAGTGTATAAATTGTATGTTACATACAAAATTGAAAATTTCATGAACTGTGAAAAAGTTATCCCCTATTTTGAAATATTTGAAAGTGTGGGAATATATTGCTAATGTTATGCTACTTGAGCTTGAAAATTTTATTTTAGTTTTTGAGAATATTTTTTTTTAAAAAGGATAATATTATATTTGAGAGGTACCACAATATGGTACTAAATAAAGTGAATTTTTCGTGATATTAGAGGTACAAAAATTTAAAGTGAATCTCAATATGCACCGGTGGTTGTGTTATCCTGGGGGGAGGGGGAGGGGGATGTCATAACATGAAAACTAGCCAAACAAATTTGTTGTTTGGAGTTGGCTAGTAATGAGGCTTGTTAAGAAAGCTAGTGAGTATTTTAATTGGAATAAAATCATCTTGTGTTTTTCTATAATTTTGGTAGTTATGATGAAAAATAAATAAATTGGTAAAAATAGACACACTCATTTGAGATAAAATATGATAAAATAATTGTTATGTGATGAAATTATTTACATAAATTATATATAATCGAAAGTGAATCTGATCAATTCACAAACTAAATGAAACATCAAAGCGAGTGTGGCTTTTGTCAATTTAAGAAGATCAATAATGGTAGTAGCCCAAACTATGTGTAACAACCCTCGTAATAATTTTTGACTTTTAGTGTATTTTGGTCGTTTTAACCCTCTTTATAGTTGTATTATGGTATTCATGGTTTGCGGAAATGGGTGGCATGGTTTCCGAGGTTGTTGGTTGAGAATTATGCAAGTTTCTCATTTTAGAAGGTTGAAAAGCTGATATGGTTGACTTTAGTTATCATTCATAAAAGTTGATCTCATATCGAGATTTCATCAGCATCATCAGCTCCGGAGCATCATTTTTGGGTTAGTAGAACTATTAGTTCGGGTTCGGAGACATTTGGATGAGTTTTTGAGTTTTGAAAGTTGGAAACTTAAGAGAGTTGACCAAAGTCAATATTCGAGTTTCGACGATATCACTAGGTCCGGAGAGTTACTTTTGGTCTAGTTGAAGGTTTGGTTCAGTTCCCGATGGTTCAAAATGAGTTTTGTAACGATTGGGTCCGTCATTACGGGTAAATCATTCGTGCCAATTTTTAGAGTTAGAAAACTTCGGGTTTGAGAGTTTAAAATTCTAGGCTAGGCTAGTCTCGGCCAGTTTTGGAGCGAGGTATGGTCTAGGGTAATTCGGGTAAGGATTGGGTTAGATGTCTTGATTTGAGCTAGTTTTCCTTTTAGCTAAGACATAAAGGAGTCCAAGGGACTTTTCAAAATTAAATTCGGGTATGTAGAACTCCCAGAATCAAGATTGACGTGAAGGGGTTATTTCGGGACGTCAGAGAAATAAGTGTGTTGTAAAATGGACTATTTTTGGAGATTATACGACTTTCTATCCCGTGGCGGTTGACACTCCACCATAGCGACCTCCGCTGTAGCGAAGAAATTACCGCTACAACGAAAGTCAATGATGGTCAGCCTCCGCCATAGCGAACGACTCCGCTACGGCGGTACCGCTATAGTGGAGCGGACCGCTATAGCGGAGCGTGATGGGATTTAATGCATAAACTTCTCCAAAATAGTTCAGTTTTTCTGCAACTCATTTTGGGAGAAGAATGTGGCGATTTTGGGCGATTTCTACCGGTTTTCCATCATTTTTCGTCCTAAAGGTAAGGATTCTACTCCCAAAAATCCGTGATATCTTTTCTATGCTATAGAATTGCTAGGGGTAGACTTGGGAAAAGGTTTGGGATGACCTAAAAATGGTATAATCCGGGGAAAAAGGGGATTCTAGGGTGCTAGAGTTCTTGGGTTTTGATCCTCGATAATGGGTAATGATCATTTAGCCATAATTCTCTAAGAGAATTCGTAAAAATGATGTATTTAGGTGAATTAATGGTGAAAAAGCCCGGGAGTGGGTGGAATGATCATGGTTGGCCTGGGGTTTGGGATTTTTCATAATCCGGGTAAATTGTAGGCCATAATAATTGATTTTGGTTACTGTGTATTGTTTCTAGACCAAGAACCAGCAAGGGATCCTGAAAGGAGAAAAGCTCCGGCACTGTAGAGTTTGCTTATTCGAGGTAGGTGATGGTTATTGATTCCTGTATGCATTGTGTGTTTGTGTACTCATGTCTAAGTAATTGTGTGGTATGGATTGCTTAGAAAATGGCTAAGAATGTCCAAAATCATGTTTTCAGTCTTGTGAAATGAACTAGGTGTGTTGCTTGTTGGTTTACAAGTGTGATTGTTCACTGTTTGTGACTGTGAAGTTGTGTGACATTCAGTTGGCTCGGGTACCATGCATGTTACGAAATATACTAATGGTTGACTCGGGTACTACGCCTGGTACGGAATATACTAACGATTGGCTCGGGTACCATGCCTGGTACATGATAATACTAACGGTTGGCTCGGGTACCACACCTGGTACTAGTTTACTTTCTTGTATTCATCATCTTTATTAATGGTTCCCTGAGTGGACCGGGTTGTGTTTATGAATTATGATTGTGTATTTTGGTCCTTGAGAGGCCGGGTTGTTATATTGCTTTATGAGTTGGTCTTGGTGAAGACTGGGTTGTTTGTCTGACACTTAGGTGTTGTCTAGAGGGGATCCAGGGTGGGTCTGAGATAGGTAACGAGGCATAATTGTTATTGTTGTGGATTGTTGATCATAACTGTGAAATGGCTTACATGTGGGACAAGTTAGGTAGAGACTTGTAGTCTAGGAATACCTTTTGACTTGCCTATGTGTTTCTGTACTCTTACTTGATTTCTGTACTGCTCATACACTATTTATTTGGAACTGGTTGATGATCCTGCCAGTACACGGTGGTTGTGTACTGATACTGTACTTGCTTATCTTTTTATGAGTACATGAAATCTTTCGACGGTTGACGCACGACCTCACTTATAGGCCTGACACTTCGAGATATCAAGGGTGAGCTATTCGACCAAGATGCCTTGACTTCCATCTATTTGAGTTGTAACCCATTTAATTTGGGCTTAGGCTATTTTTATTTTTGGGATTGCATCCCCGTACTCTAGTATTTGGTAGATGTTTGGTACGATGACTTTCAGATTCTAGGGTGGGATTTCCGCAGGTTACATTTATTTCTATAGAGTTGATTTTAATATGATTGATTGCTAGTTTACATTTTTGCACACTGGTTTTAAACTGTTAGGCTATGCTAAGAGTGAGACTCTATTGGTTCGCTCATCCGGAGGTTGGGTGGATGCCACTCACGATGGTCTGGGTCGTGACAAAGATGGTATCAGATCCCTAGGTTTGTTGATCTCGTCGTACAAAAATAGGTCTAGTAGATTCTTGCAGAACGGTGCGGAGACGTTCGTACTTTTCTTAGAGAGGCTATAGGACTTTAGAAAACTCTATCTTCTTTCTTCCATCGTGCTATAACTTGATTCCAATTGGTATCTGATCATACAAATTGGTATCTGACTCTTTCACTCTTCTGTCCGCAGATGGTTAACACAAGAAACAACGGAGTTAGATAAGCGGTCCCAGCAGCGGGCCCGACTGTCCATGGTAGAGGCATGAGAAGGGGCAAAGGACGAAGAAGAGCCACACCCGCCAGGGGTGGGGCTCAAGCTGCTGCAGGAGCGCGAGAGGCAACCCCTACCCCAACTCAGGAACAAGTTGTCGAAGATGTGGAAGTTGTTGTGGAGGATGAAGGGGCTCGGGCGGAGGCAGAGGCGGCACCGGCTGGAGGTGCAGGCCTTCCCTCTTGACGCCCGAAGCATTTCAGCAGGCTTGGAATTTCTTGAGTGGTTTGGTTGGGGCTGGAGCCATACCCGCGAGCGTTGCAAACCAGGCTCTGGGAACTAAGCCAATAGATCCTATGGCTCCTAGGATGGATGCAGCTTCAGGCACAAGTGACTTCTTCAGGCCAATGCTAGGCCCAGTGATGATAGAAAATGAACATGAGATGCTGACCAAGTTTCTCAAGCTGAAACCTCATACGTTTGAAGGTACTGACAGGGAAGATGCTTATGAGTTCATACTGGATTATTATGAGAGGTTGCACAGGCTGGGCATTGTGCAACAGTATGGGGTTGAGTTCGTCACATTTCAGATGCAGGGTGATGCCAAGCAGTGATGGAGATCTCATGTGGAGTATCGGTTGTCTGTTTTACCTCCACTGACTTGGGAGAAGTTCCACTTTCTTTTCTTAGAGAAGTACGTACCCTGTACCTTGAGGGATCGGAAAAAGGATGAATTCTTGAATTTGGAGCTGGGTAGCATGTCAGTCTCTGCTTACGAGGCAAAATTTCATACCTTGTCTCATTTTGCTACACAATTGCTGGGTTTTGAGGAGGAACGGGTTCGGTTGTTTATCAAGGGTTTGAATACTGAGTTTCAGGTATTGTCTGTGCACATGACTTCTTCAGGAAAAGGCTTCAATGAAGTGTCAGATTATGTGAAGAAACTTGAGGGAGTCAGGCAGGCGGGGAATGCTAAGGTGTTAGCTAAGATGCCCCGGAGCGAGGGAAATTATGGTGGTTCGTACTCCAGGGGTATGAATCAACAAGTATACTCATCCCGTCCTATTCTGTCAACTATGCTAGCTGCTACAGGTGGTCGTCCGGGAGCTAATCAGCAGTTTTCATCTCCTAAGGGCCGGGGAGCTTCTTATTCATCTGCTAGTAGGCCTGCACTTGACCGCGGTTGTTTCCATTGTGGTGATCTGGGCCACTTTAAGAGGGAGTGCCCTCACAGGCAGACTGGTCATCAGGTTCAGCAACATCCTAAGGCTGTGGTCCCGACAGGTAGAGGTGGTGATGCTAGAGGTTGTCCACAGGGTGGCGAGATAACTTTCAGGAAGGCCGAGGAGACAGAGGAAACGGTGACGCAGGTAGGGGTGAGGCGCAACCGTCCAGGGAGGTTGCTCGGATTGATGACCGAGCTCACTGTTACGCATTTCCAGGGAGAACCGAGGCTGAGGCATCAGATACGGTAATCACATGTATCATTCTCATCTGTGATAAAATGGCTTCGGTATTATTTGACCTAGGCTCTACATATTCTTATTTGTCTGTGAGTTTTGCGTTGGGTCTGGACTTGATATGTGATATCCTTGATTCTCCTATCTATGTTTCTACCCTAGTTAGAGAGTCGGTTATTGTGACTCATGTTTATCGTAACTGTTCGGTTGTTTTTATGGGGTTGCATACTTGGGTAGATTTAGTAATTCTGGATATGGTTGACTTTGAAATTATTTTGGGCATGACCTGGTTATCCCCGTATCATGCTGTGTTGAATTGTAACACCAAGACTGTGGCTCTAGAGATTCCGGGTAAGGATAGGCTTGAGTGGGAAGGAGTGTATAGGTCTAAGTCGGTCAGAGTTATATCGTTCGTTCGGGCTAGGAAGCTAGTGGGGAGAGGGTGTTTAGCCTTTTTGGCTCATCTCTGGGATGATAGTGTGGAGTCCCCCTCTATTGATTCAGTTCCAGAGTTTCGAGAGGTATTGCCAGCGGATTTGCCTGGCATGCCTCCGGACAGGGATATTGACTTTTGTATAGACGTGGAGCCGGGGACTCATCCCATTTCCATTCCCCCGTATTGTATGGCTCCAACAGAGTTAAGGGAACTTAAGACTCAGCTTCAGGAACTCCTAGATAAGGGATTTATCCATCCCAGTGCTTCGCCTTGGGGTGCTCCGATATTGTTCGTAAAGAAGAAGGATGGTAGTATGCGGATGTGCATAGCTTACAGGCAGTTGAACAAGGTTACCAACCGGAATAAGTATCCTCTACCCCGTATCGATGATCTGTTTGATCAGCTACAAGGTGCATCGGTGTTTTCAAAAATTGACTTGAGGTCAGGGTATCACCAGTTGAAAATTAGGCTCGAGGATGTTCCTAAGACTGCTTTTCGGACTCGATACAGACATTACGATTTCTTAGTGATGTCATTTGGGTTGACTAATGCGCCGGCGGCATTCATGATTTTAATGAATGTGGTGTTTAAATCTTACTTGGATTCATTCGTCATCATTTTCATTGATCATATTTTGATCTATTCCAAGAGTAGGGAGGAGCATGCTAAATATCTCCGTATAGTGTTGGATATTTTGAGGCGTCAAAAGCTTTATGCGACGTTCACCAAGTGTGAGTTCTTGTTGACTTCAGTAGCATTGTTTAGGTATGTAGTGTCAGAAAAGGGGGTGATGGTAGATCCCCAGAAGATTGAGGAAGTCAAGAGTTGGGTCCAGCCTAGATCGGTGATTGAGGTGAGACGTTTTGTAGGGCTTACAGGTTATCACCGGAGGTTTATCAACGATTTTGCATCCATTGCTACTCACTTGACTCTGCTGGGGATTCAACTAGGTTCTAACCAAAATGATTTTAACTAACTCTTATTTGACTAACTATTCAGATTTGTAATAATTAATTTCTTATTTTATTTGTTTACTTGTTTAATTTCCGCAAATTATAAACTGTTGTATTTTCATGGAATATTCCGCCTCCCTTCTGGCTAACACAGAAAGATGTACCATTTGTGTGGTACGACAAGTGCGAGGAGAGCTTCCAAAAGCTCAAGACACTTCTGACCACGACTTCTATTTTGTCCTTGCCGGTTGAAGGTAAAGACTTTACTGTTTACTGTAATGCTTCATATTCAAGTTTGGGTGCTGTGTTGATGCAAGATAGGAATGTGATAGCCTATGCTTCTAGGCAGTTGAAGGTGCATGAGAGAAACTATTCGACTCACGATTTCGAGTTGGCAGCGGTGGTCTTTGAACTCAAGATTTGGAGACACTATCTCTATGGTGTCAAGTGTGAGGTGTTCACTGATCATCGCAGTCTGAAGCATGTTTTCACTCAGAAGGACTTGAATTTGAGGCAGAGAAGGTGGATGGAGTTGTTGAAGGATTATGATGTGACTATTCAGTACCATTCGGGTAAGACTAATGTGGTGGCAGACGCATTGAGCCGGAAGACAGTTAGCATGGGCAATTTGTCTTGTTTGGGGGTGTCCAAACGACCACTAGCAAGGGAAATCCAGGCATTGGAGTCCAAGTTCATGCACTTGGGAATTTCAGAACAAGGTGATGTCTTGGCCAGTATTGAAGTCAAATCCACATTTATACGGGAGATAAAAGACAAATAGTTTCAGAATTCGCAGTTGGGCAGGCTTCGGAGCAAGGCAATATCCAGAGAGTCCGGAGATGCCACGTTGGACTCAGGCAATGTGTTAAACTTTAGAGGAAGGATATGTGTTTCTCGAGTTGATGACATGATTCAGAAAGTGTTGGCAGAGGCTCATGGTTTGCGGTATTCAATTTATCCGGGTGTAACCAAGATGTACATGAATTTGAGGCAACTTTATTGGTGGCTTGGTATGAAAGGGACATAGCTGATTTTGTGTCCAAGTATCAGAATTTCCAGCAAGTAAAGTATGAGCACCAAAGGCCTGCAGGACTATTTCAGAGGATGCCCATTCCAGAGTGGAAGTGGGAGAGAATAGCCATGGATTTTGTGGTGGGTCTCCCCAAGACTTTGGGGAAGTATGACTCTGTTTGGGTCATTGTTGACAGGCTGACCAAGTCAACTCACTTCATCCCGGTCAGGATGGATTGCAATTCACAGTAATTGGCTAAGATCTACGTGAAAGAGATTGTTAGATTTCATGGAGTGCCACTGTCCATCATTTCAGACAGGGGTACGCAGTTTACATCTAAGTTTTGGGGTAAGTTGCATGAGGAGTTGGGCACATAACTCACCTTTAGTACAAACTTCCATCCTCAGACTGATGGTCTGTGGGAGAGGACGATTCAGGTATTGGAGGACATGCAGAGAGCATGGGTGATTGACTTCGGGGGTCATTGAGACCAGTTTCTACCGTTGTATGAGTTCTCATACAACAATAGCTACCACTCCAGTATCAACATGACACCATTCGAGGCTCTGTATGGGAGGAGTTGTAGGTCACCGATTGGGTGGTTTGAGAAAGATGATGTAAAGCCTTTGGGCGTAGACTTGGTAAGGGAAGCGCAAGAAAAGGTAAGAGGTATTAAGGCCAAGTTACTAGCTCCCCAAAGCAGGCAGACGGAATATGCGGATCGCAAGGTCCGGGATATGGAATTTCAGGTTGGTGAACAGGTATTGTTGAAAGTGTCACCAATAAAGGGAGTTATGCATTTCGATAAGAGGGGCAAGCTCATCCCCCGGTTCATCGGACCGTTTGAAGTTCTTGAGATTGTAGGGCCCGTTGCTTACAGATTAGCGCTGCCACCCAGTCTGTCGAGTGTCCATCCAGTGTTTCACGTATCCATGCCAAAGCGATACCATGGGGATGGGGACTACATCATCAAGTGGGATGAGGTGTTACTTGATATGGATCTTCTCTATGAAGAGGAGCCAATTTTGATTCTTGATCGGGATGTCCGAATATTGAGGACAAATGTGATTAGTATTGTGAAGGTTCAATAGAAGCATCGTCCGGTTGAGGAGGCCATTAGGGAAACCGAGCGGGATATGCGGGACAAGTACCCTCGCTTGTTTGAGGATACATGTACTACTCTTTCTTTCTTTCTTTCTTTATCTTTCCGTATTTTCGAGTTTGATCATTCGGGGATGAACAATGGGTAAATTGGTATCTGTTGTAATGATCGAGTCTGTCATTACGGGTAAACCATTCTTGCCAATTTTTAGATTTAGAAAACTCTGGATTTTGGAGTACCACGAGAACCAAACTTCCTGTACTGAGAACCACGAGAGGGTTCCACAAACCGTGGACTGTTCCACGAGTCATGAATCCAAGTCGTGGAACTCAGACTCATAGCTTGACAAAAGGCCCAGGAACCACGACAGGGTTCCACGAGCCATGGAAGTTTCTACGAGTCGTGGAACCCATCCGTGGAACCGGAGTCGCGAATTTTAGCAGTTTTCTCTTAAATTTTTCAGGGTCATTTCAGACTTTTTCTACCCCTTTTAATGCCTAAGCTACAATATTTTGGTTATTCTAAGCCTAGTTTATTAGTCAAAAACTACCTAAATCATCTATTCTCCTAAAATCATCAGACTTAGAAAAAAAAGAAGCAAAAGAGGCGACAGTTTTCTCTCAAGAACAAGCAGGAAGTCTTCTTCAAGCTCAGCCCTAAGCCCAAGGTTTTCCTCCATAGTTTCTTCTCTAGGTATGTGAGATTTCACTACTAGGTTCCTTTCACCCATTAGGACCCTAGAATTTAGTCAAGCTCTTCATGAAATATTTAGACCTAGGGTTCCTAAATCTTAGGGATTCCTTTCAATTCAGATGCTATGGTTTAAGTGTAATTAGATACATGTTTCTTGGGGAATTAGCATAATCACATGTACAGAATTCAGTAACCCTAACTTGTATTAAAATTCAGTATTCATGATTTGTACTTATTAGGCAGATAATTCAGACAGTTATACTTCAGAATAGAATGCTATCATGTTTCAGTATATATGTACGTGCATTCTCAGATAACTATCAGTATTGAGCTATCCAGCATTTCAGCTTGTGTTTCATTGCTTATGTATTCAGTTGGGAGTAGAATTAGCACCGAGCGGACGGAGGGATGAAGGCTCACCCGCTAGTTTAGGCTGAGACCTTTAGTAACAGTCCCTGAGTCCCAGAACTACGGCGCCACCATAGGTTCTAAAGGGGTAACCCGTCAGATTAGGCTTGACACCCTTGTCCCTTGTGAACATCAGTTTAGTGGATACACGTATGCTTTGTTTGTACCTTTGGCAAGGTATGAACACCCTTCCATCCAGGATTACATGTTGGCCTATAGTTAGCTCAGTTTGAGGTATGTCGGTTAATAGTATCTCCCACAGTCAGATTCATATTGCATTTACCTTATATTCAGTCAGTCAGTTCAGCATGTTGTATATACTCGTGATATTTATTTGGTCATTGCATCCAGCTTATCTATCAGCCTATGTTTCAATATGTATTTCTTTGTTAAGTCATTATGTTGTTCAACATAAAATATATCCCGCATGCTCAGTACATTCGAAGTACTGACGCATACTTTTGTGCTACATCGTTTCATGATGTAGGTTCAGGCGCTCAACATCCAGACTGCACTTAGATCGACTTCTAGTCCTTACGCTGCAACTTCTATGGTGAGTCCTCAAAGTTTGAGGATGATAGACATGCTTTATCTTTCAGTTCTTACTTCTCAGTTTTAGATATTAGAGTTAGCTGGGGGCCTGTCCCAGTAACTCACATCCGTTAGAGGCTTTCAGACATAGATTAGATTCATCTATTGAGTGGTTGGTGTTGTTTTCAGTCATCACTATACTCTTTATATATATTTATATTCAAACTTGTTTGAGCTCTTTCCCACTTCAGATGTTATATTGTTTTCAGCTTCTGCACAATATATGTCTTTAATTAAAATTGTCTAGATATGCCAGACCATGGGTTAACTTAGGGTCACTTGTGATGCTAAGCACCGTGTTATGTCTAGGGGTAGACTCGGGGCGTGACAATTTTGGTATCAGAGCATCAGGTTTTAGTGTCCTAGGGTGTCTGAAAGCCGCATCAAATAGAGTTTTCTTTATGGGTGTGAAGCGCGCCACACTTATGGGGGGAGAAGCTATGAGATGACATTAGGAACCACTTCCCTTCTTTCTTTTCCAGCGCGTGCTATAGAGTATGAACTCTATTTAATCTCCTTCTAACTCATGCTCTTTGCATTTCAGTGAAAATGCCTTCCATAAGAGCTAACACCAGGAATCAGCCAGCACCAGCAGCTCCAGCAGACCCATTGAATGAGCAAGTCACGCATGCCAAATTCAGGGCTGCATTTCAAGTGCTTGCTCAAGCTATGACCGCTCAGGTCAATCAACAGGCAATGGCACCAGCTCCACCTCAGACTAATAATGCTGCAGCTAGGATCCGGGACTTCACTCGGATGAACCCTCTGGAATTTCATGGGTCCAAGTCATAAGAGGATCCGCAGGAGTTTCTTGACGACATTCAGAAAGTAACTAACATTATGGGTGTCACTCTAGTCGAGAGTGTAGATTTGGCCACCTATTAGTTGAAGGGAGTGGATTATACTTGGTATCAGCAGTGGAATGAGTCTCGTTGTGCAAATGCAGGTCCAGTGGATTGGAAACAGTTGAAGTCTGCATTTTTGGACAGGTTCTTCCCACTTGAGCTTAGAGAAGCGAAGGTCCAGGAATTCATAAACTTGAAGCAGAATGATATGAGTGTGAGGGAATATGCAGTATGCACTCAAGTTCACACAACTGTCTAAGTATGCCCCAGCGATAGTGGCTGACTTTAGAGCCCGTATGAGTAAGTTCGTATCTGGGGTGTCCGATGATGTGGTCAAGGAATGCAATACTGCCATGCTTGTTAAGGAAATGGACAACTCCAGGTTGGTTACTTATGCCCAGCAGATTGAGAAAGAGAAAATCAAAGAGAGGGGAGGAGACAGTAAGAGAGCTAGGACATGTGATTTCAACTACTCTCAGTAGAGGTCAGAGGGTGGTAATCGCTCTCATTTCCATCAAAAATCTTCAGCTTCAGCTCTATCTTTTGCCAGTTCCCCAGTGCCTAAGTTCAGACAGGATCAATGGGATAGAGCGCCAGGCTCTAAGTCCCAAGGTACAGTTACTAGTGGGCGCACCCATCCAGTTTGTAAGTAGTGTGGTAAAAATCACTAGGCTGAGTATATGTCAGACAATGGTAATTGTTTTGGGTGTGGTGCCATATGATGAAGGAGTGCCCTGTAAATTCTCATAAGGGCAGGGATACTTGTTCACAAAATCAGGCCTGTTCTACAACAGCTCCAGCAGGTCACCCCACTCAGTAGGGTGCCTCGTCCGATATAGGTGGTGGTCAGCGCCAGAATAGGTTGTATGCCCTTTAGACTCGACAGGACCAGGAGGATTCTCCCGATGTGGTAATGGGTACCTTACAATTCTTCCATTTAGATGTTTATGCATTGTTAGACCTAGGGGCTACACTTTCTTTTGTAACTCCTTATATAGTAGTAAACTTCGGTGTCATTCTAGAAATCCTCCCAGAACCCTTCTCAGTCTCTACTCCAGTTGATGACCCAGTTATAGCCAGATGAGTATACAAAAATTGCCCTGTCACAGGTTCCCAGAAAGTCACCTCAGCCAATCTTGTAGAGTTAGAAATGACTAACTTCAATATTATTCTAGGCATGAATTGGTTACATTCCTATTATTCCTCAGTTGATTGCAGAACTAGGATCGTTCAATTTCAGGTTCCAAATGATCCAGTCTTAGAATGGAAGGGTAGTACCTCAGTGCCTGTAGGTCGATTCATCTCTTACCTTAAGGCCAGAAAAATGATTTTCAAAGGGTATGTCTACCATCTTATTCGGGTTAAGGATTCCAACTCTGAGACCCCAACTCTTGAGTCAGTACCACTGGTGAATGAGTTTCCAGAAGTGTTCCCAGAAGATCTTCCCAGAGTTCCTCTCGAAAGGGAAATTGACTTCAAAATAGATCTCCTTCCAGATACCCAGCCTCTTTCGATTCCTCCTTACAAAATGGCTCCAGATGAGCTTAAGGAATTGAAAGAACAGTTGAAATACCTTCTAGATAAGGGCTTCATCAGACCCATCATCTCTCTATGGGGTGCTCCAATTCTCTTTGTGCGTAAGAAAGACGGTTCTCTCTGGATGTGCATCGACTACCGTCAGTTGAACAAAGTCACCATAAAAAACAAATATCCTATCCCCAGGATTGATGACTTGTTCGACCAGCTTCAGGGTGCTAGTTGCTTCTCTAATATAGACCTCAGATTTGATTATCATCAGCTCAGAGTCGAAGATAGTGACATCCCGAAGACAACCTTCAAAACTCAGTATGGTCACTATGAATTTGAAGATATGTCTTTTGGACTAGCAAATGCTCCTGCAGCTTTCATGGACTTAATGAACAAGGTGTTCAAACAGTATTTAGACTTGTTCATTATCGTTTTCATTGATGATATTCTCGTATATTCCTAGAATAAGGAAGAGCATGCGAATCACCTGAGGGTTGTTCTGCAAACTCTCAAGGATCGCCAACTATTCGCTAAGTTCAGCAAGTCTGAATTTTGGTTGCAATCTGTCGCTTTCCTTGGTCGTGTGGTGTCTAGCGAAGGAATTCAAGTGGATTCTCAGAAGATAGAGGCAGTAAAGAGTTGGCTTAGACCCACTTCTCCGTCTGACATCAGGAGTTTTTTGGGTTTGGCTGGTTACTACAGGAGATTCGTTGAAGGATTTTCATCCATAGCTTCCCCATTGACCAAGTTGTCTCAGAAAAAGGTCAAGTCCCAATGGTCAGATGAGTGTGAGAAAAGCTTCTTAGAACTGAAGACCAGGTTGACTACAACTCTTATTTTGACTCTACCAGAGGGTTCAGATGGCTATGTGGTTTATTGCGATGCATCCAGGGTTGGCCTGGGTTGTGTTTTAATGCAACAGGGTAAGGTCATAGCTTATGCTTCCAGACAATTTAAGGTCCATGAGAAGAACTACTCGACTCATGACCTTGAGCTTGTAGCTGTTGTGTTTGCCCTAAAGATTTGGAGACACTACTTGTATGGTGTTCTTGTTGATGTATTCACATATCATAAGAGCCTCCAGTATGTGTTCACCTAGAAAGAGTTGAATCTTCGTCAGCGAAAGTGGCTTGAGTTCTTCAAAGACTATGATATGAATGTGCTCTACCATCTGGGTAAGGCCAATGTAGTGGCTGATGTCCTCAACAGAATGTCCATGGGTAGTGTGTCACATGTTGAGAAAGAGAGGAAAGAATTATCTAGGGATGTTCATAGGCTTGCTCGGTTAGGAGTTTGCCTCATGGACATGACAGATGGTGGTGTGATAGTCCAAAATGGGTCAGAATCTTTATTGGTAGCGGAGGTTAAATAGAAACAAGACAATGATCCTATATTTCTTCAGTTGAAAGGTGCAGTTCATCAGCAGAGAGTATAGGTTTTCTCTCAAGGGGGAGATGGTGTGCTTATTTACCAGGGTCGTTTATGTGTACCTAATATGGGTGAGTTGAGACAACAAATCCTTATAGAAGCCTATAATTCTAGATATTCTATTCATTCCGGTGCCACTATGGTGTACCGTGATGTACGAGAAGCATATTGGTCGTACGACATGAAGAAGGACATTGCTGAGTTTGTGGCTAAGTGTCCCAATTATCAATAGGTTAAAGTAGAACATCAAAAACCAGGAGGTGTGACTCAGGACGTTAGCATTCCTACTTGGAAGTGGGAAGTGATCAACATAGATTTCATTACGGGTTTACCTCGTACTCGCAAGCAGCACAACTCCATTTGGGTGAAAGTGGACAGAGTCACTAAGTCAGCTCACTTCTTCGCTGTCAAGACTACAGATTCAGCGGAGGACTATGTCAAACTCTACATTAGCGAGATAGTCAGGTTGCATGGGGTTCCCTTGTCTATCATCTCAGATAAGGGTCCTTAGTTTACATCTCAATTTTAGAGATCATTTCAGAAAGGTCTTGGTACTCACATGAATCTCAGTACAACATTTCATCCGCAGATGGATGGCCAGGCAAAGTGTACCATTAACACCTTAGAGGACATGTTAAGGGCTTAGGTGATCTATTTCAAGGGTAGTTGGGATGATCACCTACCTCTAATAGAGTTTGCTTATAATAACAGTTTCCATTCCAGTATTCAGATGGCCCCATATGAGGCACTTTATGGGATTAGATGCAGGTCACCGGTTGGTTGATTCGAAGTAGGTGAAACAACCTTGGTTGGGCTAGATTCAGTTCATGAAGCTATGGAGAAAGTTCAGCTCATCAGAGAAAGATTGGAAATAGCTCAGAGTCGTCAGAAGTCCTATGCAAATGTGAGGAGAAGGGACTTAGAGTTTAAAATCGATGATTGGGTCTTCTTGAAAGTGTCACCCATGAAGGGGGTGATGAGATTTGGCAAGAAAGGGAAGCTCAGTACCAGATATGTAGGTCCTTACAGAATCCTGAAAAGGATCAGTAATGTGGCTTATGAGCTAGAGTTGCCAGCACAACTAACAACAGTTCATCCAGTCTTTCACATTTCTCTGTTGAAGAAGTGTGCAAGTGATACGACATCGATTGTTCCTTTAAAGAGTGTGGCTGTGAAGGATAGACTCACCTATGAGGAGGTTCTAGTTGAGATTCTTGACCGTCAGGTTCGTAGGTTGAGGAATAAGGAAGTCGCTTCAGTAAAGGTCTTGTGGAGGAATCAGTCCATAGAGGGAGCTACTTGGGAAGCAGAAGCAGCCATGATGGCCAAGTACCCTCACCTCTTTCCCTCTGATTCAGTTTCAGCCTGAGGTAATAGTTACTCTCCAGTCTCTCAGTTTACTCGTGTGTGATTCAGTCTCAGTACCTTGTTCCCTCAGTTATCCTTGCATTTCAGCATGTTTGCATGTTTGTGGAGCTCAGTTCACCTAGATATCAGTTTCCAGTACTTAGTTGGTTGGGATTGCAGCTCCTTCCCTCCAAACTCAGCTTATTTAGTCTTCTTTCGAGGACGAATGATCCCAAGGGGTAGATATTGTAACACCCCAGAACTTCCAAGCCCAGACTTAGCTCAGAAAACCAGAAGAAATTAATTTTTTTCCAACTGTCAGTCATTCCATGAGTCAGGTCCACAAGCCGTGGAACTATCCATGAGTCGTAGACTGGACTCATGGAAATAACACCAGAGGCAAGTTTCTCTGAAGTTCAGTCATGACCCAAGATCACGGACCATAGAAGTTTCCACGGACCATAGACACCGTCCGTGAAACCTTCCCTACAGATGACTCCCAAGATCCACGAGTGGGATCCACGACCCGTGGAAGTTTCCACGAGTCATGAACTACACTCGTGGAACCAGCTTCCAGTAGCTCAGACCAAGTGCCCAGGGTCCACGCGTGGGATCCATGATCTGTGTAAGTTTCCACGAGTCGTGGAACCCATCCATGGAGCCCATATCCAGCAACCCAAACTTCCTGTACTAAGAACCACGAGAGGGTTCCATGAACCATGGATGGTTCCACGGGTCGTGAATCCAAGTCATGGAACTCAGACCCGTAGCTTGACAAAAAGGCTCAGGAACCACGACAGGGTTCCACGAGCCATGGAAGTTTCTACGAGTCGTGGAACCCATCCGTGGAACCGGAGTCGCGAATTTCAGCAGTTTTCTCTTAATTTTTTCAGGGTCATTTCAGACTTTTTCTACCCCTTTTAATGCCTAAGCTACAATATTTTGGTTATTCTAAGCCTAGTTTATTAGTCAAAAACTACCTAAATCATCTATTCTCCTAAAATCATCAGACTTAGAAAGAAAAGAAGCAAAAGAGGCGACAATTTTCTCTCAAGAACAAGCAGGAAGTCTTCTTCAAGCTCAGCCCTAAGCCCAAGGTTTCCTCCATAGTTTCTTCTCTAGGTATGTGATTTAACTACTAGGTTCCTTTCACCCATTAGGACCCTAGAATTTAGTCAAGCTCTTCATGAAATATTTAGACCTAGGGTTCCTAAATCTTAGGGATTCCTTTCAATTCAGATGCTATGGTTTAAGTGTAATTAGATACATGTTTCTTGGGGAATTAGCATAATCACATGTACAGAATTCAGTAACCCTAGCTTGTATTGAAATTCAGTATTCATGATTTGTACTTATTAGGCAGATAATTCAGACAGTTATACTTCAGAATAGAATGCTATCATGTTTCAGTATATATGTACGTGCATTCTCAGATAACTATCAGTATTGAGCTATCCAACATTTTAGCTTATGTTTCATTTCTTATGTATTCAGTTGGGAGTAGACTTAGCACCGAGCAGACGAAGGGATGAAGGCTCACCCGCCAGTTTAGGCTGAGACCTTTAGTAACAGTCCCTGAGTCCTAGAACTATGGCGCCACCGTAGGTTCTAAAGGGGTCACCCGTCAAATTAGGCTTGACACCCTTGTCCCTTATGAACATCAGTTTAGTGGATCCACGTAAGCTTTGTTTGTACCTTTGGCAAGGTATGAACACCCTTCCATCCAGGGTTACAGGTTCGCCCCATAGTTAGCTCCATTTGGGGTATGTCGGTTAGTAGTATCTCCCACAGTCAGATTCATATTGCATTTACCTTATATTCAGTCAGTCAGTTCAACATGTTGAATATACTCGTGATATTTATTTGGTCATTGCATCCAGCTTATCTATCAGCCTATGTTTCAGTATGTATTTTTGTGTTAAGTCATTATGTTATTCAACATAGAACATATCCTGCATGCTCAGTACATTCAAAGTACTGACGCATACTTTTGTGCTACATCATTTCATGATGTAGGTTCAGGAGCTCAACATCCAGACCGCACTTAGATCGACTTCTAGTCCTTACGCAGCAGCTTCAGTGGTGAGTCCTCAAAGTTCGAGGAAGATAGACATGCTTTATCTTTCATTTCTTACTTTTAAGTTTCAGATTATTAGAGTTAGCTGGGGGCCTGTTCCAGTAACTCACATCAGTTAGAGGCTTTCATACATAGATTAGATTCATCTATTGAGTGGTTGGTGTTGTTTTCAGTTATCACTATACTCTTTATATATATTTATATTCAGACTTGTTTGGTCTCTTTCCCACTTCAGATATTATATTGTTTTCAGCTTCCGTACAGTATATGCCTTTAATTGAAATTGTCTAGATATGCCAGACAATGGGTTAGCTTGGGGTCACTTGTGATGCTAAGCACCATGTTACGTCTAGGGGGTAGCCTCAGAGCATGAAAAATATGATCTCTTTTGGGTGTTTTGATGATTTCATCAGGTCCACAATGTATTTTACAAGTGGTTTGCACTATTGATTTGTGCCCGGAGGGTATCAGATGAGTTTTGGGTACTCGTTTGGAGTTTGGAAGTTTATCGGTATTGTGTTTAAGTAGTGTCACCTGAAACACTCCATTTCGTGTTTGGATGGTACCATTAGATCCGTATCAAAATTTCAGAACTAATGCAAAAAGAATCATCGCATTTTGTATTAGTATGAAGAAGTTATGCCATTTTTAGTGAAACATAACATTGCTGGTGCTGGTGTACCGCAGGTGAGGAAGAGGGGCCACACCAGTGGACCTGAAGGTGCAGAAATGGGTCCGCAGGTGCTGTGGGGGCGCAGGTGTGGCACTTGGGTCGCAGGTGCCACATATGCCGTTGCGGAAATCGCTGAGTTTAAGTCACTAATCGCACCTATTTCGTATTTTTGACATTTTGAAAGTTAGGGAGCTCCGATTGAGACGATTTTTGATGCGTTTTTATCGTACAATCATTGGGTATGTTATTCTAATTTCATTTTATTTATTTTTCAAGATTATCCTTTATGGTTTTCATGTTTTTTATTCACAAGTTGAGATTTGAAACTCAAAATTTATGAAATGAAAAGTTCTTCATTTTAGAATTAATTTGTAATGGGTTTTCATTGATTTTTGGAAATTAAGGTCCTTGAAGTATGGGTAATCTGATTTTAGTATAAATTTATCAATTTTTATCATTTTAGACCGCGTTTGAACTTGGAATTTTGGGATTTTTCTGGGTAAAGTTAAAGTTTGATAAAATAATTATTTCGAGTTTGATTTTAACTTTATTTTTGATAAAATTTTAGATTTGAACTCCTTAATCTATAGGTAAACTATTTTTTGATAAATTTTTGATTTTGTCCTTTCAAGCTTGGGGTTGACTTTTTGAACCTGGTTTAGAACCTTTGTAATATGAGTATCATTAAATTCGTGTTTACATGTAAAACTCATTTTTGATAGAGTGGTTGCGTTTGAAGGCTCTTCGTAAAGGAAGGCTCAAGTATGAGCACTTAGAGTTTTGTTGTTTGGCTTTGAGGTATGTTATGACTTATTTCTTTCATACTTTTCTTGAGTGAGGACTTATCGTCTAAAACATACTATGAGAGGGTTGACTTAGTGACTATAATAGCAATTGAGTTGATATATGTTATTATGATGCATGTGTGGGGGCTTGTGCTGATCATGATAGTAAATGAGATAGTTTATCGCTGTGATACCCGAGTTGAGGCTTATAATATGCTGGATAATAAGGAACTTAGATTCCTCGATTGAAATTGATGCTCTTAGCCGGTGTTCATTAAATTATTGATATTCTGAGATTTTAATTGTATCTTTGGAATTGTCTTATTGTTGTTTTCGTGTGCATACATATTCATTCATTCATATCTTGGACCACTGAGTTATACTATTGGAAGCACTGATTTTGAAAGAAAATGAAATACTTTCTACTCATTCAGTCCAATGCAGGATTCTGGACATAAATATACTATATTTTACCTATTACGTTCGATACACGATTTCGGATGTATATATATGATATGTTATTGATTCTGTCCAATGAAGGATTCTGGGTGAGGTATATAGACCTCGCGAGTCCCCCATGGGTCTTACCTTCCAGCATAGACTGAGAATGAGGTGTATACCGGTAGACATGTCCATTGCATCTCATCCCATATCGTTGCATTGCACCATCATTTGGATTGTTACTTTGATTGAGATATATCGTGTTATTTATATTGAACTTATGGGACTTTTCTGCGTATAAGTTATTTTAATATTTTTTATTCGATACAGTAACTACTTAACTTCAGTCGGCCTATGATGCCTACTGAGTATAAGTGGACCGTACTCACCCCTACTTTCCTGCATCCTTCTAATGCAGATTCAGGTACAAGTGGACCCCATGACTAGAGTTCGTGCTTCTTGGTATCATAGAAGTTGTGGTGAGCTCCTGTGTTTGGAGACTGTCCTGGCTTTCCCTATTACTTATCTTTGTTTTCTTTACTTTCTCAAAATAATGTTGTAGTATTTGGCTTGGAGATTCTGTACTTAGAGTCGCTCTTGTATTCGTGACAGCTGAGTCTTGGGATATTTCTGAAATCTGCTATTCGATTTCATTTGATTAACTTTGAATTAGGTTTGTATTGGTTATTCATTGTGTTATTCCATTATTTACCTTACTTTTAAGTTGCTTGCATGTATTGAGTTAGGCTTATCTACCATGGTTGGGTTGAGGTAGGTGCCATCTCAACCCTTGTGAGTTTTGGGTCGTGACAAGTTGGTATCAGAGTTCTAGGTTCACCAGTCTCATGAGTACAAGAGCAATGTCTAATAGAATTTTGCGGATCGATGCGAAGACGTCCGTTATCTATCTTTGAGAGGCTATAGGAATTTTGTAAATTCTATTTTTCTTGATTTATTTTCGTGCGTTCTTTGTCCGGTCTAACTCTTAAAATCTCCTTATTCCATTCTCACACTTATAGTGAGGATATGTTCTTAGATTTGCACGCTTACAGTTGGGGTGACATCATGTGATTCGGTGTAAGACTGGGTACTAGGGAGAAGATGATAGACTAGTGTGAGGGGTGTGCATATCCAGATTGAAACAATATCTATGGTTTGAAGGCTGATTGTGGTTTAGCTTGTGCATTTTGGGGGTATTCATATGGAAGTGTGAGCAATAATTTGAAGAACTTCATTATCTCCTTATCTTCTACGGGTAGTTGCTCAGCAGTGGGAATAGTATATATGTCCATAGATGATATCTGTAATAGTATTGATAATTGGGAATGGAATGACTAAAGGGAAATTCGGTAATAAGTTTGGTGAATTTAGAGACTATAGTTAAGAAAGTTGAGAAAATGATCAAAATGGTCCTTAATGTATAGGTGTTGCTTTACTTTGGTCCTTAATATATTTCACTTGATTGAAATGGTCCTTAATATATAACAAAAGGTGTTCATTTTGGTCCTTTGCCCTAAACCTAACAGATTTGTCAAAAAAAAGGTGTTAACTTTAACGGTGGGCCCCACGTGACTAACAAAATTCACCATTGTTGTCTTCTTTATTAGCTCTAAAGAAAGAATTTCATGAAATCTAACACCATTTTGTCTTTTATTTCCAACAAAATTGGTTATTTCTCTACCTCTTTTTTCGCCCAAAACTCACTATTTTCTCTAGCAAATTTTTGCAGCTTCCACTCTTATTTCTCATTGTCCTAAATTGATTTCCTTATGCAGCAATTGATAGGGAATCAACATAAATTTTCAAATTCAATTTAATTCTCCAACACTCTGCCTAACATTGCTGAAAATGGGGGAAACATACAAATAAATCCCCAATTCCGGAGTCAATTTTTTTTCCAATATTTGAGCTCACAAAAACAGATCCTCATTGCAATTTAGCAAGAAAACTATCATGAAATTTCAAGATTATTCGAATTAACACGTTTGTTAGCTTAGATGACTCAAAACCAATTTAATGTTTCAGCCTTTTTCCCTATTTTGTGTAAGGAAGGAGTCACTATTAGCTACTACAACTAACGAGCAAGCAAACTCAATCCGCCAGCCCAAAGAAACTGTTGCGAATTCAGAAAAGAGAATTGGCAAAGTAGAGAAAATGGTGTTAGATGTCATAGAACTCTTTCTTTGGAGCTAACAAAGAAGACAATAATGGTGTATTTTAGCCATGTGGGTCCCACCGTTAAATTTAACACCTTTTTTTGATAAATCTATTAGGTTTAGGTTAAAAGATCAAAATGAACACCTTTTGTTATACATTAAGGACCATTTCAATCAAGTGAAATATATTAAGGACCAAAGTAAAGCAAACCTATACATTAAGGACCATTTTGGTTGTTTTCTCTAAGAAAGTTTGTCATGACAAGAATGGGTTGCTCAATGAATAGTGAGAACGAAGATACTTCAACAGAGATCAGAATTTCTACTACAGTCTTATGACATGAATGTATCAACAAAGATTCGTCAGTTCAATCATGAGATAGCTGCATATACTAATATTTTAATAAAAAGGTTAAAGTGGTGAAGGATTTGTAGACCGGTTAAGAAGGTGTGTTCCTAAACATAAGAAAGGATTTCATATGATAAGGTTTGAGGTGGTATGACTAGTTTTTGCAGTACCTATGAAGAGCATGCCTTCTATCTTGTAAAGTGGATGTACAACAAAGAGAATTTGAATGGTTTGAGTTTTAGTATATGATTTTCATAGTAGGACTTGTGGTTACTTGGTTAAAGTCACAATGTGTGCTAATTTTGCTATCAATTAAGATTTACGAAAGGGTGAATTAATTATATGTGAGGTGACATGAAAAATGAAAGAAGACCAAGTATTAACAGTTCTTGAAGAGAGATGATTGTCGATTTTAGGTCAAGAGTGTGAAAGTTCTTTCATAATTGAATTTTATGGGACTATATAGCAATATTTCTTTAGCAAGGAACATGTTTGCTTGTTGGTGTAAGATAAAGATAAGGGTGTATATTATTTTTGAACTGGAGAATGAATAGTTTGTGTGATGCGTTGTTGTTATTTGATGGGTAAAAATCTATGGTGTGATCTGGGTATGACCTTCTCGATGGGTATATTATAGAAAAGTGATGGATCTGGTGGGTTTTCTTGATGTGGTTCTACGAAAGTGGAGCAAGTGGTGAATGGAAACAAATATATTGGTTAACGAGTGTAAAATGTTAATTACTTAAGGGGCTATCAGTTGTTTTACCTATTTGGATAATAGAGTTCGACACTACATTCAGATTTAAAGGACCAGCTAGTTTTTACTACGGACACTTAAGTGAAATATCAGTCTATAAAGAAAATTAAAGTGGTGGATCAATGGTAGGTATTGATATGTTCAAATTGTGAAGTATATTTTAGAAATTTAATTGAGGGCTAGTGAATCAATTGTGACCAAGGAAACTGAATCGATATTGGGATGCTGAGTTTATGAATAAAGAGAAGTTTTCAGTGGGTACACTTGTTTGGAATCATATGAAAATGTTAGTGGGAAGGCGTGTGAAGTGATTGATTGCTTTGCATGATTGAATCAGTGCATATGTGATTTGAGGTATCATATCAATGACAAGATCAACCTTGTGGGATGACCAAAGGCTATGGATTAAAAATTAATGAGAAAACTTTGTAATGGGTGGTACTTATGATATGACTAAATTGGAAGGATTTTCGATTAAAAAATTCTAGTAAGATAGGGAAGAATTTCATGTATCCAGGATTTGTAGTTGTTACTACTTTGGTGATTGACTTGGTTTATATAGGAAGCCTTATGGTGTTTTGAAACACTCCTTGAGTAGACTTGAAGGAATTTAAACCTACAACGGTAACAGTGATTGAAAATGAAATATGACATTTAAAAAAATAAGGTGAGGGTATCTATTTTAATTTGGAAGGATAAGGATTCATCTTCAGGAAGTGAGACTTGAATTTCAAACGACGTGGTTACTTGGGTATTGTTCAGATTATGGTGTACTATCATGTATTTTTCATATGGGTTGTGAACTACTGAGTATGCTTGGAGAAGAAAGTCTACAGACGTTTAGATCAAGTGTTGTGATAAGTTCCATGGTGATTTCGAGCTTGGTAACTAGTAAAGTTCAGATTTCAAATGATGGATGTGATCAGATTAAGGGAGACATGGTTAGTGGTGTACTAAGGTGGGTGGTATTATAGCATTCATAAGTGAATGAGTTGACATCGATCGGTAAGGAAAGTTGTCTTAATGGTTTGGATTAGAATTCAGGCTTTCTGTGATAAGAGTACATTTATGATAGTGAATTATGTTAGGGTATGGATTGGTAAGATAAGAAACATTGAAAATATTGGTTATAGAGGGCTTGGAAGGACTTGTGCATAGAAAAGCACTTGGGTTGCAGAATTTATCATTGTGGGATGTTAAAGGGTATAATAAAGTATTTCATTCGAAGGTTTTGGTTCAGAGTATGAGGTAATATGTAATGGGCCTTGTGTCAAAAAAAAATGTTGAATCGTAAACAAGTTAAAGGAAGGAACATAAGGCTCTTATATCAGAGAAATATAGGTATTCAGAGTTATATGAAATTCTATCATCATTGTATGAGCATTATAAGTCGAGAATTGTGAGTCACTATACATAATTCTTAGTACAGAATTAAAGGTTTGTGTGAATTTTAGCCCTTGAGTTCAGAAATGACAACACGGGTTGGAACATTCGTTAGTGGAAGGTGGAGTGGTTTTGGTATATACTTATAAAGAACTTAGTAGTGGATCTTCTACAGATTTTGTGTTGGTTTTGATGGTAATCAGTTGAAAAGCTGATATGGCTGACTTTAGTTATCATTCATAGAAGTTGAGCTCGTATCGAGATTTCATCAGCACCATCAGCTCCAGAGCATTATTTTTGGGTTAGCAGGACTATTGGTTTGGGTTCAGAGATATTTGGATGAGTTTTTGAGTTTTGAGAGTTGAAAACTTAAGAGAGTTGACCAAAATCAATATTCGAGGTTAAGAAGGTTGTTTTTGAGTTTCGACGATTCCACTAGGTCCGGAGGGTTACTTTTGGTCTAGTCGAAGGTTTAGTTCAGTTCCCGAGGATTCAAAATGAGTTTTGAGTTGTTATTTGGAGATTTGAAGGTTTCAAAGTTAAGAGTTGACTTCGATCAATATTTGGTCAAGATGATACCGTTTAGATGTTTTGATGATTCTATTAGGTCTGGAATGTATTTTACAAGTAGTTTGCACTATTGGTTTGTGCCAAGGAGGTCTCGGACGAATTTTAAGTACTCGTTTGGAATTTGAAAGTTTATTGTCGTTGGGGTTTACTAGTATTACCTGAAGCAAATGAGCTCCATTTCATGTTTGGATTATACCATTAGATTCGTATCAAAATTTTAGAACCAACACGAAAAGAATCATTGCATTGTGTCCGTATGAAGAAGTTATGCCATTTTTAGTGAAACATAACATTGGTGGTGCTGGTGTACCACAAGTGCGGAAGTGGGGCCGCACCAGCAGACTCACAGGTGCAGAAATGGGTCCGCATGTGCGGTGGGGCGCAGGTGAGGCACCGCTGAAGCGAAAAATTTCCGCCATTGCGGAAATCGCTTAGTTTAAGTCACTAATCGCACGTATTTCATATTTTTAACATTTTGGGAGTTAGGGAGCTCCAATTGAGACTATCTTTGATGCATTTTTCTCATACAATCATTGGGTATACGTTTCTAACTTTATTTTATCCATTTTTCAATATTATACTTTATATTTTTCAAGATTTTTATTCACAAGTTGAGATTTAAAACCCCAAAATTTATGAAATAAAAAGTTCTTCATTTTAGAATCAATTTGTGATGGGTTTTCGTTGAATTTTAGAAACTAAGGTCCTTGAAGTATGGGTGATCTTATTTTAGCATAAATTTATCAATTTTTCTCATTTTAGATTGCGTTTGAACTTGGAATTTTGGGATTTTCTTGGGTAAAGTTAAAATTTGATAAAATAATGATTTTGAGTTTGATTTTAACTCCATTTTTGATAAAATTTTAGATTTGAACTCCTTAATCTATGGATAAAATGATTTTAAATAATTTTTTTATTTTTCCCTTTTGGGCTTGGGGTTGACTTGTGGGTTGACTTTTTAGACCCGGTTTAGAACCTTAGCAATATGGGTATCATTTCATGTTTACACGTAGAACTCATTTTTGATAGAGTGGTTACGTTTGGAGGCTTTTCATAAAGGGAAGGCTCAAGTATGTTCACTTAGAGTTTTATGGTTCAGCTTCGAGGTAGATTATGACTTAACTTCTTTCAGACTTTACTTGGGTGGGGACTTATCGTATACAACATACTATAGGAGGGTTGACTTAGTGATTATAATAGAAATTGAGTTGATTTATGTTATTGTGATGCCCGTGTGGGGGCTTGTGATGATCATGATAGTAAATGAGATAGTTTATCACTGTGATATCCGAGTTGAGGCTTATAATGTGCTGGGTAATAAGGAACTTAGATTCCTGGATTGAAGTTGATGCTCATAGCCGGTGTTCATGAAATTATTGAGATTCTGAGATTTTGATTGTATTTTTTTAATTGTCTTATTATTGTTTTCATATGCATACATATTTATTCAGTAATATCATGGATCACTGAGTTATACTATTAGAAGCACTGATTTTGAAAGAAAATAAAATACTTTTTACTCATTCAGTATGATGCACGATTCTAGATATAAATATACTATATTTTACCTATTCCCCCCGATGCAGGATTCCGAATGTAGATATATGATATGTTATTAATTTCATCTGATGCAGGATTCCGAGTGGGGTATATGGACCTTGCAAGTCCCCCATGGTTCCTACCTTCTAACATAGACTGAGAAGGGAGTGTATACCAGTAGGAATGTCCATTGTATCTCATCTCATATCATTGCATTGCACCATATTTTGGATTGTTACTTTGATTGAGATATATCTTGTTATTTATATTGAACTGCTGGGACTTTTTTGCATGCAGGTTATTTTAGATTCTGTATTCGATACAATAATTGCTTAAGCTCAGTCGGCCTATAATGCCTACTGAGTATAGTAGACCGTACTCACCCTTACTTTCCTGCATCCTTCTGATGCAGATTCAGGTACAAGTGGATCCCGTGACTAGAGTTCATGCTTCTTGATATCATAGAAGCTGTGGTGAGCTCATGTGTTCCGAGACTGTCCCGACTTTCTCTATTACTTATCTCTGTTTTCTTTACTTTCTCAAAACAATGTTATAGTATTTGGTTAGGAGATTTTGTACTTAGAGTCGCTCTTGTATTCGTGACAGCTAAGTCTTGGGATATTTCTGGAGTCTTCAATACAATTTCATTTGATTAACTTTGAATTAGGTTTTTGTACTGGTAATTCATTGTGTTATTCTGTTATTTACCTTACTTTAAGTTGCTTGCATGTATTGAGTTAGGCTTAACTATTATGGTTGGGTTGGGGTAGGTGCCATCACAACCCTTGTGAGTTTTGGGTCGTGACATTATGTTATTGAAGATAATATATAACCTTAATAGTTATATTATTCTCAGCTTAATTTTATAATATAATCACGTTAAAATTAAGTATGATGACCTTTATACTCAATTTTTTAGTACCTAAAGTGAGACTAAAAAAAAGTATTTGACTAAGCATTGTTGATCTTTGATATCTCGTGAGGGAAAAAAAGGATATGAAGACATCATGAAATAGAAAATTTTCTCTTGCTAAAATGAATTTTAAAGAGACAAAAGTATATCCGAAGAATAATATGATCGCGTACTTCAGAAATTTTGGATAGTAAAGAAACCTTCACATGATTGCCAATAACTAGACATTACTACAAGTTTAATTTCATATGTGTAATTTAATGTATACGAAGTATCTCTATTCTCAATATATTTCCTCTTATTATATAAGAGAGAGTTGAGCTAAAGCACGTATCCCGATAGTTCGATCGTGGGTGTCTTTGTGAATGCGATGAGAGTCCCGCATTCACGAAGAAGAAACCGCTGGCAGTATTTAAAAGAATATTTTCAAACACAAAATCTCGTAACTCATTTTTGGAGCTCTAGAACTCGATTTTTAGCGATTTCAAAGTGGGATTTATTTGATTTCTACGATTGTGTAAGTTCTTATACTACTTTTACACAATCTCCAATGATTATTTCATGACTTCACCTTCAAATCATGATTTTTTAACTTGAATTTTTGGGTTTTTTTTGGTAAAGTTAAAGATTGTCTTTTTTGATGATTTCAAGCTCGATTTAATCCCATTTTTTGATGAAATTTTATATTTAAATTTCTTAAGCTTTGGATAAATTATTTTTTGTCACGACCCAACACACCGGGCCATGCGGGCGCCTACTCTAACCACCTAGATAGACGAACCCTCACCACCCATCCAACAGGTGACATGCAGAAAATAGAAAGTAGCAAAATAACCTTCCTTTTATTATGAACACCTTGTTATTACAACATTTGAAAACAGAAAACAGTTCTGAAATATAAATTACCCTCCCTAAGACCTAGTCTAAATAGGTACAAGAGCTACTACAAGATTTATACAAGAAGGAAAAGTCAATGAGACATAACTTCCGTCATGGAGGAAGGACATAAGTTGTTGCAGATCACCATCGCCATGTACCTATGAAACATCACCAGCCCTGCAACCAGACTATACCAAAAAGGTATAGCAAGAGTAGAGTCAGTACAACCACACGTACTGGTAGGCATCATCGGTTGACCCGAATCCACACGTACCATCGTATAGAAAAACAAGGAAAAACATGATAATAAACACTATAGCTCCTTCCTTCACCTTTAGCCTTGACCCTGACATCTAGGACTTTCCAAGTCTCACTCATAACTAAACTTCTCAGGGTCACCTTGTCACCCAGACTTCCCAAGTCACCTTGTCACCTAAACTTCCCAAGTCACCTTCACACGGAGACTTCTCAAGTCACCTTTAACCTTTACCCCAGTAGACTACCTTGACTAAATACCCAGACTAAATCTGGCCCACTTCCCAACTAAAACACTTATACCCAAGTATTACCTACCATTTTCTGAACTTTCCCGGACCTCTAGGACAACTTTACCACCTGGTTATATTAACCAATAACCACACCCAGACTCTCAGTCTTCCTCTATATTTACCAACTACATGCAATTCACCTAACAACCATTGACACCTTCAATGACCACCATAGAGCTACATCTAAATCCCTTCTTGGATCACATAACCCGGACCCTCCAAGGGTCCTCCATCCACAATTAAGTGTTCAACAGACTACCCCATTCTACACCAAGACCCACCCTTAGCTTATTAACCATGATAATTCATGACCGCCATTATTATACTTAATGAAATTAATTTATGAGCACAAAACCCCTTTTAAATAGTCCGAACCCACCCGGATCCCCCTCACACATCTAGTGTTAATATGACAAACCCGGTCTACACCAAGATCAACTAATAACCAACATAATAACCCGGCCTACACCAAGACCAACTCACAATATAATACAACAACCCGGCCTACACCAAGACCAAACTAATAACATAATATAACAACCCGGCCTATAGCAAGACCAAACTCACAATATGCTATAACAACCCGGCCTACACCAAGACCAAAGTAATAATGTGCTATAACAACCCGGCCTACACCAAGACCAAACTAATAACATAATATAGGAACCCGGCCTATACCAAGACAAAACTCACAATATTCTATAACAACCCCGCCTACACCAAGACCAAACTAATAATATGCTATAACAACCCGACCTACACCAAGACCAAACTAATAACATAATATAGCAACCCGGCCTACACCAAGACCAACTCAATAGATATAACCGGATTCTCGATCACTCAAGGACCACCAACAATTATCACATTTCAATAAAATAGCCCGGTCCACTCACAGAACCAATAATAGTCAATGCAATACAACAATATCAATGCAATGATGCAGTAAAATAAACCCATACCAGGCGTGGTACCCGAGCCAACCGTTTGTTATACCCATACCAGGCATGGTACCCGAGCCAACCGTTAGTATTCCCATACCAAGCGTGGTACCCTAGCAAACCATTTGTTATACCCGAATCAGGCATGATACCCGAGCCAACCTTTAGTATTCCCGTACAAGGCGTGGTACCCTAGCTAACCGAATGTCAATTAATCCACAGTCAAACAATGAACAAACAACTTGTAAAACCAACAAGCCACACACCGTTCAATCCACAGATTGTAAAACAGGACCCTTAGACATTCTAAATGATTCCTCTAATCAATGTAATTCATACAAACACTTAGATAAGAGTACAAAAATATACAACATTCACAGGAATCATAAGCCATCACCTACCCTTTTTCCCGAGTATATAACTTAGCCTCGACCTTCGTCCGAAGACAAAACACACTCACCCTTTATTTACAAAAATGAATGGTTTTCCTTTTTAGCATAATTTAACAACCACATTGATTTTGGAACTTGCATAAATAATAACAGTGTGAATTACCACCCCTTAGCCATTAGCAAAACCAACACTACTTATCATGCCCTTCGTATTCCTGAAACCTCACCTAGGAGTTTCCCATTTTCATACCCATTTAGTTATCCTTGAAATTCCGGATTCCCCGAACCTTCCCGATATCCCAGTCCCTGAGCCCTATCATCTTATCACACCAGGACAACAAAAACAACCCCAAATAATTATCAATATCCCATAATTTAATCCAACCAATTCCTAGCACACACATAACCAACACCGAATTCACCAGACTCCGTGCCCGGAGACCTAATCATGGATTCTCCTTTCCCACTATACAATAACTACAGAATGTAAGCAGGTCTATCTACTCAATGAAAACCTAGCCTACCTGTGCGCCAAGCAGCTGCAACCAAGCATTTCTGGCTCCGTGGAGGCGTTCTTGGCGGTCCTACAGGTCCGAATCCATACCGGAATTACTCATACCCATGGCTCCCAAGCCTTGGAGCAGCCTAGGAGGGTTTTTGGAATAGCTCTCGTCTGTTTTGGGGTTGAATATGACAGAATGAAATTAAAAACCTATTTTCTAGGTTTTATGGTCACGTCGCTCCGCTATAGCAGTACCTCCGTAGTGGACCTTTCCACTATAGTAGTGCTGACCCGCGTTGACTTCCTCTATAGCGGTAATTTCTCCACTATAGCGGAGGTTGCTACAATGGTGTGTTAACCGCTATGGCGGATGACACAGGACAGAAAGTCATAAAGTCTCTCAAAAGTGTCCATTTTACAACACACTTTTTTACCCGACATTTCGGAATAACCCCCTCACATTAACCTCAATTTCGGGAGCTCTACTTACCCGAATTCGATTCCTAAAAGTCCGTCGGACTCCTTTATATCTTAGCTACAAAGAAAACTATCTCAAACCAAGACATCTAACCAAATCCTTACCCAGATTTCCCTAGACCCTACCTCAGTCCAAAACTGGTCGAGACTAGCCTAGCCCAAAATTTTCAACTCCCAAACCCGGAAGTTTTCTAACCCGAAACTTGGCACGAATGGTTTACCCATTATGAAGAACCTGGTCGGTACAAAAGATACAAATTTACCCATCATTCATCCCCGAATGATCTCTACGGCGGAGGGAAAGAACAAGCCCGTCCCTCAATCTTAATGTTCTACCATGACAACGTAAATATAACCTTACACAAACCACCGAAAACCTCCCAATCCCTTGGTATACCCAACTCAGCCAAAAATTTAACTCACTTACGCTCTATCAAGGAATTCCGTCCTTCGAGCTGCACAAGGAAACTAGATTACCCCTCCCCGAGTGCTCGAGAAATCTATGGCCTCATCAAAACACCAGAGTGCTAGAAACTCAACAAATGACCCAAAATAATTTCCATGAAAAAGGAACCAGATCCCACCATGGCGACCCTTTTTCCACTATACTCGGAGTTCTACTAACCCGAACTCCATTCTGGAAGCTTCTTATATGGTACTATGCCCCTCACTTATAATCCTATCACCTTACTTCTATCAACACTATACCCAGAGACACCACGTGCCTCTAACCACACAATAACAAAAATTCCATTGAAACCCATCCTAGCCTGAGATTTTGTCAACTCTCACCTTAGGAGGAACTTTATCTGGGTACTTACACCCTAGCCGAGGCTAAAATCGGTACACCCCTACCTCTCAAAGGGCAGTAACACTGGGTATTATCATGGTCAAAAAGAGAGACAATAATGCTAAAGAATCCATTTTAGTAACCCCACTCCTTTGATTGAACCTATCACTAAGGATTTTCAACAATAAATCAGTCATTAAGCACTCTCATAACATAGCCTATAAGCAGTGTCCAACACTACTCAGTCAATTACGGGTCATCTTGTCAAATTCCACATGGGTGTCTATACTAATCAATGGTCAATCACAATCTTATCAATACCCTGGGCTACCATGCCTACCCTTTCTTTTCTTCGCGTATGGATGCTAAATTTCTGACAAATTCCCTTCTACGCGTACTATATTAGCTAAATTGTAGGTTTTCTTGTTTTACAAAGCAATTCGCAGATTAATACTTGCTTTTATATTACCCCCGGGAATGAATGAGAACAGGGGAAAACACGGTAAGGCTCCTGCCTCGTGCCCTTTCCGCTATAGCGGTGGTCACTCCGCTATAGTGGTTGGTTTTCGCTATAGCGGTCCTGATAGTAACAGTACAATAAATTTTTATTTCCAGCTAAATGCACTCATCCCCCTTCTCAGTTATCTCTGTCTAAACCTGTAAATCCCGCCATGGTCTTAAACCACCCTCAAGACAATTCTTGGCATTATCGCATCACAAATCAACATGACACATCATGAAATACAAAGAAATCACAACAACATTTGCTTCCCGACAATATCTTCACGCCATTACACACTTATGGCTCCCTTGTTCCCTTGGTTCCCAACCAAGTCCCGACTGTCCTGCAACTGGAGTTTCCCTACAGTGCACAATCCTTTTTTGTTCCCTTACCATCTATATAAATGGTAAGCCTATACCCGAATGTAATAAAAACAATTCCAATTAAGGTATATCGCAATTTATTATTTAAAATAATCACCGTTTTCAAAGCTGGAAATAAATGTTCCTTAAGTTACAATCATGAGTTACCACAAAATTTTCCTTACCACTGTTCCTGCCATCAAGCAATGATAGCCCTTTTCCCCCCATGGTTCCTAACCAATCCCGACTGTCCTGAAACTGGAGTTTCCCTACAGTCGTAAGCCTCGTCCCCTTACTATTTTTACCAATGGCAAGTCCGTTTCTGAAATGTAACACCACTTTACTGACTAATTTTAAGTACGCATAAAAAGTAATTATTAACCAAAGCACACCAATTCAAGTTATGACTCCTCCCGGACCAAAACATTCACAGCAAATCAAATAATTGCATACCACACATTTGCAATCATTCAAACAACATCAATTATCATAAGCACAATCTAAAGTCTCAAGTTTAAACAGTCAATCAAATCAGTTTCATTGATTTTTATTTGCCTCATGGATGACCATTATCTGATCCATCCATACCTTTACATAGCCTCCCCAGCCTGATACCAATTGGAACCTTCCTAGTTCCAATCCTTCTTGCTTGTTTGCCGTACCCGGAGACCAATGACATCCTTTACCTTGTTGAGATACCAATTGGAATTGAGAGATACCATTTGGACTCAACCCATACAAGCAAGTAAACGATCCGCACGAAAGGATGAAAGAAGGGAGGCGCTTCCTATAGTGCTTCATAGCTTCCCAAAGATTAGATGTTGACGTCAACACTCCAATCCACAGGACTCTATTCGACACTTTGCTCTTGTACTGGGAGACCGGTAACCTAGGCTCTGATACTATCTATCACGATCCAACCCACCGGGCTGTGTGCGGGCGCCTACTCTAACCACCTAGATAGAGGAACCCTCACCACTCGTTCAACAGGTGACATGCGGAAAATAAATAGTAGCAAAATAACCTTCCTTTTATTATGAAGACCTTGTTATTACAACATTTGAAAACAGAAAACAGTTCAGAAATATAAATTACCCTCCCTAGGACCTAGCCTAAATATGTACAAGAGCTACTACAAGATTTATACAAGAAGGAAAAGTCAATGAGACACAACTTTCATCATGGAGGAAGGACAGAAGCTGCTGCAGATCACCATCGCCATGTACCAATGAAACATCACCAGCCCTGCAACCAGACTATACCAAAAAAGTATAGCAAGAGTAGAGTCAGTAAAACCACACATACTGGTAGGCATCATCGGTCGACCCGAATCCACACATACCATCATATAGAAAAATAGGGAAAAACATGAAAATAAACATTATAGCTCCCTCCTTCACCTTTAGCCTTGACCTTGACATCTAGGACTTCCCAAGTCTCACTCATAACTAAACTTCTCAGGGTCGCCTTGTCACCCAGACTTCCCAAGTCACCTTGTCACATAGACTTCCCAAGTCACCTTGACACGTAGACTTCCCAAGTCACCTTTAACCTTTACCTCAGTCAACTACCTTGACTAATTACCCAGACTAAATCCAGCCCACTGCCCAACCAAACCACTTATAGCCAAGTATTATCTACCATTTTCCGGACTTTCCGGACCTCTGGGACAGCTTTACCACCTGGTTATGTTAACTAATAACCATACCCAGACTCTCAGTCTTCCTCTATATTTACCAACCACATGCAATTCACCTAACAACTATTGACACCTTCAATGACCACCATAGAGTGACATCTAAATCCCTTCTTGGATCACATAACCCGGACCCTCCAAGGATCCTCCATCCACACCTAAGTGTTCAAAAGACTCCCCGGTCTACACCAAGACCCAACCTTAGCTTATTAACCTTGATAATTCATGACCGCCATTATTACACTTAATGATATTAATTTATGATCACATAACCCCTTTTAAATAGTCTGGACCCACCCGAATCATCCTCACACATCTAGTGTTAACATGACAAACCCGTTCTACACCAAGATCAAGTAATAACCAACATAATAACCCGGCCTACTCCAAGACCAACTCACAATATACTACAACAACCTGGCCTACACCAAGACCAAACTAATAACATAATATAGCAACCCGACCTATACCAAGACCAAACTCACAATATGCTATAACAACCCGGCCTACACCAAGACCAAACTAATAATATGCTATAACAACCCGGCCTACACCAAGACCAAACTAATAACATAATATAGTAACCTGGTCTATACCAAGACCAAACTCACAATATGTTATAACAACCCGGCCTACACCAAGACCAAACTAATAATATGCTATAACAACTCGGCCTACACCAAGACCAAACTAATAACATAATATAGCAACCCAGCCTACACCAAGACCAACTCAATAGATTTAACAGGATTCCTGGTCACTCAAGGACCACCAACAATTATCACATTTCAATAAAATAGCCCGATCCACTCACAGAACTAATAACAGTCAATGCAATACAATAATATCAATGTGATGATGCAGTAAAATAAACCAGTACCAGGCGTGGTACCCGAGCCAACCATTTGTTATACCCATACCAGGTGTGGTCCCTGAGTCAACCATTAGTATTCCCCTACTAGGTGTGTTACCCGTGCCAACCATTTATTATACCCATACCAGGCATGGTACTCGAGCCAACCGTTAGTATTCCCGTACCAGGCGTGGTACCCGAGCCAACTAAATGTCAATTAATCCACAGTCAAAAAATGAACAAACAACTTGTAAAAACCAACAAGCAACACACCGTTCAATACACATATTGTAAATTAGGACCCTTAGACATTCTAAATAATTCCTCTAAGCAATGTAATTTATACAAATACTTAGATAAGAGTACACAAATATACAACATTCACAGGAATCGTAAGCCATCACCTACCCTTTTTCCCGAGTATATAACTTAGCCTCGACCTTCGTCCGAAGACTAACACACTCACCCTTTATTTACAAAAAATGAATGGTTTCCTTTTTTAGCATAATTTAACAACCACATTGATTTTGGAACTTGCATAAATAATAACAGTGTGAATTACCACCCCTTAGCCCTTAGCAAAACCAACACTACTTATCATTCCCTTCGTATTCCTGAAACCTCACCTAGGAGTTTCCCATTTTCATATCCATTTAGTTATCCTTGCAATTTCCTGTTCCCCAAACCTTCCCAACATCCCAGTCCCTGAGCCCTATCATCTTATCATACCAGGACAACATAAACAACCCCAAATAATTATCAATATCCCATAATTTAATCCAATCAATTCCTAGCACACACATAACCAACACCGAATACACCAGACTCCGTGCCCGGAGGCCTAATCATGGATTCTCCTTTCCCACTATACAATAAGTACAGAATGTAAGCAAATCTATCTACTTAATGAAAACCTAGCCTACCTGGGTGCCAAGCAGCTGCAACCGTGCATTTTTGATTCCGTGGAGGCGTTCCTAGCGATCCTACAGGCCCGAATCCATCGTTTTGCATCCTTCTTACCGGAGAACCTCCTCCCCATGGCTCCCAAGCCTTGGAGCAGCCTAAGAGGGTTTTTGGAATAGCTCTTGTTTATTTTGGGGCTGAATGGGACAAAATGAAATTAAAAACTCATTTTCTGGGTTTTCTGGTCACGTCGCTCCACTATAACGGTCCCCGCTCCGCTATAGCGGTACTACCATAGTGGACCCTACCGCTATAGCGGTGCTAACCCGCATTGACTTCCGCTATAGCGGTAATTTCTTCGCTATAGCGGAGGTTGCTACATCGGTGTGTCAATGGCTATGTCAGCTGACATGGGATAGAAAGTCATAAAGTCTCCCAAAAGTGTCCATTTTACAACACACTTATGTTCCCGATGTTCCAAAACAACCCCCTCACGTCAACCTCGATTTCAGGATCTCTACTTACCCGAATTTGATTCTGAAAAGTCCCTCGGAATCCTTTATGTCTTAGCTACAAAGAAAACTATCTCAAACCAAGATATCTAACCCAATACTTACCCGAATTGACCTAGACCCTACCTCACTCCAAAATTAGTCGAGACTATCGTAGTCCAAAATTTTCAACTCCCAAATCCGGAAGTTTTCTAACCCGAAACTTGGCACGAATAGTTTACCAGTAATGACGAACCTGGTTATTACAACAGATACAAATTTACCCATCGTTTATCCCCAAACAATCTCTATGGTGGAGGGAAAGAACAAGCCCGTCCCTCAATCTTAATGCTCTACTATGACAACGTAAATATAACCTTACGTAAACAACTGAAAACCTCCCAATCCTTTGGTATATCCAACTCAGCCAAAAATTTAACTCACTTCCACTCTATCAAGGAATTCCTTCCTTCGAGCTGCATAAGGAAACTAGATTACCCCTTCCCGAGAAATCCGGAGCCTCATCAAAATACCAGAGCGAAAGAAACTCAACGAATGACCCAAAACAATTTCCATGAAAAGGGAACCAGATCCCACCATGGCGACCCTTTTTCCACTATACTCGGAGTTCTACTAACCCGAACTCCATTCCGGAAGCTTCCTATGGGGTACTATGCCCCTCACTTATAATTCTATCACCTTACTTCTATCAACACTATACCCAGAGACACCACGTGCCTCTAACCACACAACAACAAAAATTCCATTGGAACCCATCCTAGCCTGAGATTTTGTCAACTCTCACCTTAGGGGGAACTCTATCTGGGCACTTACACCCTAACCGAGGCTAAAATTGGTACACCCCTACATCTCAAAAGGCAATAACACTGGGTATTATCATGGTCAAGAAGAGAGACAATAATGCTAAAGAATCCATTTTAATAACCCCACTCCTTTGATTGACCCTACCACTAAGGATTTTCAACAATAAACTAGTCAATAATCACCCTCATAACATAGCCTATGAGCAGTGTCCAACACTACTCAGTCAATTATGGGTCATCTTGTCAGATTCCACATGGGTGTCTATACTCACCAATAGTCAATCACAATCTTATCAATACCCCGAGCTACCATGTCTACCCTTTTTTTTCTTCGCGTATGGATGCTAAATTTTCAACAAAGTCCCTTCTACGCGTACTATATTAGCTAAATTATTGGTTTTTCTTGTTTTACAAAGCAATTCGCAGCTTAATACTTTCTTTTATATTTCCCCTGGGAATGAATGAGAACAGGGGAAAATATGGTGAGGCTCTTGCCTCGCTCCCTTTCCGCTATAGCGGTGGTCACTCCGCTATAGTGGTTCTGCCATAGCGGTTGGCTTCCACTATAGCGGTCCCGACAGTAACAGTACAAATAATTTTTATTTCCAGCTAAATGCACTCATCCTCCTTCCCAGTTATCACTGTCTAAACCTGTAAATCCCGCCATGGTCTTAAACCACCTTCAAGACCATTCTTATCATTATCGCATCACAAATCAACATGACACATCATGAAATACAAATAAATCACAACAACATTTGCTTCCCGACAATATCTTCTCGCCATTACACACTAATGGCTCCCTTGTTCCCTTGGTTCCCAACCAAGTCCCGACTGTCCTGAAACTAGAGTTTCCCTACAGTCCACAATCCTTTTTTGTTCCCTTACCTTCTATATAAATGGTAAGCCTATACCAGAATGTAATGCAAACAATTCCAATTAAAGTATATCATAATTTATTATTTAAAACAATCACAGTTTTCAAAGCTGGAAATAAATTTTCCTTAAGTTACAATCATATGTTACCACAAAATTTTCCTTAGCGCAGTTCTTGCCATCAAGCAATGATAGCCCTTTTCCCCCATGGTTCCTAACCAATCCCGACTGTCCTAAAATTGGAGTTTCCCTACAGTCGTAAGCCTCGTCCCCTTACTATTTTTACCAATGGCAAGCCCGTTTCTGAAATGTAACACACTTTATTGACCAATTTTAAGTACACATAAAAAATAATTATCAACCAAAGCACACCAATTCAAGTTATGACTCCTCCTGGACCAAAACATTCACAGCAAATCAAATAATTGCATACCACACATTTGCAATCATTCAAACAACATCAATTCTCATAAGCACAATCTCAAGTCTCAAGCTTAAGCAGTCAATCAAATCAAATTCATTGTTTTTTATTCTCCTCATGGATGACCATTATTCGATCCATCCATACCTTTACATAGTCTCCCCGGCCAAATACCAATTGGAACCTTCCCGGTTCCAATCCTTCTTGTTTGTTTGCCGTACCCGGAATCCAATGACATCCTTTACCTTGTTGAGATACCAATTGGAATCGAGAGATACCAATTGGACTCAACCCATACAAGCAAGTAAACGATCCGCACGAAAGGATGAAAGAAGGGAGGCGCTTCCTAGAGTTCTTCATAGCTACCCAAAGATTAGATGTGGACGTCAACACACCAATCCACATGAATCTATTCGACATTTTGCTCTTGTACTGGGAGATCGGTAACCTAGGCTCTGATACCATCTGTCACGACCCAACCCACCAGGCCGTGCGGGCGTCTACTCTAACCACCTAGATAGATGAGCCCTCACCACCCGTCCAACAGGTGACATGCAGAAAATAGGAAGTAGCAAAATAACCTTCCTTTTATTATAAACACCTTGTTATTACAACATTTGAAAACAGAAAACAGTTCTGAATTATAAATTACCCTCCCTAGGACCTAGTCTAAACATGTACAAGAGCTACTACAAGATTTATACAAGAAGGAAAAGTCAATGAGACACAATTCCGTCATGGAGTAAGGACATAAGCTGTTGTAGATCACCATTGCCATGTACCTATGAAACATCACCAGCCCTGCAACCAGACTATACCAAAAAAGTATAGCAAGAGTAGAGTCAGTACAACCACATGTACTGGTAGGCATCATCGGTCGACCCAAATCCACACGTACCATCATATAGGAAAACATGGAAAAATATGAAAATAAATATTATAGCTCCCTCGTTCACCTTTAGCCTTGACCCTGACATCTAGGACTTCCCAAGTCTCACTCACAACTAATCTTCTTAGGGTCGCCTTGTCACCCAAACTTCCCAAGTCACCTTTTCACCTAGACTTCCCAAGCCCCCTTGACACGTAGACTTCCCAAGTCACCTTTAACCTTTACCCCAGTCAACTACCTTGACTAAATACCTAGACTAAATTTTTACCACTGCCCAACCAAACCACTTATACCCAAGTATTACCTACCATTTTCTGGACTTTCTCGAACCTCTAGGACAGCTTTACCACCTGGTTATATTAACCAATAACCACACCCAGACTCTCAATCTTCCTCTATATTTACCAACCACATGCAATTCACCTAACAACTATTGACACCTTCAATGACCACCATAGAGCTACATCTAAATCTCTTCTTGGATCACATAACTCGGACCCTCCAAGGGTCCTCCATCCATACCTAAGTGTTCAATTGACTACCCTGGTCTACACCAAGACCCACTCTTAGCTTATTAACCATGATAATTCATGACCGCCATTATTACACTTAATGACATTAATTTATGAGCACATAACCCCTTTTAAATAGTCAGGACCCACCCGGATCCCCCTCACACATCTAGTGTTAACATGAAAAACCCGGTCTACACCAAGATCAACTAATAACCAACATAATAACCCGGCCTACACCAATACCAACTCACAATTTACTACAACAACCCGGCCTACACCAAGACAAAACTAATAACATAATATAGCAACCCGACCTATACTAAGACCAAACTCATAATATGCTATAACAACCCGGCCTACACCAAGACCAAACTAATAATATGCTATAACAACCCGGCCTACACCAAGACCAAATTAATAACATAATATAGCAACCTGGGCTATACCTAGACCAAACTCATAATATGCTATAACAACCCAGCCTACACCAAGGCCAAACTAATAATATGCTATAACAACCTGGCCTACACCAAGACCAAACTAATAATATAATATAGCAACCCGGCCTACACCAAGACAAACTCAATAAATATAACAGGATTCTCGGTCACTCAAGGACCACCAACAATTATCATATTTTAATAAAACAACACGGTCTACTCACAGAACCAATAACAATCAACGCAATACAACAATATCAATGCAATTATGCAGTACAATAAACTCATACCTGGCGTGGTACCCGATCCAACCGTTAGTATTTCCGTACCAGGCGTGATACCTGAGCTAAATATTTGTTATACCCGTAGCAGGCGTGGTACCAGAGCCAACCGTTAGTATTTCTGTACCAGGCGTGGTACTCGAGCCAACCAAATGTCAATTAATCCACAGTCAAACAATGAACAAACAACTTGTAAAACCAACAAGCAACACACCGTTCAATCCACAAACTGTAAAAAAGGACCCTTAGACATTCCAAACAATTCCTCTAAGCAATGTAATTCATACAAACACTTAGATAAGAGTACAAAAATATATAACATTCACAGGAATCGTAAGCCATCACCTACCTTTTTTCCCGAGTATATAACTTAGCCTCGACCTTCGTCCGAAGACTAAACACACTCACCCTTTATTTATGAAAAATGAACAGTTTCCCTTTTTAGCATAATTTAACAACCACATTGATTTTGGAACTTGCATAAATAATAACAGTGTGAATTACCACCCCTTAGCCCTTAGCAAAACCAACACTACTTATCATGCCCTTCGTATTCCCGAAACCTCACCTAGGAGTTTCTCATTTTCATACTCATTTAGTTATCCTTGCAATTCTCGGTTCCCCGAACCTTTCTGACATCCCAGTCCCTGAGCCCTATCATCTTATCATACCAGGATAACATAAATAACCCCAAATAATTATCAATATCCTACAATTTAATCCAACCAATTCCTAGCAAACACATAACCAACACTGAATCCACCAGACTCTGTACCCGGAGGCCTAATCATAGATTCTGCTTTCCTACTATACAATAAGTACAGAATGTAAGCAGGTCTATCTACTCAATGAAAACCTAGCCTACCTGGGCGCCAAGCAGCTGTAACTATGTATTTTTGGCTCCGTGGAGGTGTTCCTGGCGGTCCTGCAGGCCCAAATCTGTGGTTTTGCATCCTTTTTACCAAAATTCCTTCTCTCCATGGCTCCCAAGCCTTGGAGCAGCCTAGGGAGGTTTTTGGAATAACTCTCGTCTATTTTAGGGCTGAATGGGAGAGAATGAAATTAGAAACCTATTTTCTGGGTTTTCTGGTCATGTCGCTCCATTATAGTAGTCCCCGCTCCGCTATAGCGAACCCTATCACTATAGCGGTGCTGACCCGCATTGACTTCCGCTATAACGATAATTTCTCCACTATAGCAGAGGTCGTTACAGCGGTGTGTCAACCGCTATGGCGGTTTACATGGGACAAAAAGTCATAAAGTCCTCCAAAAGTGTCCATTTTACAACACACTTATTTTTTCGACGTTCCGGAACAACCCCCTCATGTCAACCTCAATTTTGGGAGCTCTACTTACCCGAATTCGATTCCAAAAAGTTTCACAGACTCCTCTATGTCTTAGCTACAAGAAAAACTAGCTCGAATCAAGACATCTAACCCAATCATTACCCGGATTGCCCTAGACCCTACCTCACTCCAAAACTTGTAGAGACTAGCCTAGCCCAAAATTTTTCAACTCCCAAACCCAGAAGTTTTCTAACCCGAAACTTGGTACGAATGGTTTACCCATAACGACAAACCTGGTCATTACAATTTTCCAATAAAATTTTGATTTTGTCCTTGTGGGCTCGGTGTTGAATTTTGGATTGACTTTTTGGATTCGGATTAGAACATTAGTAATATGAGTATTATTGGACTCATGTATATGCCTAGAACTTATTTTTGATAGAGTGATTGCGTTCGGAAGCTATTCATAAAGGAAAGGCTCAAGTGTGATCGAGTAGAGTCTTGTTGTTCTTCTTTGAGGTAGGTTATGACTTAACTTTCTTCAGACTTTGCTTGGTTAGGGAATTATCATGTAAAGCATGCTTGGGAGGGTTGACTTATTGATTATAATAATAATTAATTTTATGTTACTATGATACTCGTGTGGGGACTTGTGTTGATCATGACAGTAAATGAGATGGTTTATCACTGTATTCGATTGGAGGCATATATTATTTTAGTGGTTGGAACTTGGATTCGTGGATGGATATTGAGCCTTATCACGGGTACTCATGGAATAATCATGATTATAAGATTTTGGATATAATAGCTGCATCTCATTTTACTCTATCTTCGTATTCATGCATATTCATATATCTCATGGTTCATGGACACAATAAATGACTTGATTCAATTTTTGAAAAGGAATGCCTCAAAAGGCTTGCTTTACTTTTATATATCTTCGTTGGCAAATATCTGGCTAACAAGACTGTGGACAATGATTTGGCTTATTTTATATATGGACCTCGCGAGTCCCCCATGGGTCCTATTCTGGAGTGATATATGCTCGGAAGGTATATATCGGTAGAAATTAGCCATTGCATTTCATTCTATATCATTGTATTTCATTATCATTTGGATTAGTGTTTGATTGAGATGTACCGTGTTATTATTGATATTGATCTGGTGGGACTTTTCTTCATGTAGGGTTACATTAGTATTATTTATTTGATATAGTATCTGCTTAAGATCAGTCGACCTATGATGCCTACACTGAGTATAAATGGACTATACTCACCCCTACTTTTATGCATCCTTCTGATACAGATCCTGGTACAAGCGGACTCCGTGGCTAAAGATCATGCGGTGTTGCTACTTTCAAAGTTGTGGTGAGCTTCTGTTCGAAGTCTGTCCCAACTTATTCTATCTTTATTTATGTCTCATCTACTTTCAGACAGTGTATACTTCAATTTTTACTTCCACTTGTAGAGGTCGCTCTTGTACTAGTGACAGCTGAGTCTTGGGATTCTTGATGTATTTTTTCCTTTCCATTTTGATTATATTTGGAGCTACTTTTAGTAAATAGCATCTGTGTTTGCCTATCTTGCTTTATGTTAAGTTTTTTACTTTATTTGGATTTGACTTACCTACCGTGGTTGAGTCTGGGTAAGTACTATCACTACCTATGCAAATTTTGATTCGTGACAAGTGCCTGCTTCAACAAGGGTATTTTTGAAAAGAAAAGGTTTATGTTGTCACTTTAATATAACTATGGATGTGTCACAAAAAAATAGTACAAAATTTTCAAAATCGTGGGACCTATTTAAGCTAAAATTTTTAGTTTTAAATTTATACTTTTTAGTTATAGCTTTATTACTTTAAATGATGCTGATACTTGAAGGTTTTAAACTTGTTAAAAGAAAAAAAAACACAGCAAAGGAAAACCAAAAGCAAGCGGCTGAAACAAGGAACGAGTTTAAGAAGAAAATAGAAGCAGAAGAGGTATTTTAACCAGTGAAACAATACACTTTATTTGATATCACCTCCTAACTTAAATAGTCAATGTTACAACTGAAAAGTAGAAAAGACTTGCGATAATAAAGCAACAGACCTATTTTTTATCCTAAAAATAAAAAATGACTAACAGTTCCCTATGAAATACGAATACTAATTTGACTAGGAGTCTTATCTAAAAATTAAAGAACTGGAGAGAAAAATAAACAAGACAAGTGCATTCCATAAAGCAATTTATAACACTCCTCCTTCCTTTAAGAAATGCAAACTCCAATTCTCTGCCTTAGAAGCTCGAACCTGCTGACTGGAAGCGACTTAGTGAACAGGTCTGCTTGCTGGTTTTCAGACTTGTAGTAGACTAGAGTCACTTCTCCTCTTTATTGCATTTCTCTCAGAAAATTGAACTTGATGTTGAAATGCTTGGTCTTCTTATGAAACACCATATTGTTTTAGATTGCAATAGTTGCCTGGTTGTCGACAAGAATCTCAATACTTTCCTTCTATTCCATATGTAAATCACATTAATCTTTCTAGGCCATAAGACTTGGTTTACTGCTCCTATTGCTGCTATGAATTCAGCTTCTGCAGTGGATTGTGCAACAATTTCCTGTTTCTTAGATGACCATGAGAAGATTCCTGAACCTAGGCTGAAACAATGTCCAGACATACTTCTCATATCATCAGCAGATCCAACCCAATCACTATCCGAGAATCCAAACAACATGAAGCTTTGACATTTCTCAAACTTTACACCATAGTCAACAGTACCTTTTATATATCTTAATATTCTTTTTGCTGCTCTCAAATGCATTTCACTTGCACAATGAATAAAATGAGATACGAGACTTACAACAAATAGAATATCTGGCCTTGTTGCAGTGAGATACATTAAGCATCCGATAAAACTTCTATAATAACCTTCATCAACTTTGTTGGCTTCATCTTCTTTACAGAGTTTCTTTTTTTGATTCATCGGCATGCTCATCGACTTGCATTCCTCCATCTAAAATTTATTCAGAATTTCCTTTGCGTATTTCTTCTGGAAAATGAACAATTCAATTTTTCTTTGCTTGATCTCCATTCCTAGAAAATATGCCATAAGAACAAGATCTATCATTTCAAAAACTTGCATTATTTCTTCTTTGAAATCCTCAACCAGCCTTGTATTATTTCCTGTTATCAGAAGATCATCAACATAAAGTGACACAATAAGGATATCAATGCCTTTATGTTTTACATACATAGTGGATTCAGATAAGCTTTTTTCAAAACCCAAACTTAATAGATGATCATCTATCCTGCTATACCAAGCTCTTAGCGCTTGTTTTAGGTCATAAAGAGCCTTTTTAGCAGATAGACTTTATCTTCATCACCCTGTTTCACAATTCCTGATGGTTGCTCGACATATATTTCCTCCTGCAGTATGCCATTTAAGAAGGCTTATTTGACATCAAGTTGAAACACCTTCCATTCCATTTGTGCTGCTATTGCAAGCAACAATCTGATTGTGTCCAATCTTTCAACAAGAGAAAATGTGTCAGAGTAATCAACACCATAAATTTGTGCATACCCTTTAACTTCAAGCCTGACCTTATATTTGTTGATGGAACTATCTACATTTAACTTTGTTCTGAAGACCCATCTAACACCAATGATTTTTCTTCTTCAGGCTTGTCGACTAGCACACAAGTTTTATTTTTCTCAATCATGGAGATCTCCTCCTCCATCGCTTTCTTCCACTTTGGGTCTTGAAGAGATTATATTGGACCAACAGATTCGTAGATGGCGACATTACATCCTTGATAGATATCCGACAACAATCTTTTCCCTTTGACTGGAAGATCATCTTCTAGTTCTTGCTGCCACTGTTCAGTGTTTTGCTCTTCAAGAGGGCTGATGCTTGCTTCTGGTGAGAGTTTTCCTAATTTCTGAGAATTTTTCTAGTCCCATTGTTCATTCTCACTAAATTCAACATCTCTTGTAATTTTCATCTTTCCTGTTTGAGGATGATAGACCTTGTAAGCTTTATAAATTCCGCTGTAACCCACAAGGATGCCTGGAATTGCCTTTTTGTAAAGTTTGTCACGTTTAACCTTAGGAACATGAACAAAACACACACAACCAAACACTTTAAGAAAACTTAGTGAAGGCTTAAACCCGTACCAAACTTCAAATGGTGTTTTATCTTTCAAAGCCTTCGTTGGAAGTTGATTTTGGACAAAAACTGCAGTATTTGTTGCCTCTGGCCAAAATATTTTAGGAAGTTCCTTCTCATGAAACATACATCTGGCCATTTCCATTATCCATCTATTTCTTCTTTCACTAACACCATTTTGTTCTAGTGTGTATGATGTTGTAAGCTGATGCACAATGCCGGCCTCCTCGGAGAATGACTTAAATTTTGCTGAGGTGTATTCCTTTCCATTATCAGACCTCAAAGCTTGAATCTTACAACCACTTTAATTTTTCACCAATTTCTTGAATTTCTAGAATACACCAGCAACTTCTGACTTGAATTTCAAGAAAAAAATCCAACACATTCTTGTAAAATCATCAATGAAATGAACGTAATAGATGCTACCTTGTAGTGATGGAGTTCTTTGAGGCCCTGCAACATCAATGTGAACTAGTTGTAGATTTTGTGAGGCTCTCCAGGTTGATTTAGGAAATGGCTTTTGATGAGAGGCTAAAAGTACTCTTTTATTCTATCATTCGCCTCTCATTTGTCCTCTTTTTAGTGTCGTCTTGAGCGTAAATGTTATGTATTACACTTATGTTTGGTGTTTTGTTTATTTAGATATGGCTTGATGTATTTAAAGCTTAAACAAGAGGAAAATAAGCACCAAGAAACCTAAAGGAACCAAGGAAGAAGCGACACCCCAAAGCACCGAGAAACGAGCGAAAAATGGCAAAAACTTGTTGTGCCTCGCGCCACTGCTGCAAAGCATGCAGTGGCGCGGATTTGGGGCATTCTATGATGTTTTCCAGCAGTAGTAGCTGCGCCACACACCAAAAAGCGGGCAGTGGCGAGTATTTTTGCAGAGGTCTGAATTTTTTGTTGTTCCTTGCGCCACTGCTCTGCTTTTGGGCAGTGGCGCGAGTGGGTACGTCTCCTTACCCGATTGGGATTGATTTTCTTAGTCCTAAGGGTTCCTAAACTCTATAAATACCCCTCTCCCATGTTTTATATGAACAACAACTGATTTGAGGGAAGGAAAAACCTACGGCAAAGCTCAAGAACAAGGTCTAGTTTTAATTCTTTATTTTATTTTCGATTCTTTTCTTGTAAACTCATGATATCTCTTCTTCCAAAGAGATTCATGAGTACATAAACCTTTAGTATCTAGGGTTGTGGTTAAAGACATGAAGGTTGATTTTTAATTATCATATTGTTTAGTTCAGATTGCTATTATTGAGTTATTTATCTTCCTTTGCTCTTAATTGTTTGTTAACTTGATCACCTAGAAAACACTATCTATGGTGCATAAATTGGACTAGGAATAGGGTGTTTATGTACGCAATAAGTGAAGATAGGGATTAGTTGTGAACTTTATAGTGAAGGGGGAATGATTTGCTAACGTGGATAGGAATATACCTGTTAGCCTTGCCCAGTTGATACGGAAGAGAAATCATATGCCCTTCAATATCAACCGACGACCATATGAATATAGGCGTTAGGAATAGTCAGGAGACCTAGAGTTGTTGGCAAAATGCTCAACATGATTAAAATCAACCCGCAACTAGTAACTCAGGAAATAAACTAAATGTATGGTTTGAAAATTCAACTGGATTTTCAAAATACCATGACCCTGGAACTTTTCTCAAATCTGAATTACAACCTCAAATCAAAGCTTGTCTACATTTTGTTATTTGTTTACTTTCAAAACACACTAATAACTCTTTATTATTGGTTACCTACTGAATAGCTCATATAAAAATTCAACCTAGTTAATCAATTCATCAAGTCCCTTGGGTACGATATCTGGACTCACATCCTATATTACTTGTACGGTCGCATACACTTGCGTGTGCATAGGGACGCAACAAGTTTTTGGCGCTGTTGCCAGGGATTTGATTTGAAATTAATACTACTTTGGATTTTTGTTAAACTATTTAGATTTCACTTTTGTTTGTTGTTTTTGTTTATTTCAGGTCACAGGTTAGTTTATGCTAAACACTCAGAGCCAAGGCAATCCCTTGATTCCCATTGATCACGAGCTAGAACGCACTCTCAGAGGTTTGAGAGCTATGGGTGACCACGTGAATGAACCAATTGATCCGAATAATGCTAGAAATAGGGCTGCAGTCCAGCCCGCTGCTCCACCATATGTCCCTGTACTTAACTTTGCGAGGCCAAACAGGGAAAATGCCTCCAAAGCTATTTTCAAGCCAACCATCACAAGGAACTTCGAGCTAAGAGAAGGCATGGTGCGACTAGTGAAGAACACTTGTCAATTTGAGGGTAAACCACATGAAGACCCACACAAACACCTATAAGTGTTCGTTGACTTGAGTAATAACTTCCACTACCAGAATGTGAGTGATGAATATGTGAAGTTAACGTTGTTCCCTTTGTCATTGATTGGAGAGGCAAAGTAGTAGTTGCAGAGTGAACCTGTCGGTTCTATCACATCATAGGATATTTTGTCTGAAAGGTTTCTCAACAGGTTCTTCTCATCTCGAAGAACAAACGAGCTCAGAGGAAAAATTTCAGGATTTGTTCAAAAAGACACAAAATCCCTTCCCCAAGCTTGGGAGAGATACAAGGGATATTTGAGAGATTGTCCGCACCATCAGCAGCCCAAGGAGATCATTAGGAACAATTTTATTGAAGGGTTGAGGCAAGACTCAAAATCACTTCTTGATGCTACAGCTCAAGGGAAAACCTTATCCAAGAGCTATGATGAAATTGAGGCGTTGCTTAACCTTATGTCTGCAGGACATAGAGATTATACAGAACCCATCAGAATATTCATTGCAAGTTAGAAGACACTGGGTAAGATTGAATTGTATGATGTGGCTGCCATACGGTCCGACATTAGTCAGCTGGTCAACACGGTAAAAAAATTGGTAACCAACCCAAATATGAGCCAGGTTCAGCAAGTACAACACGTTCAAGCAACTGTATTATTTTGTGAAAAGTGTGGTGAGAATCATGCTTATTTGGGATACCCATTAAATCCTGAGTCTATTTTCTATGTGGGGCAGCAGAATTATAGAAACCACCCAAACTTCTCTTGGGGTGGAGTTCAGCAAGGCCAGAGACAGCAATATGTACAACAAGGTCAACAAATGAGTAGTTCTTTGGAGGAAACTCTAAAGCAGTTTATGACCCAACATCAACAAGTTCAGTAGGCACAGACACAAGTTAATGTGGAAACCAAGAAGGCTATCAATGAATTGCAGATTCAAATGGGGAAACTTGCCACCACACTTCATGATAGGCCTCAAGGTACCTTGCCTAGCGATACAGAGATTCCCTAGTAGGTTATGACCGTCACTTTGAGAAATGGGCAAGAGTTGAAAGAAGAAGAGCCTCCAAAGAGAAAAGGTCACTGGAGAGAGGGGCTTGAAAACTAAAAGAATCCACCTCCATTTCCACGAGAGTTGATTCCTGCACCAACTCCTGAGCCAGAGTTAGAGAGTGTGCCAGAAAAGTTAGTTGAAGAAGAAATTGTTGAGCAGCTCGAGATGGTAAGAGAATGACCTCCACCACCATTCCCTGTAATGACCGGGTCCATCATTAAGGTTAGTCCAATCGTGCTAAGTTTTAGAGTTAGAAAACTCCGGGTTTGAGAGTTTAAAATTCTGGGATAGGCTAGCCTCTGCCGGTTTTGGAGCAAGGTAGAGTCTAGAGAAATCTGGATGAGTATTGGTCTATGTATCTCTTTTTTGAGCTAGTTTTCCACGTAGCCAAGACATAAAGGAGTCCGGGGGACTTTTCGAAATCGACTTTGGGTAAGTAAAACTCCCAAAATCGCGTTTGACGTGAAAGGATTATTTCGGGTCGTCGGGGAAAGCAGGTGTGTTGTAAAATGGCCAAAACTGGGAAATTTCTAGAAATTCTATCCATGATGAGCGCAACGGTCTGCCATAGTGACCTCCGTTATAGCGGTGGAAAATACCGCTATAGCGGTGGTCAAGGCGATCAACACCCAGAAGTCGTCTGCTATAGCAGAAGTCGTCTGCTATAGCGGGAATGCTATAGCGGAGCGAGGACCGCTATAGTAGGCTGATGGGTTTATAATGCAGAAACTTCCCCAAAATAGTTTAGTTTTCTACAATTTGTTTGGGATAAGAACTAGGGCGATTTCAGGCAATTTTCCTCTTTTTTCCTTCGAATTTCTTCCCTAAGGTAAGGTTTCTACTCCCCAATCTTTGTACTACATTTCCTATGCAGTAGAATTGTTAGGAGGGAACTTGGGGAAGGGTTGGAATAACCTAGGAATGGTAAAATCTGGGGAAGGAAGGGGATTCCAAGCATGAATGTTCTTGGGCATTGTTAAAAGTATGTTATTATGATCATAGGTTGTTAAATTCTCTGTTTTTATCCATAAAAATGATAGAAGTAGGTGAATTAACGGTGGAAAAGCCTGGGAAAAGGGTGGGATAATCATGGGTGGCCTGGGGTTTGGGGATTTGGTGTAATTCGGGTACTGTGCAGGCCTTGTGTGTTAATTGTATGTACTTTTGTGTTATTTTAGACTAAGAACGAGAAAAGAATCCGGAACACGGAAAAGCTCGAGTTGAGTAGAGCTTGGATCATTTTGAGGTAGGTGATGTCTTATGATTTCTGTGAATGTTTTATATTCTTGTACTCATATCTAAGTGATTGTATGAATTACATTGCTTAGGGAAGTTGTGTAGAATGTCTAAGGTTCCTGCTTTACAGTCTGTGATTTGAACGGTATTTGCTTGTTGGTTTACACGTTATTTGTTCATGCATTTGACTGTGGATTATTGACATTTGGTTGGCTCGGGTACCACGCCTGGTACGGGTATAAAAAATGGTTGGCACGGGTATCACGCCTAGTACAGAATATACTAACGGTTGGCTCAGGTACCACGCCTGGTATGGGTTTACTTTTGTTGCATCATTACATTTTTATTGTTGTGTTGCATCAACTGATATTGGTTCCGTGAGCGGAACGGGCTATTTATTGAAATTTGTTATTGGTTTGGTGGCCCTTGAGAGGTCGGGGAAATTCGGTATAACTGTTGTGTTGGTCTTGGTTTAGGCCGTGTTGATTCAAGGTACATTGTGTTGTCTAGAGAGGATCCCAGGGTGGGTATGGGCTAGACGAAAAGGTATAGTTAATGGTATTTGGTTGTGGCTTAGAGTTAGGTGGTGGATTTCATGCGGAACATTCTAAGCAGAAACTTGTAGTCTAGGTGTGTCTGTGTCTATTGTTGCATGTTTTCCATACCTTTTACTTGATATTGTTGTACTGCTTATACACTATTTATTTGGAAACTGGCTGATGATCCTACCAGTACACAGTGGTGGTGTACTGATACTGCACTTGCTTTTCTTTTGGTGAGTACAGGAAATCTTCCAGTGGCTGAGACGCGACCTCATCTTTAGCACCGATGATTTTTGACTCCAAGGGTGAGCTATTTGATTAAGCTACCTTGGGCTTATCTTTAGAGTTGCAGTCCACTTGTCTCAGACTTGAAACTACTTTCGTATTTTCTTTTGGGGTTTCATCCCCATATTCTAGCTATTGGTAGTGATGTTTGGTAGAACGACTTTTAGTTCCTAGGAGGGATTTTCAGCAAGATTTATATATTAAAGCTTTAGTTTTTGCATTATTTAATTGCTAGTTTACTTCTGTTGCTGGTTTTTGGCTATTAGTTTAGGCAAAGGGTTGAACTCTATTGGTTCGCTCATCCGGGGGTTGGGTGGGTGCCACTCACGACGGTCTGGGTCATGATGAAGATGGTATCAGAGCCTAGGTTCGTTAATCTCGTTGTACCAAATAGGTCTAGTAGAGTCTTGCAGAATGATACAGAGATGTCCGTACTTTTCTTTGAGAGGCTATGGGGCTTTAGGAAAAACTATGTCTTCCTTATTTCCTTCGTGCTATAACTCGATTCCAATTGGTATCTGGTGATACAAATTGGTATCTAGCCTCATTCACTCTTCTGTCCGTATATGGTTACTACAAAGAACAATGGAGCAAGGTCAGCAGTCCCATCAGCGGGCCCTGCAGTTCATGGTAGAGGTAGGGTAAGGGGCAGGGGATGAGCTAGAGCCGCACCCGCCAGGGGTGGAGCTCAAGCTACTGCCGAAATTTGTGAAGCAACCCCTCCCCCACCTCAGGATCATATTGCGGAAGGTGAAGAAGTGGTTGTAGAGGATGAAGGGGCGCAGGTGGAGGCGACACCGATTGGGGGTACATGCCTTCCTACTGTGACGTTGGAAGCCTTTCAGCAGTCTTGGAACATTCTGAGTGGGTTGGTTGGTGCTGGAGCCATATCCGTAGCTTATGCAAATCAGGCCTTGGATACTCAACCAGTGGTTACTACAACACATAGGATGGATGCAGCTTCGGGCACGAATGATCTCCTCAGGCCAATGCTAGGCCCAGTGATGATTGTGAATGAGCACGAGATGCTGGCTAAGTTCCTTAAGATGAAACCTTCGATGTTTCAGGGTACAGATAAGGAGGATGCCTATGAGTTCATCCTGGATTGCCATGAGAGGTTGCATAAGTTGGGTATTGTACGTCAGCATGGGGTTGAGTTTGTCACTTTTCAGCTGCAGGGTGATGCCAAGCAGTGGTGGAGGTCTCATGTTGAGTGTCGGTCTTCTGTTCTACCTCCACTAACTTGGGAGCAGTTCCACGCATTATTTCTAGAGAAGTACGTTCCCCATACTTTGAGGGACTGGAAGAAAGATGAGTTTCTGAACTTGGAGCAGGGTAGCATGTTGGTCTCGGCTTATGAGGCTAATTTCCATGCATTGTCTCATTTTTCTACACAAATGTTGGGTTCCGAGGAGGAAAAGGTCCGGTTGTTCGTCAAGGGTCTGAATAGTGAACTACAGGTACCATTCTTGTCTGCGATAAAATGGCTTTGGTATTATTTAACCCAGGCTCTACATATTCTTATGTGTCTCTGAGTTTTTCTTTGGGGCAGGATTTGATTTGTGATATCCTTGATTTCCCTATCCATGTTTCTACCCCGGTTAGAGAGTCTGTGATTGTGACTCATGTATATCGTGACTGTTCTGTTGTGTTTGTGGGGTTGCATACTTGGGTAGACTTGGTAATTCTGGATATGGCTGATTTTGATATTATCTTGGGTATGACCTGGCTATCTCCTTATCATGCTGTGTTGAACTGTAATACCAAGACTGTGGCTTTAGAGATTCCGGGTAAGGATAGACTAGAGTGGGAGGGTGTGTACAGGCCTAAGAAAATTAAGATAATATCGTTTGTTCGGGCTAGGAAGCTAGTGGGGAGGGCGTATCTAGCCTTCTTGGCTCATCTCCAGGATGATAGTGTGAAGTCTCCACCTATTGAGTCAGTTCCAGTGGTATTCAAATTTTTAGAGGTGTTTCCAGCGGACTTGCCTGGTATGCCTCCGGACAAGGATATAGATTTTTGTATTGATTTGGAGCCAGGCACTCATCCCATTTCCATTCCTCCGTATCGTTTGGCTCCGGCAGAGTTAAGGAAACTTAAGACTCAGCTGCAAGAACTCCTAGATAAGGGATTAATACATCCCAGTGCTTCGCCTTGGGGTGCTCCGGTTTTATTTGTAAAGAAGAAGGATGGTAGTATACGGATGTGTATAGATTATAGGCAGTTGAACAAGGTGACCATCTGGAGTAAGTACCCTCTACCCTATATAGATGATTTGTTTGACCAGCTTCAGGGTGCATCAGTGTTCTCAAAAATAGACTTGAGGTCGGGGTACCATCAGTTAATGATTAGGCCTGAGCACATTCCGTTATTATGGGTAGTCCAATCGTGCCAAGTTTTAGAGTTAGAAAACTCCGGGTTTGGGAGTTTGAAATTCTGGGCTAGGCTAGCCTCAGCCGGTTTTGGAGCGAGGTAGAGTCTAGGAAAATCCGGGTGAGGATTGTTCTATGTATCTCATTTTGAGCTAGTTTTCCATGTAGCCAAGACATAAAGGAGTCCGAGGGACTTTTCGAAATCGAGTTTGGGTAAGTAGAACTCTCGGAATCACGTTTGACGTGAAAGAGTTGTTTTGGGTCATCGGGGAAAGCAGGTGTGTTGTAAAATGGCCAAAACTGGGAAATTTCCAAACATTCTGTCCATGACAAGTGCAACGGTCCTCTGTAGTGACCTCCGCTATAGCGGTGGAAAATACCGCTATAGTGGTGGTCAAGGCGGTCAACACCCACTTAAGACCGCTATAGCGGAAGTCGTCTGCTATAGAGGGACCGCTATAGTAGAGCAGGGACCTATATAGTAGGCCGACGGGTTTTTAATGCAGAAACTTCCCTAAAATAGTTCAGTTTTCTACAATTCGTTTGGGAGAAGAACTAGGGCAATTTCAGGCGATTTTCCTCCTTTTCCCTTCAAATTTCTTCCCTAAGGTCAGGTTTCTACTCCCCAATCTTTGTACTATGTTTCCTATGTAGAATTGCTAGGAGGGAACTTGGGGAAGGGTTGGAATAACCTAGGAATGGTATAATCCAGGTAAGAAAGGGGATTCCAAACATGAATGTTCTTGGGCATTGTTAAAAGTATGTTATTATGATCATAGGTTGTTAAATACTCTATTTTATCCGTAAAAATGATAGAAGTAGGTGAATTAATGGTGGAAAAGCCCAGGAAAAGGGTGGTATGATCATGGGTGGCCTGGGGTTTGGGGATTTGGTGTAATTCGGGTACTGTGCAGGCCTTGTGTGTTAATTGTATGTACTTGTGTGTTATTTTAGACTAAGAACGAGAAAAGAATCCGGAACACGGAAAAGCTCGAGTTGAGTAGAGCTTGGATCATTTTGAGGTAGGTGATGTCTTATGATTTCTGTGAATGTTGTATATTCTTGTACTCATATCTAAGTGATTGTATGAGTTACATTGCTTAGGGAAGTTGTGTAGAATGTCTAAGGTTCCTGCTTTACAGTCTGTGATTTGAACGGTATTTGCTTGTTGGTTTACAAGTTGTTTGTTCATGTATTTGACTGTGGATTATTGACATTAGATTGGCTCGAGTACCACGCCTGGTACGGGTATAACAAATGGTTGGCACAGGTACCACGCCTGGTACAGAATATACTAACGGTTGGCTCGGGTACCACGCCTGGTATGGGTTTACTTTTGTTGCATCATTGCATTTTTATTGTTGTATTGCATCGACTGATATTGGTTCCGTGAGTGGACCGGGCTGTTTATTGAAATTTGTTATTGGTTTGGTGGCCCTTGAGTGGCCAGGGAAATTCTGTATAACTGTTGTGTTGGTCTTGGTTTAGGCCGAGTTGATTCAAGGTACATTGTGTTGTCTAGAGGGGATCCCACGGTGGGTCTGGGCTAGACGTAAAGGTATAGTTAATGGTATATGGTTGTGGCTTAGAGTTAGGTGGTGGATTTCATGCGGAACAGTCTAAGTAGAGACTTGTAGTCTAGGTGTGTTTGTGGCTATTGTTGCATGTTTTCCATACCTTTTACTTGATATTGTTGTACTGCTTATACACTATTTATTTGAAAACTGGCTGATGATCCTACCAGTACACAGTGGTGGTGTACTGATACTGCACTTGCTTTTCTTTTGGTGAGTACATGAAATCTTCCAGCTGCTGAGACGCGACCTCATCTTTAACACCGACGATTTCTGACTCCAAGGGTGAGCTGTTTGATCAAGCTACCTTGGGCTTATCTTTAGAGTTCCAGTCCACTTGTCTCAGACTTGAAACTATTTCCGTATTTTCTTTTGGGGTTGCATCCCCGTATTCTATCTATTGGTAGTGATGTTTGGTACAACAACTTTCAGTTCCTAGGAGGGATTTTCCGCAGAATTTATATATTAAAGCTTTAGTTTTTGCATTATTTAATTGCTAGTTTACTTCTGTTGCTGGTTTTAGGTTGTTAGTCTAGGAAAAGGGTTGAAATCTATTGGTTCGCTCATTTGGGGGTTGGGTGGGTGCCACTCACGATGGTCTAGGTCGTGACATTCCCCCAAAGGTTCTAGAAAAGCAAGGAAGATGCTAACTATAAGAAGTTCCTTGATATCTTCAAGCAGCTTCACATCAACATTCTTTTGATTGATGCTTTGACGGATATACCAAAGTATGCTAAGTACTTACGAGATGTGGTGACTGGAAAGAGAAGGATGAGAGAGTTCGAGACGGTTGCACTCACTGAAGAGTGTAGTTCGAGGGTATTAAGCAAACTTCCTTAAAAGCTCAAAGAGCCTGGAAGCTTCACCCTCCCCATACAAATTGGTGAAGATGAGGTTGGGCATACGTTGTGTGATCTTGGGGTGAGTATTAAGTTAATGCCTCTATCTTTTTTCAAGATACTAAGCTTGGGTGAGCCACGCCCCACCACTATTTGTCTCCAGCTAGCAGACCGGTCTCGTGTATATCCGGAGGGCATAATTGAGGATTTGCTCATCAAGGTGAGTAAGTTTATCATTCCTGCCGACTTTATTATTTTGGATTATGAAGCAGATGAGCAGGTACCAATTATCTTGAGACGCCCATTCCTTTCAACTGGTGGAGCATTGATAGATGTGAGGAAAGGAGAGTTGAAGATGAGAGTGCATGATTAGGAGGCAACGTTCAAGGTATATAAATCACTCTCTACTCCTTCACACTATAGAGATTTATGCATGATCACAGAGGTGGTCAAAAATAAGTGTGGGGTGGAAGAGAGAGGGTTTGAAAAAGTTAAAACTTTGAATATTGCTACTAAATTGTCTGAGGTGCAGCAAAAAGAATTGCTCAAGTTGTTGAGGGAGCATGAGCATGTGTTTAGATGGTTGAACAGTGACCCAAAAAGGGATGTTAAGAGTAAGAGGAAAGTGAAGGAAGAAAGTGATCATCCAAGAGTGAAGAAGAGGCAAAAGCGCTATCATAGGGGGAGGAAGAGATTAAGAGAAATTGATTAATTTGTGACTTGCGTCGTGCCATGACGTTAAATTAGGTGCTGATTGGGAGGCAACTCAATTTTGTAATAGTTTAGTTTTGTTTGTAGTGTCACTTTTTGTTTTTGGTTGTAATTTTGTGCAGGTTTGGGGAAGTCTGAGTACTCGAATTTGGAAGCTAAGGAGCATAGTCGAAGCTTAAGTGTGGGGTCGTTCGCCCCTTTGATTCATTTTGAAGAAGTATGCTGCTAGCTAGGCCCTCTCCCTAGAGGGCCTCATGGAGTATCTCTAACCCCGTTTTTATCTTATTTATTACTTTCGGGATAAAGCATGAGCTTAAGTGTGGGGTGGGATATCTTTCGATATTTGTTAAGGGTGAAGTATGCCATGGGTTATTAAGTTTTCTTTTTATTTTGCTAAGCTAGATGAAAAACTGATTTTTTTTTGAAAAAGTCTAAAAACACACACAAAAAAAATTATTCTGGAGTAAGGATAGTTTTTAGCTTTTAGTTTCTTTTTAGAAGCATACTTCGTCCACCCCTTGGTTTTTCTTTTTGGTTCTTTTCTGAGGGGGAGCCCTTTGAACCAATTATCGTTTTATTTTTAGGAGTAGTTTTTTAATTTTAGGCAAATGACTCTTCCCGACGATGGATGGTTGACGACCGTCTTGATGGAAAAGTTAGTCACTAGGAGTTAGAGGGTCTTTAGGACCAATCGAATGCTAGGTGCTCTTATTAGGAACTATAATTGACTGAATGATGCAAGTTGGTTTCGAATTTAAAAGCATGTTGTGTGAAAAATTGAATGACTTCCTTTGAGACACCTAGGCTCTTTTATTTGAACTCATGTTGGTTGCTTTATTGAGAGTCTGTATGGATCCTTCTTGAGTCGAACATGTGCCATGTGTGTTAGAATTTTGTGATATTCCGTGCTTTCATAGTGATGTCTAGAACTTGCCCGGTGTGTTTGCAAAATGAAATAAAGAATGTTAAGTTTAGGAGATGATATAGGCGTTTCTTTGATTAACCAATTTTTATCCTTCGCTTTACCTACCCAAAAGATGTCCCTAGTTAGCCCCGTTGAGCTTTTAGCCTATTCTTTTGGTAGCCAAATCTAAAGCTTAATCCTTTTGTTTCAATTGACCATGAATTTGATCCCAAACTCCTAAGCGCTTTAAATGAAAAATAAGAGTCTAAGGAAGTAAGAAAGGAAAAAGGGAAATAGCTGTGGATAGAAGCCTGTAAAAAAGTTTAAGGGTGCAAGAAAAATTCATATACTTGAGTAGGGAGTAGAAAGAGAACAAAGAAAAAGAAGAAAGAAATTTTTTTTTGCTTGATAATTGAGTACTCCTTACTAGTGGTGTGTGAACAGGCTTAAAGATATGGTAAGACAAAGAAATTTATGGGCAAGAAGTATACATAAGAAAGAAGTTTGTTGATTGAGAAAGGTGCTTAATGAAAAAAAAGTGATGTATTAAAGCGCTTAGGGAAGATAGTCTCTATTTTAGCCAAAATAATTCCTATCCGTCCCTTAGCCTACATTACAACCTTGAAAAGTCCTACTTGATCTTGAGTTTAACATTCTTATATTAGTGGAGTAGTACACTAAGGTCAAGCCTATGGTTCATCATATGTTGCATGTGTACTTCTTTGTGAGAGTGAGCGTAATTCTATTTGTACCCATTCATGTGATAAATTGTATTCTTGTGAGTGAACATGGGTAACTCTCTTGTGGTGAGGGCACATGGTTGATGAAAGATAGGTGAAATGCTTGATTTCTTGATTGGGCAAGTTATGAGTGTTTACTATGATCGTAGAGTCAATTCTTGAGGCTGGGAGGTCTTGAAGTAGTTATTTATGAGCTATGAATGAATGAAGCATGTTGTGCTAAGAACTTTCCATCTAGTCGTTGTAGTCTTAGCTTGAGCATTCTTGTGGTAAATTGGTGTAGTTTGTAGTAGAGTATAGGTCATTAGTGTATAGCTTACTCGAGGACGAGAAAGAGTATAAGTGTGGGGTGTTGATGAGAGGCTAAAAGTACTCTTTTATTCTATCATTCGCCTCTCATTTGTCCTCCTTTTAGTGTCGTCTTGAGCGTAAAAGTTATGTATTACACTTATGTTTGGTGTTTTGTTTATTTAGGTATGGCTTGATGTATTTGAATCTTAAACAAGAGGAAAAGAAGCACCAAGAAACCAAAAGTAACCAAGGAAGAAGCGACACCCCAAAGCACCGAGAAACGAGCGAAAAATGGCAAAAACTTGTTGTAACTTGCGCCACTGCTGCAAAGCAGGCACTGGCACGGATTTGGGGTATTCTCTGATGTTTTCCAGCAGTAGTAGCTGTGCCACACACCCAAAAGCAGTCAGTGGCGCGGATTTTTGCAGCAATCTGAATTTTTCATTGTTCCTTGCGCCACTGCTCTGCTTTTGGGCAGTGGCGCGAGCGGGTACTTCTCCTAACCCGATTGGGATTGGTTTTATTAGTCCTAAGGGTTCCTAAACTCTATAAATACCCCCCTCCCACGTTTTATATGAACACCAACTGATTTGGGGGAAGGCAAAACCTACGACAAAGCTCAAGAACAAGGTCTAGTTTTAATTTTTTATTTTATTTTTGATTCTTTTCTTGTAAACTCATGAAATATCTTCTTCCAAAGAGATTCATGAGTAGCTAAACCTTTAGTATCTAGGGTTGTGGTTAAATACATGAAGGTTGATGTTTAATTATCATATTGTTTAGCTCGAATTTCTATTATTGAGTTATTTATCTTCCTTTGCTCTTAATTGTTTGTTAACTTGATCACCTAGCAAACACTATCTATGGTGCATAAATTGGACTAGGCATAGGGTTCTTATGTGTGAAATAAGGGAAGGTAGGGCTTGGTTTTGAACTCTATAGGGAAGGGAGAACGATTCGCTAACGTGGATAGGAATATACCCGTTAGCCTTGCCCAGTTGATATGGAAGAGAAATCATATGCCTTTCACTATCAACCGACGACCATAGGAATATAGGCGTTAGGAATAGTCGAGGAGACCTAGAGTTGTTGGCAAAATGCTCAACATGGTTAAAATCAACCCGCAACTAGTAACTCAGGAAATCAACTAAACGTATGGTTTGAAAACTCAACTGGATTGTCTAAATACCATGACCCTGGAACTTTTCTCAAATCTAAATTACAACCTCAAATCAAAGCTTGTCTACAATTTGTTATTTGTTTACTTTCAAAACACACAAATCACTCTTTGTTATTGGTTACCTACTGAATAGCTCATATAATAATTCAACCTAGTTAATCAATTTATCAAGTCCCTTGGGTACGATATCTGGACTCACATCTTATATTACTTGTACGACCGCGTACACTTGCGTGTGCGTAAGGACGCAACAACTTTCTATGTTGTTTACCAAATTGGTAGGCATGACATTCAGTAGAATTTACTTCTAGATCAGGTAGGTTCTCCACCATCTTCAACTTTTGCATTTTGACAAGCCCTTGATAGTGATAGTGCCAGAGTCTCTTATGCCATAACTCAGCGACATTTGCTTTTGCTGAATACAACATTTGCTCTTCCTCAAATGGACCTAATGAGAAACTTTTTCCTCTCATTTTGACTTTAAACAAGTCCTCCTAAGGTATCCTTTATCAAGTTATATTTATTTTCAAAATAAATTTTGAAACCTTTTTCTAACAATTGACCAACACTTAACAAGTTTCGATCTAAGTCAGGTACATAAAGAATATCTGCTATTGTTTTAGTACCTGCTTGTGTCTCAACTGCAATGGTTCCTATTACTTTTGCTGGAATGTGACCACCATGGCCTATTCTAACCTTTGCAACTCGAGTAGGCTTCAATTCTTTGAAGAGTTCTTTATCATGAGTCATGTGATTTGTGCATCCGTTATCAATCAGTCACGACTCGCTTGAAACATTACTTGCAAAACATGATGCAACAAAGAGTTGATCCTCCTCCTGTTCATTAACAACTCGAGCATCTACATCCTGCTTCTTAGTTTTGTTCTTACAAATGATTACTTCATGCCCAAACTGATTCCACTTATTGCACTCAGCATCAGTCGTTTTCCAACACTTGAAAGGTGCGTGTCCGATCTTGCCATAATGCTTAGAAGGAGGGTAGTTTCCTTTGAAGCTACCTATTTTGTTTTTTTTATTGCATGCTGCACCTTCACCATCTGTTGATTGGTACTTCATATTCTTCTTCTTCTTGTACCGTCCCTCATCTTGATGCTTGGCTGGTAAGAGCCCTTCAACAACTCTTTCTTGTCTCATAACACGCCGTTGCTCTTGTGCTTGAAAAGCACTTAAGAGCTCTACTAGTGTAATTTTGGACAAGTCCTTAGTATTTTCTAAGGTTGTAATGGTCGCCTAAAATCTTTCAGGTACCGTTATAAGGATTTTCTCAACGATCCTTGAATCGTTAAAAGTGGAACCCAACAATCGGACATGATTTGCTATGTTAAGAAGTCGGTCAGAGTACTCTTTTATGGTTTCACTTTCCTTCATCCTTTGCAGCTCAAACTCATGTACCAAATTCAGTACTTGCATCCCTCATATACTTTCATCTCCTTCATACTCAGTCTTGAGATAATCTTATACCTCTTTTGCTGACTTCAAAGACATGATACGAGTGAAGACAGTGGATGAAACTGCAGCAAATAAGCATGCCTTTGACTTTGATTTTCTGATTTTTCTCTCCTGGTGATTTTTAATCTATGCCGTCATGGGATTGTTTGGCAAGGGATAAATATCGTATTCATCTTCTACAGCCTTCCAGAGATACAAAGCTTCCAGATATGTCTGCATTCTAACAACCTAGATTCGATAACTTTCTCCACCGAAAGTTGGTGGTGCCATTAAAGAAAAAACTTACTTCTTCGTTCATGGTATTCACAAAATCTGATTGATGCACACATACATGTCCCTCAAGAAATAAAGCCCTGATACAAATTGAAGATTTTAAACCTGTTAAAAGGGAAAAAAACACAGCAAAGGAAAGTCAAAAGCTAGCGGCTGAAACAAGGAACAAGTTCAAGAAGAAAATAGAAGCAGAAGAGGTATTTTAACGAGTGAAACAATACACTTTATTTGATATCACCTCCTAACTTAAATAGTCGATGTTACAACTGAAAAGTAGAAAAGACTTGCGATAATAAAGCAACAACCCTATTTGCTATCCTGAAAATAAAAAACGACTAATAGTTCTCTATGAAATAGGAATACTAATTTGACTAGGAGTCTTATCTAAAAATTAAAGAACTGGAGAGAAAAATAAACAAGACACGTGCATTCCATAAAGCAACTTTTAACAATACTTTTAGAAATTTTGTAACTACTTTGAATAAAATATCGACAATCAATGAAAATGCTTCAATTATGGATATCTCAGGGACCCCCCTCACATTAGGTTTTCAAAAAAAAAGAGATGATTTACTAACACACAAATATATATAACTTAAGTTAGGTTAAAAATTTAAAATTATTTAATCAACACCACTTAAAAAAAATTAATGTTAAATTATTAATAATATTTATCAGGTATTCATTTTACATAATGAGATGATTTACTACCACACAATTAAAATTTTAAAATTTTAATCGATACCACTTAAAATTTATCAATGTTAAATTGTTAATAATATTTATCAGGTATTCATTTTACATAATGCGATGATTTACTACCATACAATTAAAGATTTAAATTATTTAATCAACACCACTTAAAATTTATCAATGTTAATAACATTTATCATATATTCATTTTACATTTAATGAGTTCATTTACTACCATACAAATATATATAACTTATTTTAAATTAAAAATTAAAAATTATTTAATCAACGCCATTTAAAAGCATAAATTTGTGAATAAATATTGGACCTGTGCACACTATGAAATTTTCCTCAGTAGTATAGTTATATGCGTGACCAACAAAGGTTACGACAGAATAGTAAGTACTCTTTCATTTTAATAAGAAGTTCAAGATTAGAGTCATGCAAGTATGCATCTCCTTTTATTAGAGAGCTTTTTATCCTAAAATGAGTTTTCTCATATGAATCTAAATACTGAACATCACGTGAAAACCAAAACACAATTAGATCTATTTATTATAAAGAACTAGATTCATTATTTTTGATCCTATTTCATCTTAATAGTTATTTACATGTGTAAAAGCTTAAAGAATGATCACCAAAGTAATATATGTACCTACTAGGAGTATTCACGGGTCGATTTGGGGTAATTTTTGGTTAATCAAAACTACATCAATTTAGTCAATTTTTTTAATTATTAAAATCAAACAAACCAAATATAATACATATTCATTGGTTTAGTTATTGTCAGTTTGATTCGGTTTTTGATTTTTAAGAAGCCTAATAATATTTCTCTCTTTCATTTTTTCCCCACGATTAGGAAAGTCTTTTCCATCCTTTTTTTGGGCTTAATCCATTATTACCCCTTTTGTTATGGGATCTATAATTTTCTTAGATTATGGAGAAAATATCTTAAGATTTATAAGCTTCACCCGGGGCCCGAACCAACCATCTACTTAATACAAACTCGGCTTTCCGGAGCTAATAGCGCTGACGAAATTTTCATCCGAGTCCTCTTCTTTGAATGTTGACCAAAGTCAACCAAACCAACCCAACTGGCCTGAAAACACAGAACGAGAGAGAATTCCAAGCTGAAAAGCTCCCGGATCTCGACCAAAGTTTCTATTAGACCAAAGTCCACGCTTCGAAGCTAACGGAACTGTCGAAATTTGATTTCGAGCACGTTCACCAAGAATATTGACTGAAGTCAACGATATCCAAAGTTAAAAGCTCTAAAACCAGGAATCGACAAAAAGACCAAACAAACGGCCCGGGCATCAAACTACCGGTCCCAGCAAATCATAAATGACTTGGGGCCGCTACAGGCAAGCTTTAACAGTACAAGAAAGGCGAACACGCGTAAATGATCGAAAGGGTCATTACATCATGGATTACTATAATCATATTGATACTCCTACAATCATGTAGCATATAAAAATTATCTTCATTCTCGGCATAAGTAGTTATATATGTTACCAACAAAGGTTACGATGAAATATTGATAAGTACTTCCTTTATCACTAAGAAAAAGTTAAGGGTTCAAGTTATGCGAGTATGAAATTCCCTTTGTTAGAAAATATTTTATCCTAATATGAGTCTTCTCACGTAAATCTAAATTTAACTAAGTCCCAACATAAATAATATCGAATATCACGTGAAAATCAAAACAAAATTAGATCTATTTATTATAAAGAGCTAGATTCGTTATTTCTGATCCTACTTCACCTTAATAGTTATTTACATGTGTAGAAGCTTAAAGAATGATAACCAAAGAGATATATGTACCTACTATGGGTATTCACGGGTCGGTTTGAGATTTTTTTTTATTCAAATCAAAACTAAATCAATTTAGTCGATTTAAAATCATGAAACAAACCAAATATAATACATATTCATTGGCTTAGTTATTGACAGTTTGATTCGATTTTTGATTTTTAAGAAGCCTAATAATATTTCTATCTTTAATTTTTTCCCACGATTAGGAAAGTCATTTCCTTCCTTTTTTGGGCTTAATCTATTATTAGTCCCTTTTATTATGGGATCTATAATTTTATTAGATTATGGAAAAAAGGTCCTAAGATCTATAAGATTCATTAAGTGAACAAAGTTTATAAGAAATACATTTTTTTAGATAAATGACATAGTTGTTGTTTATAAATGCGGCAAGCGGGCGTATAAATACGCCCAAGATCAATCGCCAAAGTGATATATGTACCTACTAGGGGTATTCACGGGTCGATTTGGGGCGAGTTTTGGTTAAAATCAAAACTAAATCACTTTAGTCGATTTTTAAAATTATTAAAATCAAACAAACCAAATATTCTCCTACATAAGAAGCCGCGGTTGGGATGCTGAAGCAGGACATGGACGACATGCCTGCTTCGACGGGTCCCACTCTAAAAATTTTTGTACTCTTCTCCATTTTAATTTATTTGTCTTACATTAAAAGTATTATAAATAATAAAAATTAATAACTTATTATATATTTAAAAATTATATTAAAAATATTATAAAATTTTATAATAAAAGTATTATAAATAACAATAATTAACAACTTAAAATATTTTTATATGAATTTTATCGATCTAAATAAAATAATATATGCATATCTAAAAATTTTATTAATCTAAATAAAATAATAATATATGCATATCTAAATTAAGCATGTCTTGTAATTTTTGAGTATTAACATTGGGCCCGTGCATAAAACGGGTTTTGTATCTCCACGGTTGGACTGCTGAAGCAGGACATGGACGACATGCCTGCTTCGGTGGGTCCCACTCTAAAATTTTTTGTACTCTTCTCCGTTTTAATTTATTTGTCTTACATTAAAAGTATTATAAATAACAATAATTAATAACTTATTATATATTTAAAAATTATATTAAAAATATTATAAAAATTTATAATAAAAGTATTATAAATTACAACCCTAGTACCTACATGTAGGTTTACGCTAATATTTGATACCACGCTTCCTAACTATTAGAATTCAATATATATATTTGTTACCCAAACAAAAATTTCAAGAACCTACCTTTCCCATTTCAATAATGTTGCTTTAATTAATTATTTTTCTTTAAATCCATTTAGGAATTAAAAAGAAAAAAGAAAAAATGTATTTGTTTATTTAAAATTTTATTAAAACATGAATATTATTCCAATCCTAAATTAAAGGGGATTTGATTTCCTAGTCCAAGTTGAATTATGCTTCCAACAGAACACATGCATGGCGAAAAAAGACTATATATAAGAGTCCCCCTTCACTACCCTAAAAACATTCAAACTAAAATCATTCTTTAAACACAAAGCAAATTTAATGGAGAAAGGATTAGGGAAAGTTAATATTGTTTCTTCTTCTTCTGTACAAGTTGAAGAAGAATCAAATCTATGGAAAATAATAATGGTGGCTTCCATAGCTATTGGAGTTCAATTCGGTTGGGCTCTTCAGCTCTCTTTGCTTACACCTTATGTTCAATTGCTTGGAATTCCGCATCGATTTGCCTCTTTTATTTGGCTCTGTGGCCCTATTTCTGGTATGATTGTTCAGCCAGTTGTAGGTTATTACAGTGACAATTGCACCTCCCGTTTTGGTCGTCGTCGTCCGTTCATTGCCGCTGGCGCCGCACTTGTCACAATAGCTGTTTTCCTCATCGGATTTGCCGCTGACCTTGGACATGCCTCCGGTGACCCCCTCGGAAAAGGATCTAAGCCTCGTGCTATTGCTCTTTTCGTCCTTGGATTTTGGATCCTTGATGTTGCTAACAACACGTTACAGGGCCCATGCAGAGCACTATTGGCTGATCTCTCCGGTGGAAAAGCCGGTAGGATGAGAACATCAAATGCGTTTTTCTCATTCTTCATGGCCGTCGGAAACATTTTGGGCTATGCCGCCGGTTCGTATTCTCGGCTCTACAAAGTGTTCCCCTTCTCAAAAACCCTAGCTTGCGACATCTACTCCGCAAACCTGAAGAGCTGTTTTTTCATCGCCATATTCCTTTTGCTCGGGCTAACAACTTTAGCCTTAACCATGGTCCGCGAAAACGAGCTCCCGCAGAAAGAAGAGCAAGAAATTAACGAGAAACTGGTACCCTTTTTCGGTGAAATGTTTGGGGCTTTGAAAGATTTACCTCGATCCATGTGGATTCTTCTATTAGTAACCTGTTTGAACTGGATTGCGTGGTTCCCCTTCTTCTTATACGACACTGATTGGATGGCTAAGGAAATTTACGGTGGACAAGTGGGTGACGGGAGGTTGTACGATTTGGGAGTACGTGCTGGATCATTGGGATTGTTGTTGAATTCTGTCGTTCTAGGGTTTATGTCACTTGGGGTGGAATTCTTTGGGAAGAAGATTGGTGGAGCCAAGAGGTTATGGGGGATTTTCAACTTTGTTTTGGTTATTTCCTTGTCTATGACCATTTTGGTTACCAAAATGGCAGAGAAATCACGCCACTACAACGCCACCGGCTTACTTATGGCGCCCACGCCAGGTGTTAAGATCGGTGCCTTGATTCTCTTTGCTGTCCTCGGTATTCCTCTTGCGGTGACTTATAGTATTCCATTTTCTTTGGCATCTATATTTTCAAGTAATGCTGGTTCAGGACAAGGTTTATCACTAGGAGTTCTTAATCTTGCAATTGTTGTACCACAAATGTTGGTGTCACTAGTCGGAGGGCCATGGGATGACTTGTTTGGAGGAGGGAACTTGCCAGGATTTGTAGTTGGAGCAGTTGCAGCTGCCGCAAGCGGCGTTTTAGCGCTCACAATGTTGCCATCTCCGCCTGCGGATGCCAAGCCAGCTGAGGTCACCATGGCCGGTTTCCATTGAATGAAGAAGAAACAACTTATTTTTCTTTTTATTAGCCACTTCTCTTTTGTAACTTAAAAAAAAATAGCGACACTATATGTATAAAAAATATTTACTTGGAATGTAATTTATAAATATTTTTTTAACTTTTTCATCGTTCTTATCTTTTAACATACTAGTTTATGGATACGTGCGTTGCACGTGGTCCTTTATCGTCAATTATTATAAGGTCATGTATTCAAAAATAATACATCTTCAACAGTTCTAAAAGCATTTTTGTTTGAGTTATTTAGTTGCACAAGTATATGCTTGCTCATGATAATGATAGCTAGAACACTAATTTGATATTGGATTCGTGTTTTGTATTCTCATGCAAGTATATGGAATAGGTTATTCTTATTATATTTACTTGGTGAACATCTGAGCTTTTTAGTCAATATGTACACGTGATCTAGCACACCTTTCACAAATTGCATGTGTGTGTGGGATAGCATCTTTCCATGTATCTCATATTTGATACACTAACTTACTCTATGCAAATGCAAAATGTACTAACTATGCGCTAATGCTAAAGCAAGTTGGAGTTGAGGTATCTCACTGTTTTTACAAAATGATATCACTACAACTTTTAGGTCAATAAAAGGTTGCTTCTCAACTTTTCTAGGTTTATAAAATTAAATAATCCTTAATTTGGATTTGTTTTTCTCTTATTGACAAACAAACCACTTCAGTAACAAGAGCAGAATATATCCATCTCCACCTAGCTAGAACCAAAGAACATTAATGCAGAAGCAGGAAAAAGGTAATTAGAAGATGTATACCCCTCTGTTCCTAAATAAGTGATTGTTTAGTTTTTCAATTTTACCCTTCTTTAAATAAAGAAAGTTCTTTTCAAAGTATTTATTAAGGACAAGTTAGTACAAGTACTCTTTGTTTTCTAAGAAAGTAGAGAGTATATGTCTAGAAACACTACAGAAAATATGTAAATAAACATATGTAAGTGCAAAAAAGGAAAATTGTGTGGGAGAACAATTCCACAGGAAGCTTCTCGCTAGTTTTTTGCTCCATCACTGAACATTGTGTTGCTATGGTCAATAAACAACCTTAAAGTGATTATGAATGACCTTGAGGAGGCCCGGCGCAATACCTTTCTTGCTCGAAGGATCTACGAAAAGAACGTCCCCTATGAAAGAAAAAATAGGAAAAACTTTATACTCAACCAAACTGTTATAGTGGACTCGTCGAGATGCCAACAATTTAGGATGTTAAGCAAAAGTAACTTCACACTAAATAGAGAAGAATTGGCAAAAAGGCCACTTTTCAAACTCAATTGCTAAAAGATCACTTTTTTTTTTTGCTTTATTTTTAGGGTCAGGGTTCAGAAAAGGCACAAAATAGTAGGGTCTGTATGGATCGAGGAGCTTTTTATAATTTTAAAGACTTTGGGGCATGGTTTTAAGTCTATAAAAATACATTTAAGTCCTCATCTACTCTCATTAAATTTGTTAAAGTCTCTTCTCTCTTTTTCTTCTTTGGTCTTAGCATTTTTCAATTTTTTGAAACAACTTTTTCTCCAAGCGTTCTATCTTCTTCCCCAGGCGTTTTTGTTCATACTCGTCGTGTCCAGGTAATTTTTTGCCATTCCAAGCATTTTTAGTTCCATATTGATATATATTTTTCTTTGATTCGTGATTTTGGTTTCTTCATAAATTTTGATTTTCTTTTTCATTTTATTCCGTTTTCTTGTCATTTTTTATGTTATTCCTAATTATTTGCTTGATTCAATGGTGTTTTTAACCGTTTATGTTCATCCATCTTCATAGATTTTTAGAGTTATTTTACAGTTTATGTTCATCCGTCTTCATGGTCTATTGCTAGACTGGTCGTCGATTATTACTGTTTTTATATCGTGTTTCACCGTCACTAGTACATTATTTATATATAGATCATAAAAAAAGGTGAGAAGTAGAGGAAGAGGGAATGTCACCCATTCTACTAGTAGAAAAGCAAATGGTGAAAAAGATTCATGAGATGGCAAAAGAAAAAAGATTGAAGAAGTTCCAAATGTTTCTAATGTTGGAAAATATATTCCAAGAACACAAACATTATCTGAAGAAGAACACAAAGATTAAGGTTTGATATTATGAACAACAAACACAGGATTGGAGGCTTGAAACACGTACGAAACACTTTTCTAATAACGATATTTGCTCCTTCTCCCCGTGAGATTGCGATGGGAATATATGCAAATAGTTTTTTAGTGGATATGACAAGCCTATAAAATTCTGCACTAAGCAAATAGTGAAGAAATTCTTCTGAATAGCAAAAACTTGAACTTGATCATTTTTGGAGAAGAAAAGAATTCTTTGGGGAATATAGTAAAGAAAGATACTCTGTAAAGTTTTCTCAAAAAGTTATGTTGAAATCTGCAAAAGTAGGTTTTAAATAGAGTTGGTAGTAACCAAATAATGTGTGAAGACCCAATCCTTCGTGAGTGGTACCCACCCAATACCCCCGGGTGAGCGAATCAATACTGACCCAACACTTAGCAATATCTAACAGCTCAAAACCAGTTGCATAAAATAAACTAATATTTCATTATCTCAAATCACTATCATAAGGAGAATCTGCGAAAAATCCTCCCTAGAACCTGAAGGTCATCGTACCAAAACATCTATCAAGTCTAAAATACGGGGATGCAACTCCAAAAATAAAAGAGCTTTATGCCCAAAACAAGTAGGCTACAACTAAAAGAAGAAACCAAGGTAGCTCGACTGAAGCAGCTCACCCTTGAGATCTGGAACCGCTGGGACTACAAGTGAGGTCGCGCATCAGCCGCCGGAAGATTGCATGTACTCAAAAAAAGAAACACAAGTACATAATCAGTACACAACCACCGTGTACTGGTAGGATCATCGGCTAGCTCCAAATAAACAAGATATGCACAATAAACTAAAGCTGAGTAAGGTACAGTAAACATGTAAACAAGCCAACAATATAACCAGACTACAAGTCTCTTCCTTAGCTTATCAATCGCATGTAACCAAATAACAACCATTGACAACAATATCTAAAATCTTTCCACATAGTCCGGACCCACCCCGGGATCCCCCTAACACCACCTAAGTGTTGACATCCAATCCCGGCCTACACTAAGACCAACATCACAATTAATTATAATCACCAGGCCTCTCATGGACCATATGTAGAAATCACATTTTAATAATACAAACCGGTCTACTCATGGAACCATCAAAAGAATACAACCAATGCAAGTAAAGCAAACTCGTACCAGGCGTGGTACCCGAGCCAACAGATATGTATTATGTACCAAGTGTGGTACTCGAGCCAACCAATAAGTAACCTATACCAGGCATGGTACCCGATCCAACCGAATGTCACACAGAAATCCAACAGTCAACAACAATGAATAACAACACACTTGTAAGATCAACAAGCAATAACAACTAGTTCATTTCACAAGACTGATAGCCGGACAATCAGACATTCATACACCATTCCCTAAGCATGCAACTCAAACAATACTAAGCAGTAGTACATAAATACATAATGCATATTGGGAAAACAACAACCATCACCTACCTCGAATTACTCAAAGCTCTATTGAATCGGAGCCTTCCCATTTTTCGAATCCTTTGCTTGTTCTTGGTCTAGAAACAAATATACAATAACTACAATCAAATTGGCTGGCCTAAAATACCCGGATTATGCAAAAATCCCAATCCACAAGCCAAACTATGATCATTCCACCCCTTTTCCAGGCTTTCCCACCATAAATTCAACTAAGTTCATCATTTTCATGGATATTTTTAGAGAATTATGGCTAAGTGATCATAACCCAACAATAATATCATGAAGATCCAAGAACTACTATGCCCTAGAATCCCCTTGTTCCACGGATTCTCCCATTCCTGAGTTAACCACAACCCTTCCCCAAGTCCAAGACTAGCAATTCTACTCCATAGGAAAGATAGTACAAAGTTAGGGGAGTAGAATCCTTACCTTTAGGATGAAAAATGGTGGAAAACAGAGTAACTTCGCCCAAAATTGCCTTGCTCTTCTCCCAAACGTTCTTGATGAAAACTGAATATTTTGGGGAAGTTTTCTATATTAAATCCTGACTCGTCTGCTATAGAGGTCCCACTCTCTACTATAATGGTACTGCCATAGCAGAATTATCCGTTATAGTGGTGCTGACCGACGTTGACTTCCGCTATAGCGGTAATTTCTCTGCTATAGCGGAGGTCGCGATAGCAATATGTCAACTGCTATGGCGGTTAACACAGGACAGAAAGTCGTAAAGTTCCCCAAAAGTGCCCATTTTACAACATACCTTGAATCTCCGACGTCCCAGAATAAACCCTTCACGTTAACCTCGATACCGGAGTTTCACTTACCCGAATTCACTTCTGAAAAGTCCCGTGGACTCCTCTATGTCTTAGCTACAAGGAAAACTAGCTCAATACAAGACAGTTACCCAATCCCCACCCGGATTTCCCTAGACCATACCCCTGCTCCAAAACTGGCCGAGACTAGCCTAGCCCAGAATTTTCAACTCCCAAACCCAAAAGTTTTCTAACTCTAAACTTGGCATGAAAGGTTTACCCATAACAACGAACCCGATCATTACAACAGATACCAATATACCCATCATTCATCCCTGAACGATCAAACCTAAAAATATAGAAAATAAAAGAGGGAAAGTGTAGTACCTGAATCCTCAAACAAGTGAGGGTACTTGTCCCGCATGTCCTTCTCGGTTTCCCAAGTGACTTCTTTAACCAGATGATGCCTCCATTGAACTTTCACCGATTTGATCTCTTTTGTCCTCAACCTCCAGACATCCCGATCAAGAATCACAACTGATTCCTCTTTATATCATAGGTCCTTATCTAGCAATACTTCATCCCATTTAATAATGTAATCTCCATCCCTATGGTACCGCTTCAACATGGATACATGGAATATGGATGGACACTGGATAAACTGGGCGACAGTGCTAACATGTAAGCCACTGGCCCTACCATTTCGAGAACCTCAAATGGACTGATAAACCAAGGGCTAAGGTTGCCCTTCTTACCGAAATGCATAACCCCCTCCATTGATGACACTTTCAATAGTACTTGCTCACCAATCTTAAAATCCATTTCTCTTACCTTGCAATCCGCGTATTCCTTTTTCCTGCTCTGGGCCGCTAACAACTTGATCTGAATGCCCCTTACTTTTTCCTGCACTTCTCTTACCAAGTCTACGTGAAGAGGCTTCATATCACCTGCCTCAAACCAACCTATAGGTGATCTACAACCCCTCATATACAGTGCCTCAAATGGTTCCATGTCGATACTAGAGTGGTAGTTGTTGTTGTATGAGAACTCACACAATGGCAGGAACTGGTCCCAATGACCCCCAAAGTTAATCACACATGCTCTCAGCATGTATTTCAATACTTGGATTGTCCTCTCCGACTGACCGTCAGTCTGAGGATGGAAACTATGTTGAAAGTGAGTTTAGTGCCTAACTCTTCATGTAACTTACCCTAGAACTTAGAGGTAAACTGTGTTCCCCTGTCTGAAATAATAGACAGTGGTACCCCATCCAGTCTCACGATCTCCTTCATATAGATATTAGCCAACTACTGCAAATTATAGTCCACCCTGACCAAAATGAAATGAACTGACTTGGTCAGCCTGTCCACAATGACCCAAATAAAGTTATGCTTTCTTAAAGTCTTGGGAAGACCCACCACGAAATCCATGGCTATCCTCTCTTACTTCCACTCGGGAATGGGCATCCTCTGAAGTAGTCCTGCAGGACTTTGGTGCTCATACTTGAACTGTTGACAATTATGACACTTGGACACGAAATCAACTATGTCCCTTTTCATCCCATGCCACCAATAAAGTTGCCTCAAATCCATGTACATCTTGGTTACGCCTAGATGAATCGAATACCGCGAACCACGAGCCTTTGCCAATACCTTCTGAATTTTATCATCAACCCGAGAAACACAAATCCTTCCTATAAAATTCATCACCCCGCCAGCGTCTAACGTGACATCCCCAAACTCTACGGATATTACCCTACTTCGAAGCTTGCTCAAGTGTGCATCCTGAAATTTCTTGGCCTTTATTTCTTCTATGAATGTGGATTTGACCTCAATACTGGCCAACATCCCACCTTGTTCTGAGATACCCAAGTTCATGAACTTAGCTTCCAAATCCTGAAGATCCCTTGCCAATGGTCGTTTGGACAACCCCAAACAAGCCAAACTGTCCATGCTGACTGTCTTCCGGCTCAATGCGTCTGCCACCATATTGGCCTTAATCGGATGGTACTGGATGGTCACATCATAGTCTTTTAACAACTCCATCCACCTCCTATGTCTCATATTCAAATCCTTCTAAGTAAATACATGCTGCAGACTGCGATGATCGGTGAACACCTCACACTTGACACCATAAAGATAGTGTCTCCAAATTTTGAGTGCAAATACCACCGCTACCAACTCCAAGTCATGGGTTGGATAGTTTTTCTCATGAACCTTCAACTGCCTAGAAGCATATGCTATCACATTCCTGTCCTACATTAACACAGCACCCAAACCCGAATGTGAAGCATCACAACATACAATAAAATCCTTACCTTCAACCGGCAATGAAAGGATGGGAGTCATGGTAAGAAGTGTCTTGAGCTTTTGAAAGCTCTTCTCACACTTGTTGGACCACATAAATGGTACATTTTTCTGAGTCAACCTTGTCAAGTGAGTAGCGAATGGACGCAAAATCCTTGAAAAATCTACGGTAGTAACCTGCAAGCCCCACAAAACTCCTCACCTCAGTCACAGAGCTCGGTCGGACCCAACTCTTGACTGCCTCAATCTTCTGGGGATCTACCATCACCCCATTTTATGACACCACATGCCCTAAGAAGGCGACCGAATTCAACCACAATTCACACTTAGAAAATTTTGCATACAGTTTCTGGTGCTTCAAAATATCCAACACAATACGGAGGTGTTCAGCATGCTCTTTCCTACTCTTGGAGTATATCAAAATGTCATCTATAAACACGATGATGAACGAATCCAAATAAAATTAAACACCCCATTTATCAAGCTCATGAATATTGCTGGCGCATTGGCCAATCCAAACGACATCACTAAGAACTCGTAATGCCCATACCGAGTCTGAAAATCAGTCTTAGGAATATCTTTGGGCCTAATCTTTAACTAATGATACCCTGACCTTAAGTCAATTTTCAAAAACAAAGATGCACCTTGTAGCTAGTCAAAAAGATCATCTATACGAGGTAAAAGGTACTTATTTCGGATGGTAACCTTGTTCAACTGCATGTAGTCTATGCACATCCGCATACTACCATCCTTCTTTTTCACAAACAATACTGGAGCACCCCAAGGTGAAGCACTGAGATGGATAAAACCCTTATCTAAGAATTCCTAGAGCTGAGTCTTAAGTTCCCTCAACTCTGTCGGAGTCATACGATAAGGAGGAATGGAAATTGGGCGAGTGCCCAGCTCCAAGTTAATACAAAAATCATTGTCCCAGTCCAAAGGCATACCAGGCAATTCCGCCGGAAACACCTCTTGAAACTCTGAAATAACCAGAACTGAAATAATATTTATCAGGTATTCATTTTACATAATGCGATGATTTACTACCATAGAATTAAAGACTTAAATTATTTAATCAACACCACTTAAAATTTATCAATGTTAATAACATTTATCATATATTCATTTTACATTTAATGAGTTCATTTACTACCATGCAAATATATATAACTTATTTTAAATTAAAAATTAAAAATTATTTAATCAACACCATTTAAAAGCATAAATTTGTGAATAAATATTGGACCTGTGCACAATATGAAATTTTCCTCAGTAGTATAGTCATATGCGTGACCAACAAAGGTTACGACATAATAGTAAGTACTCTTTCATTTTAATAAGAAGTTCAAGATTAGAGTCATGCAAGTATGCATCTCCTTTTATTAGAGAGCTTTTTATCCTAAAATGAGTTTTCTCATATGAATCTAAATACTGAACATCACGTGAAAACCAAAACACAATTAGATCTATTTATTATAAAGAACTAGATTCATTATTTTCGATCCTATTTCATCTTAATAGTTATTTACATGTGTAAAATCTTAAAGAATGATCACCAAAGTAATATATGTACCTACTAGGAGTATTCACGGGCCGATTTGGGGTAATTTTTGGTTAATCAAAACTACATCAATTTAGTCAATTTTTTTAATTATTAAAATCAAACAAACCAAATATAATACATATTCATTGGTTTAGTTATTGTCAGTTTGATTCGGTTTTTGCTTTTTAAGAAGCCTAATAATATTTCTCTCTTTCATTTTTTCCCCACGATTAGGAAAGCCTTTTCCATCCTTTTTTTGGGCTTAATCCATTATTACCCCTTTTGTTATGGGAGCTATAATTTTCTTAGATTATGGAGAAAATGTCTTAAGATTTATAAGCTTCACCCGGGGCCCGAACCAACCAACTACCTAATACAAACTCGGCATTCCGGAGCTAATAGCGCTGATGAAATTTTCATCCGAGTCCTCTTCTTTGAATGTTGACCAAAGTCAACCAAACCAGCCCAACTGGCCTGAAAACACAGAACGAGAGAGAATTCCAAGCTGAAAAGCTCCCGGATATCGACCAAAGTTTCTGTTAGACCAAAGTCCACGCTCCGAAGCTAACGGAACTGTCGAAATTTGATTTCGAGCACGTTCACCAAGAATATTGACTGTGAAGTCAACGATATCGAAAGTTAAAAGCTCTAAAACCAGGAATGGACAAAAAGACCAAACAAACGGCCCGGGCATCAAACTACTGGTCCCAGCAAACCATAAATGACTTGGGGCCGCTACAGGCAAGCTCTAACAGTACAAGAAAGGCGAACACGCGTAAATGATCGGAAGGGTCATTACATCATGGTTTACTATAATCATATTGATGCTCCTACAATCATGTAGCATATAAAAATTATCTTCATTCTCGGCATAAGTAGTTATATATGTTACCAACAAAGGTTACGATGAAATATTGATAAGTACTTCCTTTATCCCTAAGAAAAAGTTAAGGGTTCAAGTTATGCGAGTATGAAATTCCTTTTGTTAGAAAATATTTTATCCTAATATGAGTCTTCTCACGTAAATCTAAATTTAACTAAGTCCCAACATAAATAATATCGAATATCACGTGAAAATCAAAACAAAATTAGATCTATTTATTATAAAGAGCTAGATTCGTTATTTATGATCCTACTTCACCTTAATAGTTATTTACATGTGTAGAAGCTTAAAGAATGATAACCAAAGTGATATATGTACCTACTATGGGTATTCACGGGTCGGTTTGAGATTTTTTTTTATTCAAATCAAAACTAAATCAATTTAGTCGATTTAAAATCATGAAACAAACCAAATATAATACACATTCATTGATTTAGTTATTGACAATTTGATTCGATTTTTGATTTTTAAGAAGCCTAATAATATTTCTCTCTTTAATTTTTTCCCCACGATTAGGAAAGTCTCTTCCTTCCTTTTTTTGGGCTTAATCTATTATTAGTCCCTTTTATTATGGGAGCTATAATTTTATTAGATTATGGAAAAAATGTCTTAAGATCTATAAGCTTCATTAAGTGAACAAAGTTATAAGAAATACATTTTTTTAGATAAATGACATAGTTGTTGTTTATAAATGCGGCAAGCGGGCGTATAAATACGCCCAAGATCAATCACCAAAGTGATATATGTACCTACTAGGGGTATTCACGGGTCGATTTGGGGCGAGTTTTGGTTAAAATCAAAACTAAATCACTTTAGTCGATTTTTAAAATTATTAAAATCAAACAAATCAAATATTCTCCTACATAAGAAGCCGCGGTTGGGATGCTGAAGCAGGACATGGACGACATGCCTGCTTCGGCGGGTCCCACTCTAAAAATTTTTATACTCTTCTCTATTTTAATTTATTTGTCTTACATTAAAAGTATTATAAATAACAATAATTAATAACTTATTATATATTTAAAAATTATATTAAAAATATTATTAAAAAATATATGAAAAGTATTATAAATCACAATAATTAACAATTTAAAATATTTTTTTATGAATTTTATTGATCTAAATAAAATAATATATGCATATCTAAAAAATTTATTAATCTAAATAAAATAATAATATATGCATATCTAAATTAAGCATGTCTTGTAATTTTTGAGTATTAACATTGGACCCGTGCATAAAACGGGTTTTGTATCTCCACGGTTGGACTGCTGAAGCAGGACATGGACGACATGCCTTCTTCGATGGGTCCCACTCTGAAAAAAATTATACTCTTCTCCATTTTAATTTATTTATCTTATATTAAAAGTATTATAAATTACAATAATTAACAACTTATTATATATTTAAAAATTTCATTAAAAGTATTATAAATCACAATAATTAACAACTTAAAATATTCTTATATAAATTTTATTGATCTAAATAAAATAAAATAATGTATGCATATCTAAAAAATTCATTGATGTAAGTAAAATAATAATATATACATATTTAAATTAAACATGTCTTACAATTTTCGAGTATTAACATTGGGCCCGTGCATAGCACGGGTTTTGTATCTAGTAATACATATTCATTGATTTGGTTATTGTCAATTTGATTCGCTTTTCGGCTTTTAAGAAGCCTAATGATATTTTTCCGTTTCATTTTTTTCCCTACGATTACAAAAGACATTTTCATCCCTTTTTCAACTTAATCGGTTATTCCCCCTTTTATTATGGGACCTTTAATTTTCTTAGATTATGCAGAATATGTCTTATGATCTATAAGCTTCATTAAGTGAATAAAGTTTATAAGAAATACATTTTCTTTTAAACAAATGTCATAGTTGTTTGTTTGATCAATAAATGAGTTTGAATTCAAGTATTTTCATTTAAGAAATGAGCTTAAGGTGTAAAGTTCATTAGACTATTAAAATAAGGAATTTTTATGATGAAAAAGTAATTAAAGTATTTAAAATTATTTATAAAGATTAATAACCTAATAACACGGGGGATTAAAGTCTAAAAACATCATTTTTCCTTTTAAAAATCAAACCAAATTTAAACAACCCTAGTACCTACATGTAGGTTTACGCTAATATTTGATACCACGCTTCCTAACTATTAGAATTCAATATATATATTTGTTACCCAAACAAAAATTTCAAGAACCTACCTTTCCCATTTCAATAATGTTGCTTTAATTAATTATTTTTTCTTTAAATCCATTTAGGAATTAAAAAGAAAAAAGAAAAAATGTATTTGTTTATTTAAAATTTTATTAAAACATGAATATTATTCCAATCCTAAATTAAAAGGGATTTGATTTCCTAGTCCAAGTTGAATTATGCTTCCAACAGAACACATGCATGGCGAAAAAAGACTATATATAAGAGTCCCCCTTCACTACCCTAAAAACATTCAAACTAAAATCATTCTTTAAACACAAAGCAAATTTAATGGAGAAAGGATTAGGGAAAGTTAATATTGTTTCTTCTTCTTCTGTACAAGTTGAAGAAGAATCAAATCTATGGAAAATAATAATGGTGGCTTCCATAGCTATTGGAGTTCAATTCGGTTGGGCTCTTCAGCTCTCTTTGCTTACACCTTATGTTCAATTGCTTGGAATTCCGCATCGATTTGCCTCTTTTATTTGGCTCTGTGGCCCTATTTCTGGTATGATTGTTCAGCCAGTTGTAGGTTATTACAGTGACAATTGCACCTCCCGTTTTGGTCGTCGTCGTCCGTTCATTGCCGCTGGCGCCGCACTTGTCACAATAGCTGTTTTCCTCATCGGATTTGCCGCTGACCTTGGACATGCCTCCGGTGACCCCCTCGGAAAAGGATCTAAGCCTCGTGCTATTGCTCTTTTCGTCCTTGGATTTTGGATCCTTGATGTTGCTAACAACACGTTATAGGGCCCATGCAGAGCACTATTGGCTGATCTCTCCGGTGGAAAAGCCGGTAGGATGAGAACATCAAATGCGTTTTTCTCATTCTTCATGGCCGTCGGAAACATTTTGGGCTATGCCGCCGGTTCGTATTCTCGGCTCTACAAAGTGTTCCCCTTCTCAAAAACCCTAGCTTGCGACATCTACTGCGCAAACCTGAAGAGCTGTTTTTTCATCGCCATATTCCTTTTGCTCGGGCTAACAACTTTAGCCTTAACCATGGTCCGCGAAAACGAGCTCCCGCAGAAAGAAGAGCAAGAAATTAACGAGAAACTGGTACCCTTTTTCGGTGAAATGTTTGGGGCTTTGAAAGATTTACCTCGATCCATGTGGATTCTTCTATTAGTAACCTGTTTGAACTGGATTGCGTGGTTCCCCTTCTTCTTATACGACACTGATTGGATGGCTAAGGAAATTTACGGTGGACAAGTGGGTGACGGGAGGTTGTACGATTTGGGAGTACGCGCTGGATCATTGGGATTGTTGTTGAATTCTGTCGTTCTAGGGTTTATGTCACTTGGGGTGGAATTCTTTGGGAAGAAGATTGGTGGAGACAAGAGGTTATGGGGGATTTTCAACTTTGTTTTGGCTATTTCCTTGTCTATGACCATTTTGGTTACCAAAATGGCAGAGAAATCACGCCACTACAACGCCACCGGCTTACTTATGGCGCCCACGCCAGGTGTTAAGATCGGTGCCTTGATTCTCTTTGCTGTCCTCGGTATTCCTCTTGCGGTGACTTATAGTATTCCATTTTCTTTGGCATCTATATTTTCAAGTAATGCTGGTTCAGGACAAGGTTTATCACTAGGAGTTCTTAATCTTGCAATTGTTGTACCACAAATGTTGGTGTCACTAGTCGGAGGGCCATGGGATGACTTGTTTGGAGGAGGGAACTTGCCAGGATTTGTAGTTGGAGCAGTTGCAGCTGCCGCAAGCGGCGTTTTAGCGCTCACAATGTTGCCATCTCCGCCTGCGGATGCCAAGCCAGCTGAGGTCACCATGGCCGGTTTCCATTGAATGAAGAAGAAACAACTTATTTTTCTTTTTATTAGCCACTTCCCTTTTGTAACTTAAAAAAAATAGCGACACTATATGTATACAAAATATTTACTTGGAATGTAATTTATAAATATTTTTTTAACTTTTTCATCGTTCTTATCTTTTAACATACTAGTTTATGGAGACGTGCGTTGCACGTGGTCCTTTGTCGTCAATTATTATAAGGTCATGTATTCAGAAATAATACATCTTCAACAGTTCTAAAAGCATTTTTGTTTGAGTTATTTAGTTGCACAAGTATATATGTACACGTGATCTAGCACACCTTTCACAAATTGCATGTGTGTGTGGGATAGCATCTTTCCATGTATCTCATATTTGATACACTAACTTACTCTATGCAAATGCAAAATGTACTAACTATGCGCTAATGCTAAAGCAAGTTGGAGTTGAGGTATCTCACTGTTTTTACAAAATGATATCACTACAACTTTTAGGTCAATAAAAGGTTGCTTCTCAACTTTTCTAGGTTTATAAAATTAAATAATCCTTAATTTGGAATTGTTTTTCTCTTATTGACAAACAAACCACTTCAGTAACAAGAGCAGAATATATCCATCTCCACCTAGCTAGAACCAAAGAACATTAATGCAGAAGCAGGAAAAAGGTAATTAGAAGATGTATACCCCTCTGTTCCTAAATAAGTGATTGTTTAGTTTTTCAATTTTACCCTTCTTTAAATAAAGAAAGTTCTTTTCAAAGTATTTATTAAGGACAAGTTAGTACAAGTACTCTTTGTTTTCTAAGAAAGGAGAGAGTATATGTCTAGAAACACTACAGAAAATATGTAAATAAACATATGTAAGTGCAAAACAGGAAAATTGTGTGGGAGAACAATTCCACAGGAAGCTTCTCGCTAGTTTTTTGCCCCATTACTGAACATTGTGTTGCTATGGTCAATAAACAACCTTAAAGTGATTATGAATGACCTTGAGGAGGCCCGGCGCAATACCTTTCTTGCTCGAAGGATCTACGAAGAGAACGTCCCCTCTGAAAGAAAAAATAGGAAAAACTTTATACTCAACCAAACTGTTATAGTGGACTCGTCGAGATGCCAACAATTTAGGATGTTAAGCAAAAGTAACTTCACACTAAATAGAGAAGAATTGGCAAAAAGGCCACTTTTCAAACTCAATTGCTAAAAGATCACTTTTTTTTTTGCTTTATTTTTAGGGTCAGGGTTCAGAAAAGGCACAAAAGAGTAGGGTCTGTATGGATCGAGGAGCTTTTTATAATTTTAAAGACTTTGGGGCATGGTTTTAAGTCTATAAAAATACATTTAAGTCCTCATCTACTCTCATTAAATTTGTTAAAGTCTCCTTCTCTCTTTTTCTTCTTTGGTCTTAGCATTTTTCAATTTTTTGAAACAACTTTTTCTCCCAAGCGTTCTATCTTCTTCCCCAGGCGTTTTTGTTCATACTCGTCGTGTCCAGGTAATTTTTTTTCCATTCCAAGCATTTTTAGTTCCATATTGATATATATTTTTCTTTGATTCGTGATTTTGGTTTCTTCATAAATTTTGATTTTCTTTTTCATTTTATTCCGTTTTCTTGTCAAATTTTTTGTTATTCCTAATTATTTGCTTGATTCAATGGTGTTTTTAGCCGTTTATGATCATCCATCTTCATAGATTTTTAGAGTTATTTTACTGTTTATGTTCATCCGTCTTCATGGTCTATTGCTAGACTGGTCGTCGATTATTACTGTTTTTATATCGTGTTTCACCGTCACTAGTACATTATTTATATGTAGATCATAAAAAAAGGTGAGAGGTAGAGGAGGAGGGAATGTCACCCATTCTACTAGTAGAAAAACAAATCGTGAAAAAGATTCATGAGTTGGCAAAAGAAAAAAGATTGAAGAAGTTCCAAATGTTTCTAATGTTGGAAAATATATTCCAAGAACACAAACATTATCTGAAGAAGAACACAAAGATTAAGGTTTGATATTATGAACAACAAACACGGGATTGGAGGCTTGAAACACGTACGAAACACTTTTCTAATAACGATATTTGCTCCTTCTCCCCGCGAGATTGCGATGGGATTATATGCAAATAGTTTTTTAGTGGATATGACAAGCCTATAAAATTCTGCACTAAGCAAATAGTGAAGAAATTCTTCTGAATAGCAAAAACTTGAACTTGATCATTTTTGGAGAAGAAAAGAATTCTTTGGGGAATATAGTAAAGAAATATACTCTGTAAAGTTTTCTCAAAAAGTTATGTTGAAATCTGCAGAAGTAGGTTTTAAATAGAGTTGGTAGTAACCAAATAATGTGTGAAGACCCAATCCTTCGTGAGTGGTACCCACCCAATACCCCCGGGTGAGCGAATCAATACTGACCCAACACTTAGCAATATCTAACAGCTCAAAACCAGTTGCATAAAATAAACTAACATTTCATTATCTCAAATCACTATCATAAGGAGAATCTGTGAAAAATCCTCCCTAGAACCTGAAGGTCATCGTACCAAAACATCTATCAAGTCTAAAATACGGGGATGCAACTCCAAATATAAAAGAGCTTTATGCCCAAAACAAGTAGGCTACAACTAAAAGAAGAAACCAAGGTAGCTCGACTGAAGCAGCTCACCCTTGAGATCTGGAACCGCTGGGACTACAAGTGAGGTCGCGCATCAGCCGCCGGAAGATTGCATGTACTCAAAAAAATAAACACAAGTACAAAATCAGTACACAACCACCGTGTACTGGTAGGATCATCGGCTAGCTCCAAATAAACAAGATATGCACAATAAACTAAAGCTGAGTAAAGTACAGTAAACATGTAAACAAGTCAACTATATAACCAGACTACAAGTCTCTTCCTTAGCTTATCAATCGCATGTAACCAAATAATAACCATTGACACACTCAATGACAACAACATCTAAAATATTTCCACATAGTCCGGACCCACCCCGGGATCCCCCTAACACCACCTAAGTGTTGACATCCAATCCCGTCCTACACTAAGACCAACATCACAATTAATTATAATCACCAGGCCTCTCATGGACCATATGTAGAAATCACATTTTAAGAATACAACCCGGTCTACTCATGGAACCATCAAAAGAATACAACCAATACAAGTAAAGCAAACTCGTACCAGGCGTGGTACCTGAGCCAACGGATATGTATTATGTACCAAGTGTGGTACTCGAGCCAACCAATAAGTAACCTATACCAGGCGGGGTACCCGATCCAACCGAATGTCACACAGAAATCCAACAGTCAACAACAATGAATAACAACACACTTGTAAAATCAACAAGCAATAACAACTAGTTCATTTCACAAGACTGATAGCCGAACAATCAGACATTCATACACCATTACCTAAGCATGCAACTCAAACAATACTAAGTAGTAGTACATAAATACATAATGCATATTGGGAAAACAACAACCATCACCTACCTCGAATTACTCAAAGCTCTATTGAATCGGAGCCTTCCCGTTTTTCGAATCCTTTGCTTGTTCTTGGTCTAGAAACAAATATACAATAACTACAATCAAATTGGCTGGCCTAAAATACCTGGATTATGCAAAAATCCCAATCCACAAGCCAAACTATGACCATTCCACCCCTTTTCCAGGCTTTCCCACCATAAATTCACCTAAGTTCATCATTTTTATGGATATTTTTAGAGAATTATGGCTAAGTGATCATAACCCAACAATAATATCATGAAGATCCAAGAACTACTATTGTAATGACCCTTCCGGTCATTTACACGTTTTCACCTTTCTTGTACTATTAGAGCTTACTTGTAGTAGCCCAAGTCATTTATGGCTTGTTGGGACCGGTAGTTCGGTGCCCGGGCCGTTTGTTTGGTCTTTATGGCAGTTCCTCATTTTAGAGCTTTAACTTTGGAAATCGTTGACTTCCGTCAACATTCTTGGTAATATCAAAGAATTAAACCAAGGTTCTAGGTCAAAGGAATTCCTTACTCGAAAGTTCGAGTTAAAGAAATGCCTCGTGTAACACCTCGCCCTTTTGGAAGATTTATAGTAACCCGTGCCTTTGGGGTAAGACTAATAGTGTCTAATATACTAAGAAAGATGTGTTATGAGGTATTATAATCACAAAATGGTCGTATGATAAGTTTTGAAGTCAAGCAAGTTGCGAAACAAAAGTCGAAAAAAGTTATTGTAAATTCCTTTAAGGAATTCTCTTCAAATTTGGGTTAAATGTCTTGGAGTGTTTATCCCTATCTATAAAGATTTAGTGGGCCCCCAATATACCAAATCGAAGGTCTACGAGTCTAGTTTCCAACGCACTAAACTGTTCATCCATACGACTTCAGAATAGAGAGATATTAACATTTTTGTAAGACTGCGCAAGCAGACACGTCAAGGTGGGGTCTACATCCTAAGTCGGTTCAGCTTATAAAAGCTGATTTCTCCTTCGTTTTAACTCATTTTTTCACCCAAAATTCTTAGAAAATCATAGGGAGAGTTCATAAATAATCCATGGATTTTGATCCTTTCAATTCAAAAGTTTAACGGAAGTTGCTCTACATCGCGAGATCGTCATTTTGGTGTAGTTTGTCCCGTCGATTTCATGGCGCATCTTCGTGGGTGTTGATGCAGAGAGCTAGCAGGTGTTTTCTGAGTATTTGTCAGTAGCTATGGAGTTATTTTGGTGAGGTATGGATCCCGTATACTTATCTATTTGTTGGATCAAGATTTTAAGCTTCTAGTTATGAAAAGTTGTTGTTGCCGATATCTTGTAGTAGTTTCTTGTTGATTTTAGATATGTTTGTTGTTCTTGCAAGGAGGAAGGTTGTTAATCTTGGGATATTGAATATTTTTGTCAAGGAAATCTCTCCCCTACGACCCTCCTTCGTTATTATATGTTCTAGTATTGTTTTATGGATTTCTGAGCCACGAAGTGGTATTTTGAATTTGTGGCTTTGGACAGCCCCTTTATCATGTTATGTTTGGTTATTGTTGTAGTGTTCTGGTTGTGGTAAGGTGCTGGAGGGATTGGGAAATTGTGCGATTCTTTTTGGGATCACATACGATAGTGATTGGATTGGACAAACGTGAAGTACGCCTTGAAATAGTGCCTCGGGAGCTCGTCGCTCCTTGGAGATGTGGTTAAAATATTGTTGTTGAATTTAGCTGCCATTTGTTATTGTTATTGGCCTCATTTTTACGCTTTGGAGTTTCCTGGTCGCGAGTGTGACATTAACACCTTATCAATTGGCTATGGCTCGTTCTTGGAGCCTTGTCGATTCTAGCAATTGTTCCATTACCTTGGTTGGTCAGGCTTCATAGAGACGCCTTTGGGGCTTCAGTTGAAAGTATTTGTTTTATGTGATTCAAAGCTTCCTAGAGCTGTTCGAGTCTGGATGATGTCGTTCCCGCAACTAGTCATCGGATGACAGGTAGGATATGGTTTTCCCTTATCTAGACTCTGCGTATATAAGCTATAAATGCATTAATTAGCATCCTTGGATGGGTTGTTATAGGTTGGTACCCCATACCTTGTCCGCCTTTCGTCCGTCTATTTCATTCATTGTTTGTAGTATTCGCGTAGTAATGTATATTACCTTTGTGGTCCTGTGTGGCCTTGTATTAACTCTGGAACATAGATGGTGGGCTATTAGGGAATGTCCGCGAGTCCCGGACATAGAGATTATCCTTTTAGGCTGGTTATGTCTGCTGAGTAGCTATTGGGCCTGTGCCGGGCTGATAGGAATTGTTGTGAGCCGTTGGGCTACTTTTATATTTGTGTGCGAGCATATCATCCATGAAAAAGGTTTTCCACTGCATGTTTTACTACAGTTTTGGCTGTGAGCCACTACTGACAGTTTTCCTAAATTTGCATGGCCCTGGGGGTCCCTTTTTGGTACTGTTGTTGATAGAAAAGGGGATTTTTGGATGTTTTCGCACTGATTTTATTACTGGTACTAGTCTCTGCTGGGCAGAGCACCAGACTTGATTTTATTACTGATACTAGTCTCTGTGGGGCAGAGCACCAGACTTGATTTTATTACTGATACTAGTCTCTGCCGGGACTTGGAGCACTAGACTTGATTTACTACAGTTTTAGGCCCGGTTACGCCCGGGCACCCTTGGAGGGGTTTTTGAGGCATTTTCTACTACTTTAGTCCTGGACGGGGTCTGGGCATGCATACTTGAGACTGGGTCTCTATCTTGATCCCGAACTTGCTTCCGGATGACATGTCTTGATACTGAGTTTTAGTATGGGGTCGGGGACCTCCATGGACCTTGCCGCTCTGGGCCTGGGGCTTTGAGCTGCGTGCACCGGAGGGAAAGGTATACGGTGGAGTAGAGGTATACAGGTTGAGTCCTTCCATGGAACCTGCCTGCTGGGCCCGATTGGCACCGGAGGAGGTACATACAGAGGTTCTATTTCATATCATATCATATCATGCATTGGATTCCACCCTTGTTTGTTATGTGTTCAGTGTACGCTCCGGTAGTATGGGATGTCGGAGGGTTTGCTTTCGCTTGATTGTGTTCCTCGGTTGTATGGGCGACCGTTGGGACTGTAGGTAGACTATATTTACTCCTATTTTTACTTAGAGCTTGTCTTGGCACCCGGGTCTTGAAAGATTAGTGATGGCTAGCCTGTTGAGGCTTTGGTTGTGGGATTTTTGATTATTGAGAGGGCTTTGGAGTCCTATCTTATTGAGGCACTTTTGTGTGGCCTTCTGAGCAGAGTGTGAGACTCTAGTTCTATTCTTGTGGGAAGCTGAGTGGTATCTCTCGGTTATTGTGGCCTAGTTATTTCATCCTAGGGTTGTACTTGTGAGGTGATTCCCTGGTTATGCTATCATATGATTGGATTGGTGTTATGATTTCCTTATACTGGTTGATTCCATTTTGAGTATGTTAGACTGCTCTCCGTCTTTTCCTTCCACTTGAGGTTACCGGTATACCGCTATTTTCTCAACTCTCTCTCTACTTACTTATATTGTTGTGCAAGGACTCCAGGTGCGTTCTCCTTTCCTTCACCTGTGATTCTGTGTAATTGTATCTCTGTGCTAGCATGTGTTACTTGAAGCTCTTGGTTATGGATGATCTGTGCTAGCTCCTTGTGCCTTGCTTATTGCCTCAGTGACTTCTCTCTTGCTATCTGTTACTTACTACTTTTATATGTTATATGCGCTCAGTCCTCCTATGATACCTACTGAGTACCCGTGGTTTTGGATCTGATACTACACTTCTGCACTTTTTTGTACAAATATTAGCTGAGCTTTCGCCGTTGATCACGTTGGAGACTCGTGCAACTTTTGGATCTTTGAGACTAAGGTGAGCGCCTGACGGTTGGGGCTTATCTACATCTCATCTGTTGTACTATTGCTCCTTGTACTTTCGGAGGCAATTTATGCTGTATTTTGTTAGTACTAGCACTTGTATCCTATTAGAAGCTTCTGTACTATTGATACCAAGTCTTGGGGTTGGTATAGTTTCCTTTATGTATTTATATTCGAGTTTTGCTTTCGCTTATTTCTGCTTGTTGGTGCGTTTTGGTTAGGTAGTAGCACATTACTATCCGTTCTGGGCTATGGGAATTGGTTCACCTACTGGGCATTGTAGGTGCCATCATGACTTGAGAAATTGGGTCGTGACAGCTTGGTATCAGAGCCCTAGGTTCACCGGTGACATGGTACAGAAGCAAGTGTCTAAGTAGAGTCTCATGGATTGGTACGATGACGTCGTATCCTATCTGCGGGAGGCTACTGGGCATTGTTAGGAATTATTTCATCTTCTTGGCTCCTCATCGTGCGTTCCTGGCTCTATTGACTTTTAAACTTTGGTTGTTCATTCATTCTCGAATTCCTCAGACGAATGCGATAGCGGTTGGTGCCGAGGCTTCTGTGCGTGTTGCTTTAATGCTTCTATCAGCGATAGGACTCTAGAGTGAGGGTTTACTGCATTAAATAAGGGGTGTGGGGTTATCCCAACCTCCGATTATATTTATAGCGACCTCAGCGCTTCAAGACACCGTGGCTAGGACTCTGAGTCATTCGGTGAGTGTTTCAGTACATGCTTCTATGTGTGGTGCTTCAATTATAGTTGAGCTTCTAGTTCTTTAGCAGGGTTGTCTGTCGGTATTGGAGTACGAGGCAACATTTTCCCATCGGATTTCATCTGGTATAGGATGTTTTTGGTGTGGTGAGCATGGGCACTTTGCTAGGAATTGCCCCAGAATTGTGTATCCCAGACAGCCTGGTTGTTATCATTGTGGAGAGATTTGTTACCTTTATAGATATTATCCCCGGTGAGGGCCGGTTAGGCCTTTAGTTTTGACTACTTAGTCCAGAGTTATATCCCATCAGCTTGATACTCCTCTTGGTGGGCCAGAGGTAGAGGTTCCTGATATCGTTGCTCCAGGTTAGGCTTTTGCTACCTTCGACTTGTGATAGTCCTGCTCGCGTTGTGATTCTATCCTTTCTCTCGTTTATTTTCTTATACACCTACCTGCTATTTATTTAAGTTGTTTGGCTACCCGAATTATAGTACCAATATGTTATTTTATTGGTAGTTTATTCTTTAGTAGTGGATGGGGGTAAGTTATCCTTGAGAGGTGTATTCCCGGAGTTGTAGCTCGTGGGTAGTTCTTGTTATTCTGCTTCTAGTCGGATTACCCCTGTTTCATTGTGATTCTGGACTTTTGGTTGGGTTTCCCTTGTTGAGCGGTCCTAGATGGTTATTGCCTAGGTCGTTATCTAGCGTGGCTAGAGATCCGTGTGATGGTTCGGTGTATTACCGGTAGTTGGGACGGAGTTAAGATTTTGCCTCAGTTGGGAGATATTGGTTATGCTAGTGTGCATAAATTGGTTTGGTCTCCCGAGTGTCTAGAGTCGACCCTCTTTGTTGATTAGTTTAGGAGGTTGGTAGGTATGTGGGTTGTTCCTATATTCTCCTCCACTTCCTGGTCCGTTGGGTGTTGTGTTGTATCCCTAGCTCCAGTTAGAATGAATCTTGATCGAAGTTATTTCGATGAGCTCTGGATGTTGGCATCGTGATTGGGTCTTGACTTTAAGAACTTCCGACTAAGTGTTGATCATAACCTCGTGGTTAGGTTGTATTTGTAAGCCTTTCGATTGAGTTGGGCATCCAGCCCATTCTTCTCCTGCCTTATTGAATTTGACGCGTAGCTATGAGTAGTAAGGTAATGGCTTCAGGTTCTTATTCGAGAAAGGATTTGTAAGGTTTAGTATGTGCTAAGGAAGCATTTTTGTTTAGTTGAAAAAGAAGGGAGATGTCTCTTTGTTTGTGTTTAAGTGTCCTTGTAGTTGCCTGAGGTGGCGATGAAGGTTTGCTTTGGGATTGTGTGTTGGTGATTCGATCCAGCCGCTACACATTGCCGTGGGTTTTCCATCGATTGTTTTTTGTTTCAGTAGCAGCTGTGGTGTTGGCAAATTGTACTTTCAGGCCTAGTTGGCTTGGGTTCTTAAGGGTTCATTGGCAGCATAAAGGTTCGACCAAGGTGTTGGTTGGCAGTTTTGAAAGTCGGTGTTCAGAATCATAACTTGGCAGGTTACATCGGATGGTTTGTGGTTGTTTCTATTTGGTTGCAGCATCCTAGTGCCGGGAGGTAGTGGGTGCGGGCAACTTAGCTTCTTTTACTTCAGTTGTGGATGCGGCTATTGGCCTTGGACACCTAGTCCTTGGCTAACCTATGCAAGAGGCAAGATATTCTAGATTTCAGCAGTGTTCTAGTTAGTACGAGGTTCTTCTACCATGGTTGGACAGACTCAGCGACGTAAGTTTGAGCTTCAGCAGTGGTGTATGCTTTATGTGGTCAGCTTGTGCGGGTTAAGACTAGCAAGGTTATTTTGAGCTCTGATGATATGTAGAGACTGATAATAGCCATTCGTTTGCCCAGGATTTGAAAGCTTGTTTAATTGATTCCTCCGGAGTTATTGTTTATGTGGGGTTCTAGTGTTGGTTAGACTCGGCCAGTATGGATGAAAAGTTCATTATGATATATGCTTCGAAGTGGTTGGTTGTTTGCAGAACCAGTAGAGAGGTTGATTCGAGCCAAAGGAATGAGTTGAAAGTATATGCAAATATTTGTATGGCTAGATGGTAACTTTGAACCCCAGACACCTTTTTCCTTTGCCTTCGAGGTGTTTGGACTTGATATTTGTGGCATAGTGGACTTCTTCCTGAGGTGAGATTCGTAAGGCAATTTCACATTCAAATGGTGTTCGAGTGTTCGGAGTAGCAGTAGTGTTTTCTAGAGTTGGGAGCTTGGCTCATGATTACAGACTTCGTGGTAGGCTTACCACACTTCTTGCAGGATCATGGTTTTGGTTTGGGTCTTTTGGGCAGATTGCCCTGGTTCATTCACTTTCAGCTGATTCAGACCTGGCACGGTTCAGTTAGCAAATTTGATGTTAGAAAAAATGTTTGTTCGTTTGTTGGTGGTCAGTTAAGGCAGGTAACTTTAGTTTCAATGATATGCTACGGTTTGTTATCTTGGATGGAAAAGGCTAGTAGCCAATATCTTGGCTTAAAACACATTTGTACAATGGGTGACTTCGTTCGTGGTAAAGTATAAGCAGGAACTATGGATCTCTGGTGTGTCAGTTGATGCTTCGAGGGTGGTTTGAGTGTTCAGCTTGTATGCAGATTCCTTTTTGTGGTGCTAAAGGATTCAGTTCAGAATAAAAAAAGGGCTTTTGCGGAACAACGGGTTCATGAGTTAGAGTTTTGGGTTGATGGATTTTCTAGTAAACTTGGTATGGTTTTAAGGATTCGAGTTTTGTGTGTTGATAACCTTGGTGCTCTGGTTTCGGTGTTGTTTAGGTGCTTTTTGGTTAAGATTCTCGAGGTTCAGTTTGGGTTGGCAGATCTTTGGAGGTTGAAATCTAGCTTGGCTAGTAAGAAATTAAGGCTTGGTTGCTTTCTTTGGTTCTGTTATATTTTGTGCCGTCCGGTCGAGGAGGTTTCTCGGGTTGTCTGAGAGAGTAGTGGGGGCATTGTATCCGCTATTTTTAAATCTCTGGTATTTTCTTCCTTCCTAACTTTCTGGGACGAAAGTCTTTTTAGTAGTGGATGATGTAATGACCCTTCCGGTCATTTACACGTTTTCGCCTTTCTTGTACCATTAGAGCTTACTTGTAGTGGCCCAAGTCATTTATGGCTTGTCGGGACCAGTAGTTCGGTGCCCGGGCCGTTTGTTTGATCTTTATGGCCGTTCCTCATTTTAGAGCTTCAACTTTGGAAATCGTTGACTTCCGTCAACATTCTTGGTAATATCAAAGAATTAAACCAAGGTTCTAGGTCAAAGGAATTCCTTACTCGAAAGTTCGAGTTAAAGAAATGCCTCGTGTAACACCTCGCCCGTTTTGAAGGTTTATAGTAACCCGTGCCTTTGGGGTAAGACTAATAGTGTCTAATATAATAAGAAAGATGTGTTATGAGGTATTATAATCACAAAATGGTCGTATGATAAGTTTTGAAGTCAAGCAAGTTGTGAAACAAAAGTCGGAAAAAGTTTTTGTAAATTCCTTTAAGGAATTCTCTTCAAATTTGGGTTAAATGTCTTGGGGTGTTTCTCCCTATCTATAAAGAGTTATGTCACGACCTGATTTCTCGGTCATGATGGCACCTACAACCGCCCAGTAGGCGAACCAATTCCCGTATCCCAGGACAGTTAGTAATAGGCTACTATCTAACAAATAAGCAGGAGAGTAGTTTAATAAGCAAAAGTAAGGGAACAAGATGAAGAGGATAGATAACAGAAATATATATATACTTATGCGGAAACTAAACCAAACCCCAAGACCTGGTATCATGGTATAGAGCCAAAACTACATACATGGAGTGCAAACGATCCAAAACAATATATACAGATGTCTCTGAATGGTAATAGAGTACATAAAGCAAAAGATAAACTAAAGCTAAGCTCCGATCGCCAAGAGCTCACCCTCAGTCTGAAGTAATCCCCAACAGATCTCTAAGCACGACTTACAGTGACCTAACGGTGATGGCCCACACTAGAATCTGCACCCAAAGATGCAGGAGGTAGGGTGAGCACCAAATGAGAAGCATAAGATACCCAGTAGGTATCATAGGCCGACTGGGCACATATAAGATAAAAGCGTAGTAACAGACAGAACAACAGCAAGTAGTCACAGAAATCAACGAAAGGGTACACAGGAACTAGCCTAGAGAGAAGTCAACAGAACCACATGTGAGGCCAGCAAGCAAAATATATACACCATGGGCACAGGTGAAAGTAAGAAACAACGCACCTGGGGTCCTTGCAATAACAGTGTATACATAATAAGTTTACGAAATGGACGGTATACCGGCAACCTCAAGTGTAAGAAGAAGAGAGAAAGAGTAATGATAGGCATGCTTAGAGACATGAATCAAGCCCAACTAATCATATCAATCTCAAATCCAGCAACTAATAGTATAGCAGTAACCAATTTCATAATTAACCGTAATAGGGAACAATTCTACGAGTAAATAGCAAGAGTCTACCTACAGTCCCCCGGCCGCCCAAACAACCGAGGAACACAAACAAGTGAAAACAAACCCTCCGGCATCCCATACTACCGGAGCGTAGAATCAACAAACAACAAACAAGGGTGGAGCCTCAAACAATGAATGATATGATGCATGAAGATCTCAAGTGAAATGGTATCCATGTATGTACCCCCTCCGGTGCCGATCCGGCCCAGCAGGTAGGTTCCATGGAAGGACACTGCCCGTATACCTCTACTCCACCGTATACCCTTCCTCCAGCACACGCAGCCCGCAGCCCGCAGCCCCAGGCCCGTATGGCAAGGTCCATGGAGGTCCCTGACCCCATACTAAAACTCAGCATCAAAACATGTCGTCCGGAAGCATGTCCGGGTTCAAGATAGAGACCCAGTCTCTAATATGCTTTCCCAGACCCTGTCCAGGACTAAAGTAGTAGGAGAATATCTCAAAAACCTCTCTAAGGGTGCCCGGGCATAACCGGGTCTAAACAGTAGAAAGTCATCTCAGGTGCTCGGTCCGACCGAGGCTAAAAATCATCTCAAGTAGCAAGAAAACTCAACTAGCACCCCGGCCCTGCCGAGTCTAGCGTTAATCGTAAAACTGATGATTTAAATCATAATTTTACTTTCTTTTACCCAAGAATATTCACAAGTTAAATCAAACCATTTCCAATTTATTCCCATAAAAAAAGGGCCCCCGGGGCCATGCAAGGTTTAGAAAATAGTGTCAGTAGGCCCGAAGCCCTAAACCGTAGTAAAACATGGAAAAACCTCTTTATATGCATGGAAATGGTATGATCAAACACAATAGCTGCCCAGCAGCTCACAATCAACCTATCGCCCCTGCACAGGCCCACAGCTACTCAGCAAGCATAACCAGTCTAGAAGGATAATTCTATGCCCGGGACTCGCGAACATTCCCAAAATCCCACCTTCTATGTTCCAGAGTCAACAAGTCCTCACAGGACCACAAGGGTAAATAAAATATATCGGCAAGTACTACAAGCAACGGAGGAACAAAAGTAGGCGGACATGAATAAAGCGGTCGAGGTCTGTGGTACCAACCTAATAAACCAGCCCAAGGATGCCCATTAATACAATTTTATCCTATATATGCGGAGTCTAGGGAAAATAAACCGTAACCTACCTGTCGTCCGATGACAAGCTTGAATCTCTCCGAAAAAGAACTCTGAAATGAAATCAAACTCGAATTTAAGCTTGAATAACTTGACGTAGGTAATTGATTTTGCTTTTGAGAATTCAATACAGTATATCGTCAAACAAATGGTTCTTCTGCAACTCTCCACAATGATTTATATACACATAGTAACCATGTTGCTGAAAGAAGGAACTTTCCTTTTTTAAAGAAAACAAGAATCAGAAACTAGTAACCTAAGCCTATATATAAATGGACTATAGAATATTTAATTAATATGCTATGTCATTGATTACTAATAAAAGCTAAGATGGCTACTATCATTACTCATTTGTTGGACACTCCCTCCACTTCCACGTGGAAGTGGAGGTGGCACACCACAAGATTTTTATCCCGTTATATATATATTCGGGTATTGCATAAATTCATGGTAAGTACATAAAACTTTTTGAATATATCATAATAAATAGGAAATTATTTCAAAAAAAACCTACTATATTATAATAATAATTTCCAACATAACTAAGTCTACTATCTCCGTTAAAATACTAATAAATTATAAGACTCTTTTAAAATAGATACATACACGAATATCTCGTAAAAACAGTATTTTAGGAAGGCAAATAAAAATATAACTTTCTACCACATTCAACTTTTAAATTAAATATTTTCAAGTACGCACGATTTTGATACTCAAGAACTCTCTTGGAACCCTCCCTTATATTTTTTGTCACTGTTTCAGAACTAAAATGGCATTTTAAAACGTGAAGTTGAGGCTTTATATCGATTTTGGCCCGACCCAGTTCGCGACCCGGTTCGCTACTCGTTTTCTGCCAGACAGTCCGCGGTAAAACAATCATAACTTTTTACTCCAAGATCAGTTGGATGTGAGGTTTTATGCATTGGAAACTAGACTCGTAGACCTTCGATTTGGTATTTCAGGGGACTTCTAACTCTTTATATATTGAGAGAAAAGCTCTGATACATTTTACCCAAAGTTCAAAAAATTTATTAAAGAAACTTACGATAACTTTTGCCGACTTGCTTGACTTCAAAACTTATCATACGACCAAAAAAATGGACCCGGCACCGAAACACCGATCCCGACAAGCCTTAAATGACTTGGGTCCACTACAAACAAACTCTAACGGTACAAGGAAAACGTATACGTGGAAATAACCGGAAGGGTCATTACAAGTTAGTGGGCCCCCAATATACCAAATCGAAGGTCTACGAGTCTAGTTTCCAACGCACTAAACCGTTCATCCATACGACTTCAGAATAGAGAGATATTCACATTTTCGTAAGACTGCACAAGCAGACACGTCAAGGTGGGGCCTACATCCTAAGTCGGTTCAGCTTATAAAAGCTGATTTCTCCTTCGTTTTAACTCATTATTTTCACCCAAAATTCTTATAAAATCAAAGGGAGCTTTCATAAATAATCCATGGACTTTGATCCTTTCAATTCGGAAGTTTAACGGAAGTTGCTCTATGTCGCGAGCTCGTCATTTTGGTGTAGTTTGTCCCGTCGATTTCATGGCGTATCTTCGTGGGTGTTGATGCAGCGAGCTAGCAGGTGTTTACTGAGTATTTGGCAGTAGCTATGGAGTTATTTTGGTGAGTATGGATCCCGTATACTTATCTATTTGTTGGATCAAGATTTTAAGCTTCTAGTTATGAAAAGTTGTTGTTGCCGATATCTTGTAGTAGTTTCTTGTTGATTTTGGATCTGTTTGTTGTTCTTGCAAGGAGGCAGGTTGTTAATCTTGAGATATTGAATATTTTTGTCAAGAAAATCTCTCCCCTACGACCCTCCTTCGTTATTATATGTTCTAGTATTGTTTTATGGATTTCTGAGCCACGAAGTGGTATTTTGGATTTGTGGCTTTGGACAGCCCCTTTATCTTGTTATGTTTGGTTATTGTTGTGGTGTTCTGGTTGTGGTAAGGTGCTGGAGGGATTGAGAAATTGTGGGATTCTTTTTGGGATCACATACGATAGTGATTGGATTGGACAAACGTGAAGTACGCCTTGAAATAGTGCCTCGAGAGCTCGTCGCTCCTTGGAGATGTGGTTAACATATTGTTGTTGGATTTAGCTGCCATTTGTTATTGTTATTGGCCTCATTTTTATGCTTTGGAGTTTCCTGGTCACGAGTGTGACATTAACACCTTATCAATTGGCTATGGCTCGTTCTTGCAGCCTTGTCGATTCTAGCAATTGTTCCATTACCTTGGTTGGTCAGGCTTCATAGAGACGCCTTTGGGACTTCAGTTGAAAGTATTTGTTTTATGTGATTCAAAGCTTCCTGGAGCTGTTCAAGTCAGGATGATGTCGTTCCCGCAGCTAGTCATCGGATTACAGGTAGGTTATCGTTTTCCCCTATCTAGACTCTGCGTATATAGGCTATAACTGCATTAATTAGCATCCTTGGATGGGTTGTTATAGGTTGGTACCCCAGACCTTGTCCGCCTTTCTTCCGTCTATTTCATACGTTGTTTGTAGTATTCGCGTAGTAATGTATATTACCTTTGTGGTCCTGTGTGGCCTTGTATTGACTCTGGAATATAGATGGTGGGCTATTTGGGAATGTCCGTGAGTCTCGGACATAGAGATTATCCTTTTAGGCTAGTTATGTCTCCTGAGTATCTATTGGGCCTGTGCAGGGCGGATAGGAATTGTTGTGAGCCGTTGGGCTACTTTTATATTTGTGTGCGAGCATATCATCCATGAAAAAGGTTTTCCCCTGCATGTTTTACTACAGCTTTGGCTGTGAGCCACTACTGACAGTTTTCCTAAATTTGCATGGCCCTGGAGGCCCCTTTTTGGTACTGTTGTTCATGGAAAAGGGGATTTTTGGATGTTTTTGCACTGATTTTATTACTGGTACTAGTCTCTGCGGGGCAGAGCACCAGACTTGATTTTATTACTGATACTAGTCTCTGCGGGGTAGAGCACCAGACTTGATTTTATTACTGATACTAGTCTCTGCGGGGCTGAGCACCAGACTTGATTTTATTACTGATACTAGTCTCTGCGGGGCTGAGCACTAGACTTGATTTACTACAGTTTTAGACCCGGTTACGCCCGGGCACCCTTGGAGGGGTTTTTGAGGCATTTTCTACTACTTTAGTCCTGGACGAGGTTTTGGCATGCATACTTGAGACTGGGTCTCTATCTTGATCCCAAACTTATTTCCGGATGACATGTCTTGATACTGAGTTTTAGTATGGGGTCGGGGACCTCCATGGAACTTGCTGCTCCGGGCCTGGGGCTTCGGGCTACGTGCATCGGAGGGAAGGGTATACGGTGGAGTAGAGGTATACAGGCTGAGTCCTTCCATGAAACCTGCCTGCTGGGCCCGATTGGCACCGGAGGAGGTACATACAGAGGTTCTATTTCATATCATATCATATCATACATTGGATTCCACCCTTGTTTGTTGTGTGTTCAGTGTACGCTCCGGTAGTATGGGATGCCGGAGGGTTTGCATTTACTTGATTGTGTTCCTCGGTTGTATGGGCGGCCGTTGGGACTGTAGGTAGACTATATTTACTCATGTTTTTACTTAGAGCTTGTCTTGGCACCCGGGTCTTGAAAGATTAGTGATGGCTAGCCTGTTGAGGCTTTGGTTGTGAGATTTTTTATTATTGAGAGGGCTTTGGAGTCCTATCTTATTGAGGCACTTTTGTGTGGCCTTCTGAGCAGAGTGTGAGACTCTAGTTCTATTCTTGTGGGAAGCTGAGTGGTATCTCTCGGTTATTGTGGCCTAGTTATTTCATCCTAGGGTTGTACTTGTGAGGTGATTCCCTGGTTATGCTATCATATGATTGGATTGGTGTTATGATTTCCTTATACTAGTTGATTCCACTTTGAGTATGTTAGATTGCTCTCCGTCTTTTCCTTCCACTTGAGGTTACCGGTATACCACTATTTTCTCAACTCTCTCTCTACTTACTTATACTGTTGTGCAAGGACTCCAGGTGCGTTCTCCTTTCCTTCACCTGTGATTCTGTGTAATTGTATCTCTGTGCTAGCATGTGTTACTTGAAGCTCTTGGTTATGGATAATCTGTGCTATCTCATTATGCCTTGCTTATTGCCTCAGTGACTGCTTTCTTGCTATCTGTTACTTACTGCTTTTATATCTTATATGCGCTCAGTCGGCCTATGATACCTACTGAGTACCCGTGGTTTTGGTGCTCATACTACACTTCTGCACTCTTTTGTGCAGATATTAGCTGAGCTTTCGCCGTTGATCACGTTAGAGACTCGTGCAGCTTTTGGATCTTTAAGACTAGGGTGAGCGCCTGACGGTCGGGGCTTGTCTACATCTCATCTGTTGCACTGTTGCTCCTTGTACTTTCGGAGGCAATTTATGTTGTATTTTGTTACTACTAGCACTTGTATCCTATTAGAAGCTTCTGTACTATTGATACCAAGTCTTGGGGTTGGTGTAGTTTCCTTTATGTATTTATATTCGAGTTTTGCTTTCGCTTATTTCTGCTTGCTGGTGCATTTTGGTTAGGTAGTATCCTATTACTAACCGTTCTGGGCTATGGGAATTGGTTCGCCTACTAGGGATTGTAGGTGCCATCATGACTTGAAAAATCGGGTCGTGACAACTATGCCCTAGAATCCCCTTTTTCCGCGGATTCTCCCATTCCTGGGTTAACCACAACCCTTCCCCAAGTCCAAGACTAGCAATCTACTCCGTAGGAAAGATAGTACTAAGTTAGGGGAGTAGAATCCTTACCTTTAGGATGAAAAATGGTGGAAAACAGAGTAAGTTCGCCCAAAATCGCCTTGCCCTTTTCCCAAACATTCTTGATGAAAACTGAATATTTTGGGGAAGTTTTCTGTATTAAATCCTGACTCATCGTCTATAGAGGTCCCACAATCTACTATAATGGTACTGCCATAGCAGAATTATCCGTTATAGTGGTGCTGACCGACGTTGACTTCCGCTATAGCGGGTATTTCTCTGCTATAGCGGAGGTCGCTTTAGCAATGTGTCAACTGCTATGGCGGTTAACACAGGACATAAATTCATAAAGTTCCCCAAAAGTGCCCATTTTACAACACACCTTGAATCTCCGACGTCCCAAAATAAAGCCTTCACGTTAACCTCGATACCAGAGTTTCACTTACCCGAATTCACTTATGAAAAGTCCTGTGGACTCCTCTATGTCTTAGCTACAAGGAAAACTAGTTCAATACAAGACATTTACCCAATCATCACCCGGATTTCCCTAGACCATACCTCGCTCCAAAATTGGCCGAGACTAGCCTAGCCCAGAATTTTCAACTCCCAAACCCAAAAGTTTTCTAACTCTAAACTTGGCATGAAAGGTTTAACCATAACAACGAACCCGATCATTACAACAGATACCAATATACCCATCATTCATCCCCGAATGATCAAACCTAAAAATATAGAAAATAAAATAGGGAAAGTGTAGTACCTGAATTCACAAACAAGTGAGGGTACTTGTCCTGCATGTCCTTCTCGGTTTCCCAAGTGACTTCCTTAACCTGATGATGTTTCCATTGAACTTTCACCAATTTGATCTCTTTTGTCCTCAACCTCCAGACATCCTGATCAAGAATCACAACCGATTCCTCTTCATATCATAGGTCCTTATCTAGCAATACTTCATCCCATTTAATAATGTAATCTCCATCCCTATGGTACCGCTTCAACATGGATACATGGAATACTGGATGGACACTGGATAAACTGGGCGGCAGTGCTAACATGTAAGCCACTGGCCCTACTATTTCGAGAACCTCAAATGGACTCATAAACCAAGGGCTGGCTTGCCCTTCTTACCGAAATGCATAACCCCCTCCATTGATGACACTTTCAATAGTACTTGCTCACCAATCTGAAAATCCATTTCTCTTACCTTGCGATCCGCGTATTCCTTTTGCCTGCTCTGTGCTGCTAACAACTTGGTCTGAATGCCCCTTACTTTTTCCTGCACTTCTCTTACCAAGTCTACGTGCAGAGGCTTCATATTACCTGCCTCAAACCAACCTATAGGTGATCTACAACCCCTCATATATAGTGCCTCAAATGGTGTCATGTCAATACTAGAGTGGTAGCTGTTGTTGTATGAGAACTCACACAACGGCAGGAACTGGTCCCAATGACCACCAAAGTTAATCACACATGTTCTCAGCATGTATTTCAATACTTGGATTGTCCTCTCCGACTGACCGTCAGTCTGAGGATGGAAACTATGTTGAAAGTGAGTTTAGTGCCTAACTCTTCATGTAACTTACCCCAGAACTTAGAGGTAAACTGTGTGCCCCTGTCTGAAATAATAGAAAGTGGTACTCCATGCAGTCTCACGATCTCCCTCATATAGATATTAGCTAACTACTGCAAATTATAGTCCACCCTGACCAAAATGAAATGAGCTGACTTGGTCAACCTGTCCACAATGACCCAAATAAAGTCATGCTTTCTCAAAGTCTTGGGAAGACCCGCCACGAAATCCATGGCTATCCTCTCTCACTTCCACTTGGGAATGGGCATCCTCTGAAGTAGTCCTGCAGGACTTTGGTGCTCATACTTGACCTGTTGAAAATTATGACACTTGGACACGAAATTAGCTATGTCCCTTTTCATCCCATGCCACCAATAAATTTGCCTCAAATCCATGTACATCTTTGGTACGCCTAGATGAATCGAATACCGCAAACCATGAGCCTCTGTCAATACCTTCTGAAATATATCATCAACTCAAGAAACACAAATCCTGACTGTCTTCCGGCTCAATGCGTCTGCCACCATATTGGCCTTACTCGTATGGTACTGGATGGTCACATCATAGTCTTTTAACAACTCCATCAACCTCCTCTGTCTCAGATTCAAATCCTTTTGAGTAAATACATGTTGCAGACTGCGATGATCGGTGAACACCTCACACTTGACACCATAAAGATAGTGTCTCCAAATTTTGAGTACAAACACCACCGCTACCAACTCCAAGTCATGGGTTGGATAGTTTTTCTCATGAACCTTCAACTACCTAGAATCATATGCTATCACATTCCTGTCCTTCATCAACACAGCACCCAAACCCGAATGTGAAGAATCACAACATATAATAAAATCCTTACCTTCAACCGGCAATGAAAGGATGGGAGTCATGGTAAGAAAGGTCTTGAGCTTTTGAAATCTCTTCTCACACTTGTTGGACCACATAAATGGTACATTTTTCAGAGTCAACCTTGTCAAGTGAGTAGAGATGGACGCAAAATCCTTGAAAAATCTACGGTAGTAACCTGCAAGCCCCACAAACCTCCTCACCTCAGTCGCAGAGTTTGGCTGGACCCAACTCTTGACTGCCTCAATCTTCTGGGGATCTACCATCACCCCATTTTGTGACACCACATGCCCTAAGAAGGCGAATGAAGTCAACCAAAATTCACACTTAGAAAATTTCGCATACAATTTCTGGTGCTTCAAAATATCCAACACAATATGGAGATGTTCAACATGCTCTTCCCTACTCTTGGAGTATATCAAAATGTCATCTATAAACACGATGATGAACGAATCCAAATAAGACTTAAACACCCCATTTATCAAGCTCATGAATATTGCTGGCGCATTGGCCAATCCAAACGACATCACTAAGAACTCGTAATGCCCATACCGAGTCTGAAAATCAGTCTTAGGAATATCTTTGGGCCTAATCTTTAACTAATGATACCCTGACCTTAAGTCAATTTTCAAAAACAAAGATGCACCTTGTAACTAGTCAAAAAGATCATCTATACGAGGTAAAAGGTACTTATTTCGGATGGTAACCTTGTTCAACTACCTGTAGTCTATGCACATCCACATACTACCATCCTTCTTTTTCACAAACAATACTGGAGCACCCCAAGGTGAAGCACTGGGATGGATAAAACCCTTATCTAAGAATTTGTAGAGCTGAGTCTTAAGTTCCCTCAACTCTGTCGGAGTCATACGATAAGGAGTAATGGAAATTGGGAGAGTGCCCAGCTCCAAGTTAATACAAAAATCAATGTCCCAGTCCAAAGGCATACCAGGCAATTCCGCCGAAAATACCTCTTGAAACTCTGAAATAACCAGAACTGACTCAATAGATGGGGACTCCATGCTATCATCCCGGAGATGAGCCAAGAAGTCCAAACACCCTCTCCCCACTAGCTTCATAGCCCGAACAAATGATATGATCTTAGCCGGCTTCTGTACACACCTTCCCACTCTAGTCTATCCTTACTCGGAATTTATAGAGCCACAGTCTTAGTATTACAATTCAGTACTGCAAGATAAGGAGACAACAGGCCATTCCCAAAATAACATCAAAGTCTACTATATCTAGAATAACAAAATCTACCCAAGTCTGTAACCCCACAAATACCACAGGACAAGTATGATAAATGTGAGTCACAATCACGGACTCTCTAACCGGGGTAGAAAATGGATAGGGGAATCAAGGATATCACAATTCAAATCTAGACCCAAAGCAAACTTCACAAAAACATAAGAGTATGTAGAACCTGGATCAAAAAGTACAGAAGCCATCCTATCGCAAACAAGAATTGTACATGTGATCACCACGTCTGATGCCTAAGCCTCAGAGCTCTCTAGAAAAGCATAACAGTGAGCCCAGTTATCAATCCGAGCAACTTTCTTGGCTAGCTGTGCCACACCCCTGCCCGCGCCGCCATTTCTCCTATCTCCTCGACCTCCCTGAAAGTTACCTCTCCCACCCTGGGGATGACCTCTAGCATAACCACATCTACCTATCAGAACCACAACTTTGGACCGTTGCTGAGTCAGAGAACCCATCTATCTGTGAGGGCACTCCCGCTTAAAGTGTCCCAGATCACCACAATAAAAATACCCGCGATCAAGAGTTGGCCTGCTGGTAGAAGTATATGAAGCTCCCTGACCTCTAGGAGCCAAAAACTGCTGACTAGCTCGCGGACGACCACTTATAGCGGCTGGCAGAGCTGACTGAATAGGACGGGCAGAGTATACCTTCTGATTGTGACCCCTGGAGTACAAACCACTATAATTCCCAACGTTCCTTGGCTTCTTGGCTAACACTTTAGCCTGTCCCACTTGCTTAACCCCCTCTAACTTCTTCACATAATCCGTTACCTTATTGAAGCTCTTCCCCGCTGAAGTCATATGCACAAACAACACCTGTAATTCAGTATTCAAGCCTTTCACAAACAAATGAATCCTCTCCTCCTCGGATCCCAACAACTGAGTAGCAAAATGAGACAAGGCATGAAACTTGGCCTCATAAGCAGAGACTGACATGCCACCCTGTTCCAGAGCTCGGAACTTATCCTTTTTGCGGTTCCTTCAGGTACAGGGAACATACTTCTCTAAGAAGAGAGCATGAAACTTCTCCCAAGTCAGTGGAGTCAAGGTCGATGGACGATATTCCACATGATACCTCTAACATTGCTTAGCATCACCCTACAGCTGAAAAGTGACAAACTCAACCCTATGTTGTTGCATAATGCCCATCTTGTGCAGCCTCTCATAAAAGTCCAATATGAACTCATAAGCATCTTTCTTCTCAGTACCCTAAAACGTAAGAGGTTTTATCTTAAGGAACTTGGTCAACATCTCGTGCTCATTCCTTGTCATAATCAGACCTAGCATTGTCCTGAAGAAGTCGTCTGTACCCGACGTTGCATCCATTCTAGGAGCTGTAGTAACCGCTGGTTGGGTTCCCAGAACCTGATCTTCAATACCCGCAGAGGTGGCTCCCGCACCAACTAGTCCACTCAAAAAACTCCATACCTGCTGAAATGCCTCGGGTGTCCTAGGGGGAAGGCCTGCACCTCCAGCCGGTGCTACCTCTGCCTGCTCTACGCCCTCCTCAACAATGACCTCAACTTCCTCCTCAACTTGATCTTGCGGTGGGGGAGGGGTCACCTCACATTCTCCTGCAGCGGCTTGCACTCCACCCCTAGCGGGTGTTGCTCCACCTCGGTCGCTGCCCCTACCTCTTCCTCTACCTCTGATAGTTGGGCCCGCTGCTAGGACTGCTGCTCTCGCTCCATTGTTCCTCGTATTAACCATCTTTCGACAGAAGAGTGAAAGAGTTAGATACCAATTTGTATCACCAGATACCAATTGGAATCAAGTTATAGCACGAAGGAAGAAAGAAGAGATAGTTTTCCTAAAGTCCTATAGCCTCTCGAAGAAATAAGACGTCTCCGTACCATTTCGCAAGACTCTACTAGACTCATTTTGGTATGAAGAGATTAATGAACCTAGGGCTCTGATACCATCTTTGTCACGACCTAACCCACCGTGAGTGGCACCCACCTAATACCCCCGGGTGAGCGGACCAACACCAACCCAACACTTAGCAAAATCTAATAGCTCAAAACCAGTTGCATAAAATAAAAAAACATTTCAATATCTCAAATCACTATCATAACGAGAATCTGTGGAAAATCCTCCCTAGAACATGAAGATCATCGAACCAAAATATCTACCAAGTCTAAAATACGGGGATGTAACCCCAAAAACAAAAGAGAGTTTAATCTCGAAACAAGTGGGCTACAACTAAAAGAAGAAACCAAGGTAGCTCGACTGAAGCAGCTCACTCTTGAGATCTGGAACTGCTAGGACTACAAGTGAGGTCACGCGTTAGCCGCAAAAAGATTGCATGTACTCACAAAAAGAAATGCAAGTACAGAATCAGTACACAACCACTGTGTACTGGTAGGATCATTGGCCAGCTCCAAATAAACAAGATATGCACAATAAACTAAAGCTGAGTAAAGTATAGTAAACATGTAAACAAGACAACAATATAACCAGACTACAAGTCTTTTCCTTAGCTTATCAACCGCATGTAACCAAATAACAACCATTAACACACTCAATGACAACAATATATATAACCTTTCCACATAGTCTGGACCCACCCCGGGATCCCCCTAATACCACCTAAGTGTTGACATGCAATCCTGGCGTACACTAAGACCAACGTCACAATTAATTATAATCATCTGGCCTCTTATGGACCATATACAGAAATTACATTTCAAGAATATAACCCAGTCCACTCATGAAACCATCAAAAGAATACATTCAATCCGAGTAAAGTAAACTTGTACCAGGCGTGGTACCCAAGCCAACCATTATATAACTTGTACCAAGTATGGTACCCGAGCTAACCAATTAGTATCCCGTACCAAGCGTGGTACCCGAGCCAACCAATAAGTAACATGTACAAGGTGTTGTACCCGAGCCAACTGAATGTCACACAGAAATCCAACAGTCAACAACAAAGAACAACAGTACACTTGTAAAACCAACAAGCAATAATAACTAGTTCATTTTGCAAGACTGATAACCGGACAATCAGACATTCATACACTATTCCCTAAGCATGCAACTCAAACAATACTAAGCAGTAGTACATGAACACATAATACATATTCGGAAAAACAACAACCATCACCTACCTCGAATTACTCAAAGCTCTATTGAACCGGAGCCTTCCCATTTTCTGAATCATTTGCTTGTTCTTGGTCTAGAAACAAATAAACAACAACTACAATCAAATTGGCTGGCCTAAAATTCCCTGATTATGCAAAAATCCCAATCCCCAGGCAAAACTATGATCATTCCACCCCTTTCTCGAGCTTTTCCACCATAAATTCACCTAAGTTCATTATTTTTACGGATAATTTTAGAGAATTATGGCTAAGTGATCATAACCCAACAATAATATCAAGACTCAAGAACCACTACGCCCTAGAATCCTCTTTTTCCCCAAATTCTCCCATTTCTAGGTTAACCACAACCCTTCCCCAAGTCCAAGACTAGCAATTCTACTCCGTACGAAAGATAGTACTAAGTTAGAAGAGTAGAATATTTACCTTTAGGACGAAAAATGGTGGAAAATGGAGTAAGTTTGCCCAAAATTGCCTTGCCCTTCTCCCAAACATTCTTGATAAAAACTAAATATTTTGGAGAATTTTCTGCATTAATTTCTGACTCATCTACTATAGCAGTCCCACGCTCCACTATAGCTATACTGTCATAGCGGAACCATTCGTTATAGTGGTGCTGACCGATGTTGACTTCCGCTATAGCGGTAATTTCTTCGCTTTAGCGGAGGTCACGATAGCGATATGTCAACTGTTATGGTAGTTGATACAGGACAGAAAGTCGTAAAGTTTTCCAAAAGTTCCCATCTTACAACACACCTTGAATTCTCGAAGTTCTGGAACAACTCCTTCACGTCAACCTCAATACCGGAAGTTTCACTTACCCGAATTCATTTTCAAAAAGTCCTTTGGACTCCTCTATGTCTTAGCTACAAGAAAAACTAGATCAATACAAGACACGTTACCCAATCCCCACCCGTATTATCTTAGATCATACCTCACTCCAAAATCGGCCGAAACTAGCCTAGCCTAGAATTTTCAACTCCTAAACCTGAAGTTTTCTAACTCTAAACCTAGCACGAAAGGTTTACCTGTAACGATTAACCTGGTCGTTACATAATGAAAGGACACAACCTTTATTTTAAAGACATAACCTTTCATCTAAAAGTCACCTCTTCGTTAAAAAATTTATTATTAATTTTATTTAAACAAAATTTCAACATCTAACTCTAACACAACAAATGAGATCGATGAGTATCACGAAGATGGTTGTGATGAAGGAGATGAACTTGAAGTTGGTGTTGAATAGTTTGTTTTGGAGCAGTCAATTTTAGAAAATTAGGATAATGATCCCCTGTCCTTGCCACACTGTTCAAAAGACATTGATGTTGATAAATGTGGTATGAGTATTTGGCTGGATGAAGTAGAAGCTTTTCCAGCAAAAATTCCACTTAGGTCTAAGTTGTCGTTGCTTGCTGATTTAAAAAATATTTTGGCTTATCAAAAACTTAAGAGAAGATTCAAAAAATTCTGCTTTGGTTAATTTAGAAACTTGTCAAAATATTTTAACAAGTTCAATGGACATATGATCTATTACATACTACTCCATCGTGTGAAAGAGGAGAAGAAGAAGCATGATATGTGATTTTTAGTGGATGACAAGCCTGTGTGTTTTGGCTTGAAGGAGTTTGCGTTGATGACGGGTTTGAGTTGTCGATCCCCTCCCCGTGAAGATAAATTAGAAAAGGAATATGCAAAAGGATTAGACAAGGCAATAAGGTATCGGCAGATAAGTTGATGGCGTTTGTTGCAGCTGCGGCAAAATGACATTTTAGTGCTCACAATGTTGCCATCTCCGCTTGCGGATGCCAAGCCACCAGGGGTCACCATGGGCGGTTTCCATTGAATAATTACACAAGAAGAAGAGGAAGAAACAACTTATTTTTATTTTTATTTTAGCACTTCTCTTTTGTAACTTAAAAAATATATTAATCTGGACCTATATGTATACAATGTTTTAAAATATTTACTGGAATGTAACTTATAAATATTTCTTAAACTTTTTCATAGTTTTTAACTTTTAACATGTTTGCTTGGATTTAGAATTTTGAATGATTGATAAGTTTTACAGTTCATAGATGTTAGTAACTCATATAAAAGCCCAAATCAAAATTAAATGAAGTTTTTACACGAATTTTTCCTATTTCGGAATGGTCTTTAATTTTTGCTCTCAAATATGATGGTTTTTAATTTAATTTTTACCTCTGCTACGCATTTAATAAAAATTTATGGGTAAAAAAAAACACCCTTATATATGACCTAATTTTGTTCGACATAAGTTTAGAGAACTTTGACATAAGTTCTATAGGAATTAAATGGCATAACTTGTGTTATATTATGATACAGAAATATAAGCTTATGACGAGCAAAAATTATTTGTTATTTCAGTGTCAGTGGTATTTTCAACCACTTATTATTTACTTATGTTTTAAACGACAAACACCCTTATTTATGATATTATTTTATTCGGCATAAGTTTAGAGAACTTTTGTCTCATCTAATAAAAGTTTGGTAAAAGCTAAGCGCCATACATGGGAGATTTTTATTGAATAATTACACAAGAAGAATAAAATAACTTTTTCTTTTTATTATCGCTTGTCTTTTGTAACTTAAAAAAATACAAATTAACCTAACACAATATGTATAAAATGTTTAAAAATATTTGTAATGTATTTTGAACAGTTTTGAATTTCTATTTGTAAATACAAAATTATTATCTATTTCATTGTCAATGATATGTTTTGCCATTAGTTTTTACTTAAAGTGTTGAAGGATAAAAATTAAAGACCACTCCAAAATAGGACATTTGTGCGAATGACCCAAATCAAATCAATAATAATACTAACAAAAGAAATTCAATTCAACACTATGAATGACAATTATATTGAATAAATTTATTCATCTTCAGGTGTTAGTCTTTTTATTTATCAAGTCTCAATTAATACACGTTTTCCTTAACTTTTCAGAGATATCTTATTCTCAGAGTGATATATCTATTACTTCCTCTGGTTCAAAATAAATACATTTTTGGAACTCTTTTTATGTTTCAAAATAAATGAATTTTTTAAAGTCTAGAGATGTATTAATTATCATTTTCCAAAATTGCCCTTCTTTTTATTGGGTTTTTCAACTATCAATAGTAGACGCGCTCAAAATCCTTTCAACCCACATGCGGAGTTTACCGACTAAATGGATAAAAGACATCCTCGAGGGAGGAATCCACCTAGAACAGAAGGGGGAGGGCATGAAATCACTTACGTTGGAGTTCCAAGTCGTGGGATAAATATTTTTGATGAATCAAATGGGGCTAACACGATGAATTGATTGGCCCAACCTCGAACTCTGGGATCATCTAAACTACCAAGAATAGATTTCCTACCACAGACAGATAGTTGAATTATTCCTCCTCGAACCAGACAAGGAGAATAAAGGAGAAGCAGGTGAGTTAGAAAAAATTCCTCGCCCACTGAAGCGGCCAGTGCTCAGAGGCACGCAATAATCCTCCATACTCCAGGGCCGAGTTGACCAAGGCACACCTTGAAGGTACTACAGAACGAGGTAATTACTTCATCTACCCATGCTAAATGGATAGGTATAGTCGAAGGTTCAATTAGGCCGAGATAGCGTAATGCTCTCGGAGGGATGGGGTGCTTCAACTTGGAATTCATCAGCAAGCTAGTAACAATCTCTCCGAACGGTGACTAGGTCACACCTTTTTATAAGGGAACCCAGCTCACCTACCGGTCTGTCCTTATCTTTAGTCTTTCCACTGATTAGGGATTTGAAATCTTTATCAAAAGAGTAAGAGCAAGGAAGGATTTCATTGATATTCAGTTCAGAGAAACCAGACTCTTTATCCTTGCCCTTGAAAGCGATGTTGAACATGGTAAGATAAGACACAATGTAGTCGAAAGAGACTAGTAAGAAGTTTCAAAGGAAGTTGGATGCGTAGAACGGCGGAGTACTCTAAGCTTATAAAGGAAAAGGCAAGCAAGCTACCCTGAAAGGCACCTAGAAAAGAATGCAAATTTTCATCCGTCCATGTGTCAAAAGGTTGATTCACAATGAGACGCAGTATTCTGAGGACAACTTAAGATAGTGATCTTCGGTTCACTTTCCGTCCCCCCGAGAACTACATGATGTAGTATCTCAAAAGACAAAGGGACTATATTTCTATGGGGTAGAATTGGCACAAAGACACATGGCAATAGTTGAATAAATAGCTCGAGCGCATGGATATCAAAGAAAACACCATGACAAGTATAACCTCTCATCACTATCGATGACATGACATAAAACAACAAGCAAGTGACAAGTGTGTTAGGAGCGCGAATGAGCCCCTGCAGGGAAGAGCCATAGGAGAATATCATTCATCCCATTAACGGACCAGATTGATGGCGTCATCACAATAGTGGACATCCCTTAGGACGTTGCTGCTAGAATACAATTGGCCAATGTCTTAGCTTGTGCACTATAAATAGCCACCCTTACTCACTTATAAAAGAGAGAGATCTCAGCTTCGACATATTAAATATAAATACAATACTAGTAACTTGATCTCCAATCTTCCATTGTTGTTTACTTTCCCTCTTAGCTTACTTAAGACCTGTCGGCAACTAAATTTGTCTCTCGTAGCTCTCGTAGATGGATTTGGCTAGCATTAACTCATTTGTTTTACTTGCTCGTTACTATCTTTTTGCTATTGTTGTTTTCTCTTAATCATTAAATGCTCCAACCGCAAACAAATTGATATCCAAAATAAGATTGAATCGTAACGCGTGCTCTTGACTCACCTATAAATTTAATTGTAGCAAATCCATGATTAAAAATCGAGAACTTTATCATTAAGGTGCAAACAAGGAAACAACCTTGTCTAACCAAACCATTAGGTCCTTTTTCGATCTCCCTTTTCAGGACTCCTTGCTATAGTTTAGTATAGGCTTGTATTGGAACCCAATACATATCACCTCCCCAAATCCTAAAGGAGGACATTGAAAAATATTATAAAATTAAACATGTGAAATTTTAGATCATTTTTTCTTCACTGTTGCTTGAAATTGACACTTTAGATTCAAATATATTTATGTCTTGTAAATTAGAAATTCTTTCGTTTTATCATTTGTTTTGTATTTTGTAATGACCAACAGTTAGATTTCTTAATTAAACAATGAGGAATTAGCCAAAAGAAAATTTGACAGTCTTTTTTGTTTTATCATCGCGATATCTTTTTCTCAATTATTGTATTCCTAACTATGGGTAATCGGTGATTATTTTTTGAAAATATTGGATATTTTGATGAAAAACAAGTTTTTTTAAATATATCAAAGACAAATATATTTATATACAAGAAATTAAATTAGACCTCAATTCCAAGCTAGTAAAGGTCAACTATATGAATTGTCACTATCCAATTTGCACCATTTAGACTCATCTCCTTCCATTAATCAACAAATTAGTTTGAAAATCCTAAAAGTTATCTATATTTTCTATTGATATACAAAACTTCAAGAATATTGAAAAGACTCCTAGCAAATTTTGGACTAATGAGAGCGTACCAAGTCTAAGGCATAATTTCAGCTAGCTAGTATCGGCTATATGTCTAAGGCACCTTACAATAGACAAAAGACTTACTTACGTATTACTTAGCATATTGAATTATTGTATGTGTGGTTATAAGATGAGAATATTTAAAAATATCGGTTATCAAAAAGATAAAAATATTCAACAAATCGCTAGCCACTATTTAGGGTGTGATAAACTTAATATCAACACATTATTTTTCTCGTGAGTCATTTACAAATATCTTAGGAATCTATACTTTGAATATGTTGTGCGCCATATCCATATGTTGTGATTATGTGGAGGGATATTAGGTTTTTGATATGTTATTTTAGAATTCTATTAATGTTGATAAGTCATGTCTAGACCCAAATAAGTGTATTAACTATAACTTATTCAGGAAGAGCAGGAGATATCACCTCACCGTAGATCAGTGATATCCTTATCAATTTCTTCTTTCTCGATCGACTGACGATCGGTCAATCGAGAAATTTGTACATGCCTTAGGGCATAATTATTATAAACAGTGTGGCTTGACATATTTTCTCGATATAACTCTTTTTTCTTGTTTCAGCTTTGATTCTTTACTGGAGAGTTTAAATTCGTAAAATTACAACTACCAGTGGACATTGGAAGTTTTATTTTTTCCTTTTGAATATGAATTTGTCCTTGCCTCATGTTATATGAATGGGTTTTTATTAGTACTTTACTGTAATTTTATTCAAACTACTAAATGTTTTATAATTATTAACTATGTTGATGTATAGTAGTACTTACTCCATTTCAATTTGTTCGTCATACTTTCCTTTTTAGTCGATTTAAAAAAATGTCTCTTTTTTTTAACAATTTTTTTGTTTCAACTTTTCACATGATATGCTTAAGATCACAAGACTAAAGGATATTTTAGTACATTTGACATATTTTAATTTAAGATCACAAGATTTAAAAGTCTTATTTACTTTGTTAAACTCCGTGGCAAGTCAAAATAGGACAAACGAATTGAAATGGAGGGAATAATATTTTTTTGACATAATTTTAAAATAAGGGAAGTTTCAAAAAAATATAATTACCTAACTTGCATTGTAAAATTATAGCCCATAACTATACATCAAATATTTAGCCCTAACACAATAGGTCCATTACAGATTGTGTTAAAAAAAAAAAGAGCAGCAATTAGAAGAATATAAATAAAATTCTTTTTTTTTAAAAAAAAAAGAGCAGTTAAAAAGAAAAAAAAAGGAGTAGCAAAAAAAAAAACGAACAAAAACAAGAGGGAGGCCAACGAAAATTGGATACAATTTGGAAAAATTCAATTTCTTAGGCCATTCGGTTGGAATTATTTTTCACCGATTGATCATTTGTGTCCTTGCCCCTAATAATTAATGGGTTAACTGATGTACAATAACAACAATATACCCAGTATAATTCCACAAAGTGGGGTCTGGGAGAGTAGAATACGCAGATCTTACCTCATCCTCAAAGGTAGATTGGTTGTTTCTGATAGACTCTCGGCTCAAGAAAAATCGTCCAAAGCAGTCCCAAAAAGTAACAAACATATAGAAAATAGCAAAAAATAACAAAAATAGCATATAGTAACAGGGTAGAAACTACAAACACAATATAATCGAATTATAAGCACCGACAAATAATACCAGAAATCGAAGAAAAAGAAACTATGAGCTAACAAATGTAAACTATATATATAGAAACTAGGCCAATCCGAGAAAGAACTTAAAATATGCCAAATTTAATTGTACTGCTTTCCCAAATAATAATTTCAATAATTACATATCTTGTCAAATACACTGCATTTGCCTCTAGATACATGTATTGATGAATGTATCTCGCCTCTCTCTTCCCTCTACTTCTTTGTATCTAGTGTATATGCCTTTGTTGAAATTCTCATCTAACATATGCGTATGTACTTTCCAGATCTAGCTTTGAATCCTTTCGTAGAATCTCACCACGAACTTGATCAAAGTCTACATCAAGTCCACTGAGGAATATATAACTCGTAGCCTAACCATCATGGAATACGTACGTACGTACGACTCCAGCAACTGCTTCTTCCTATGCGACTATTCGATGGTCGATTTCCTGAAAGATATCAATCAGTTCATTATAGAAAGTAGACAAAGGACGACCATTCTGTTTGGTGGTGAAATACTTTTTATTTAACTCAAACAAACAAGTTTCATCGGATCCATCATAGAAGGTTTTTGCAATAGCATTTCATATCTACTTTTATGTGGCCATTCGAATAAATCGTTGCGTAAGATGAGGGATCATTGAATCAATGAGCCAATTCTTAACTCTATTGTTGTCAGTAGTCCATGTCGCATAGCTCAGATTATTTATTGTTAATTTTGCCTTTTCTCCTGTCAAGCACCCAATTTTATTTCGTGCGCTAATGCACATCTCCATCAATTGTGACCAAACAGAAAAAATTATTTCATCAAGAACAATACTTATAGGGAAAGTTGAGCATTCGTGATGGGATATGGTAGAATTCGTCTGGTCTCTCATTGTGAAGAAAAAAATGATTCGTGTTTCATTTTGATTCCAATTCGATTGCTAATCAAAAAAGCTTTGATACCATGTTATACTGTAAGAATAAATAATTTTTAACTGAATTATTTCATATTGTATATTCATCATGAGGTACACCATTCATATATATACAAGTACCTACTAACTAAGACTTTTACCTATTCTAGGAAACAAATATATACAAGGTAACAAGATATATTCCCTATAATTATGAATCCCTATAATTATTCTGGATCCATATAATCATGTGTCACGATCCAATTTCTCAGGTCATGACTGCACCTATAACCCCCCAGTAGGCGAATCAATTTCCGTAGTCCAGAACAATTAGTAATGGGCTACTACCTAACCAATACGCATAATAAATAGAAATAAGCTAAAGCAGAATATAAAGATAAGACAACGCAAAAGCAACAACCCGAAATATATATATACAAATGATACTACACCAACTAGAAGACTTGGTATCGACACTACAGAAGCTTCTAATAGAATACAAGTGCTAGAAGTAACAAAATATAATATAAATCTATCTCCGAAAGTACAAGGAGCAACAGTGCCAAAAGATAAGATGTGGTCAACCCCGACCATCAAGAGCTCAGCCTAGTCTCGAATATCTCAAAAGTTGCACGAGTCTCCAACGTGATCAATGGCGAAAGCTCACACTAATGTCTGCACCAAAGAGATGCAGAAGTGTAGTATGAGCACCAAGACAACAGGTACTCAGTAGGCATCATCGACCGACTGAGCGCATATAAGATATAAAAATAGTAATAAGCAGAGCACAAGAAAGAAGTCACGGAAGCAAGGAAGAAGCATAAGGAACTAGCACAAGGAGCAATCAACCAAGAGTTACAAGTATACATGCTAGCACAAACGTATACATAACACAGAAACACAGGTGTAAGGAAGAAGAACACACCTGGAATCCTTGCAATAATAGTATATAAAAGTAGAGAGAGTTAGGAACATGGTGGTATACCGGTAACCTCAAGTAAAAGGAAAAGAAGGAAAGCAGTCTAACATACTCAAGATGGAATCAACAAGCATAAGGAAATCATAACACCAATCCAACTTCAAGATAACATAAACAGGAATCCACTTCACAAGTAAAACCCTAGGATGGAATAACTAACCCATAATAACCGAGAAATACTACTCAAATCCTGATAAGAATGGAACCAGAAACTCACAATCTGCTCAGAAGGCCACACAAAAGTTCCTCAATAAGATAGGACTCTCTAGCCCTCTCAATAATCAAAGTCCCACAATCAGAGCCTCATCGGGCTAATAACCGCTAAATCACCAAGAAACAAGGACCATAACCAGCTCTAAAAAGCGACAAGGGTAATCTAAACTACCTACAGTCCCAAAAGCCGCCCATACAATTGAGAAACACAATCAAGTGAAAACAAACCCTCCGGCCGCCCATACAATCGGAGTGTACACTGAACACACAGCAAACAAGGGTGGAATCCGAGTGAAATATGCATGATGATGATAATGATGGAACCAATAATTGTAACCCTGTATGCACCTCCCCTTGGCACTTCGATAGGAGGACCCATGGTGGGACGTGCCCGCTATACCTCATCCAACGCCGTATACCCCTCCTCCGGCATGCTTGGCTCGTCGACAGGTCCTGGAACGGAGGGCCCATGGAGTTCCCTGACCATATAAAGTAACAAACGCAAAATCTCAGAGAATCAAAATCTCAAAGTACATGCCCGGAATTGAACCGGGTCTAAACCATTAGTAGTAATCTCAAAAAGACCCTCACAAAGGGTGCCAAAAGCATGCCCGGGTCTAAATTAGTAAGAAATCAAGTCTAGTGCTCTGCCCAGCTGAGCCTAGTATCAGTAGGAAATCAAGTCTAGTGCTCTGCTCAACTGAGCCTAGTATCAGTAGGAAATCAAGTCTAGTGCTCTGCCCAGCAGAGCCTAGTATCAGTAGGAAATCAAGTGTGAAATCATCCAAAATCCCATTTTATCATCAAGTATACCAAAAATGGGCCTCCTAGGCTATGCAAGTTTAGGAAAAACCATCTATAGTGGCTCGTAGCCAAAATCAAAGTAAAACATGTAGGGAAAACCTCTTTCATGGATGATATGCTCGCACACAGTATAAATTAGCCCAACGGCTCACAAACATTCCCACCGGCCCTACACATGCTCCACAGCTACTCAGCAGACATAACCACCCTAAAAGGATATATCTATGTCCGGGACTGGCGGATATTCCCAAATAACCCACTGTCTATGTTCCAGAGTCAATACAAGGCCACACCGGACCACAAAGGTGATATACAATACTACACGATTACTACAATCAACGTATGAAGTAAATGAACAGAAAAGATGGGAAAGGTCTGGGGTACCAACCTAGAACAACCCACCCTAGGATGCTAATTAATGCAGTTATAGCCTATATACGTAGATTCTAGGTAGGGAAAGTCAAAACCTATATGTCATCCGATGACTAGCTGCGGGAACAAGGTTGTCCAGGCTTGAACTGCTCCGGAAAGCTCCAATTCACAAAAACACTATCAATACAATAATCTACACATTAATACGAGACTAACGATACCCACAATGCTATAAACATAACTGGGTCAAAATCCGAGTCACAAACTGGCCTGTGGGCTTCGCAATCCAAAACCGGAAATGAAAAACACCAACGTGTTCCTTACCATCCCGGGAGCACATGCTCAAAAATTGAGCTGAAACGAATAGCGGTTGGGGCTCAAAACAGCCCGCCCAAGCCAAGAAATAAAAGAGGAAATTCAAGGAATAAATCCGGAAATAGAGCAAGAATTACTTACCACAACGAGAAGGCAAGCTAAGTAGGTGAAAACTCCGAACCCACGATCATGCAAAGCTCAAGAGGGAAGAATCTACAAGGAAATTCCAAACTTTTGAAAATAGCAACAATGGAGGTCTTATAACAATGGTGGAAAAGTAACTTTGGGAAGAAGAGGACTTACCAATTGACAAAGAAGCGAGATTTTCCAGCAATACAGAAAATTCCCCAAGCTAGGAACAAAATAGAACACTTTGGTAGAGAGGATTTTCAGGTTAGAGTTGGGAACAAATGAGGAATAAGACTAGAAAAATGAAGGAACAAGTATATATACTAGTGGAAAATTGGTCACGCCAATGGCACTAAAGGAGCGCGATTGCGCTAAAGGGAGCCAGGCGCCTCGGTGCTATCACGCTAGGAGGGCGCTTTCGCGCTAGCGGGCAGAAGGTGCTGAGGCGTGATCGCGCTGGCCTGCAACAAAAAATCTATAATTTTCTATAACTTCATGGGGCATTCCGGGCACAATCGAAACCCGATACTCAAAAACCAATAGTGCTATTAGAGTGGAAACAACGTTCCGAACTCAAAGGAATCAATGAAACTTCCATATGAGGTAGTCTCGGAGGAATGCTGACCCAAGTCAATACTAACTAACTGTCGGGCCCCATTTTTCTCGCGAAAGATGGGTCATCGACGTGACAACTCTTTTTTGGATAGAAAAGAGGGTGAAGAGTCGCCACCTAACGAATTTTAAGGTGCGTTAGGGAACCATTTTAACTAAAATTATTTTTAAAGTCTGCACAACCAGAGAATCGGGTAAGCATTCAAATTGCCTCAAAAGGAAGGTATTAAGCACCTTTCGAGGTCCACAAATATGGGTCCCTGCCGGATTTGTTATTTATGTGGGAAATCGTGATAAACAAAGGTCAAAATATTTATTAAGCAAAATTGACTATGTGATTAAACATATAGACTTTATTTAAAATAAATTATTAAATTAAGCAAAATCCAATTAGTATTTAATTAATACGAACCAAGGTGGTAAAGTGATTAGACAAGCAAATGAGTGACGCATGAAAACACAAAGTTCATGAGTATAATTAATTAAATCATGCTTTGTAGGCCACCAAATAGAGAAAATAAAAATAAATGCAATATTAACAATCAAGACAGAAAGAACTAACCTGATCGCTTCCAAACAGAATATTTAAAGCACTCGGATGACATAATAACAAAATAAAGCTAACCTATGCACACAACTACATATTCAGGGGCATAAGGATTGTGAAGATCAAGAGACCAACCTTGTTGGCGAAGCGTCGAATTAATAAAAAATACCTCTAGATTATTCTCCTTTCAGCATAGTGTGTTCAAACTGATCCCATAAATTACAAAATCTCGCAAAAGAAAAGAAATGGTTAGTAAGCGTATGCCACCTTAATTTTGGTGGCAAATATAACATAAGAAACTAAAGTAAACAACAAATTAACAACGCATACAATAAAGTTAAGATAGAGAGTGTGAGGGAGAGAGAGAGAGAAAGAGAGAGTGGGATCAGGTATAGCGATGCTATAAAAATGGGCCCAATGCGATGTTACCCACTCTATTCTATTTTCATATGATCGTCTCTCTTAAACTCTTTAAAATAAGACTTAAAGAATTCGTAAAAATATTTCAAAGCACTAAATAAATATTTTAGTATTTCAAAGTTATGTAAAGCTTTTAAAAAAAATATTTTGACGTTCAAATAGTATGAAAATGTATTTAAAATTTAACACAATAGTAAAAAGTTGTCAAGTTTTTAAGATTTTTAAAAGAGTGACATATAAAATTAGAAATGAATGGAGTAACGAGTTGCTTTATTTTTATAAAGCTAGATGTGCGCTTCATACAAGAAGTCAGTTATAGCCTGCCTTTGTCATCATATCCCAAAACGTACCTGGCCCCGCTTGGGGCGACGATTCCACTTGAGCTTTGCTTCACACGCTGATTCCTTCACTTGCCATAGTTGGACTCCAAGACATCATTCCATTGTAATGTACATGTACAAGATATTCAAAAAGGGTGAGAGTATGTCTGTTCTTAATGTTTAACTAATCAAAAGAAAAAATAAAATAATAAAGTAATAAATGGGCCAAAGTACATGTACAACTTTGAGAATTAAATTGCAAAAGAATTATCATTTTTCCAGAGATTCCGAATGCTACATGAAATTACTAGAGAAGCTACAAAACTAATATATACCAGATGAGAATATGGTGCTTATAGCTTCTACGCCAACATAGTAGTAGACGTTATTAGCTAATTATGAATCATGTTATGAAATGATCAAGTTAAGATTAGGATTAAAATAGATACAAAAAAAAAAAACTATGTGAGACAAACAAGCAAGTAACTGAACATGTAAAATATGGAGCAAATAAAGTATACTTAATAGATATACCCTATCCCAAAAACCATTAATTTCATTATTTTATTAGTAGTTAAATACAATTACAAACTGAAGGCATAGTTATGAGATGACAAAAATGGTTTCCAAGTCTTATGAAACTGCTAAACAAATTACCATGAACTCTAACATGCATCAAGTCCTCAAGAAGGAAAACACATGAAGTTTATATTAGCTAGTAAAGAAAGCACATCACATATGTATCATGCCCACAAAATTCTTCTATAATAGGGAAGAACATAGATTCCATATGCTTTAAATTTGACATCACCAACTTATCCGAGAACGTACCAAAGATTTATAGAAGCATTAGAGTTTAACAACTACCAAAAGAGGCCAATCAAACATATGGTTTAGGAGCAAGGAAGCACATGCCTTTGTGGACCGAATATCCCAATGAGCAAATGAGAAGCATATTCACGAGCAAGTTTTAATCGATCCCAAATTCTCAATGTTCTATTGTGGCTTTCATTCAACAAAATCATCAGAACAGTAGCATTGTGATGTTATAAAAGGCTGTCACAAAACATGTTTAGAGAGAGTAAAAATAGTCGTGTGTATTGATTGTGTTGTGGTGGCTACATGTAATATTTGTTGTTGGTTTCAATGGAGCTTGGGGAGTATATCCATGGATGAATTTTTCTTTTTGATTTGATGTGGTTTCTCTTTTTCCCTCGAGAGAAGATGACAGAAGAGAAGCTAAAGTAGGTAAAAAAAATCTCCTCTTAGACATGGAAAATACTTGACTTGAAAGAGCCGTTGGGGTCAAGGGAGTAGAATAGGAAAAGAATTATTTGTGGGAGGAATGTTATTTTTTCCCAAAGGAAAGGAATTATTTCTAATTTGGTAGGAGGATTTCATGGAGATGTAGATAAAACAAATTCAAAATTCAAGATTCGATCTTGTTTGGATGTAAATAAAATTTTACCAAAAATATATAAAATGGATAATTTTTAAATACTAAGTAAAAAAATCTATATATATTATTAAATCAATAAATGTATTTTGGGTTGTTGAAATAATTCGCCAATATTTACGATAAAACAAACTATACTTTAAAAAATATTTGCTCAAATATTTATATAAAAAGTAAAAAAAAATGTAAAAGAATAAGTAAACAAATATCTTTACAAGTGAAGAATGTTACAATAATAATAATAATAATAATAATAATAGTCATAAAATAATGCGAATAATATTTAATAGCATAAAATCTTAAAAAAGTAAGTAAAAATAGCATTTTTGGCTTTGTGAACAAAATAGACGCTCAAATGAGTAAAATGACGAAAAGGAGGGACAAAATTGGGTGTCAACAGCTGCCCCTTCCTTGCTCGAGAATGAAGGATGAATTGTCGGGCAAGGAACGTTGACGTAATAGCCAATTTTGTCCGACTGAAAGGATGATTCTTTTGAAATCGAAAGAACAAAAAGGGAGTTGTGAAAACATTGTGGCCGAGACTTCAGTTTCAAGTCGCCTACATATCTCGAGTCTTACGAGAATCAGGCCGTGTGTAGTTCTAGATTTAGGAACGAACGAGATTCCTAAAGAAAAATAGATGATACAAGATTTGAATAGAGGTGAAAGTAGAATGGGTTGATGAGATTGGAAGAGAAGGTCAAATAGTTGATTTGAAGAAATAGGATGTGAACTCGATTCAAGTTGATAGATGGTTATATATATATAAGTATAAGGAGAGTTGTATCTCAAAATTGCTCCTATTTGTAAGTTGTTATCTCTTTGTTACCTGCAGTTTCTAATATGACTAGATAAATAGTTAGAGCATATGAATTAAATAAATAATAAAGTAAATTGCTATAAATATTTATACATGATGCAAATTCCCTTTTAGACCATGAAAATATTTGCTTTAAGACGATATGGATGATGCCTTAAGCTATGATGTCTTGGGGCCATGATACACAAAAGTAAATCCTTAGGCTATGAAATGATTTCCGTAGGCTATGAAAATGATGCCTTTAGACTATGACACCTTCGGAGCATGATAAGCAGAAATTAAATCCTTAGGCCATGAGATGATGTCTGCAGGCCATGAAAATGATGCCTTTAGACTATGACGCCTTTGGAGCATGATAAACAGAAATTAAATCCTTAGGCCATCAAAACAATGCCTTCAGACTATGACGCCTTCGGATAATTAAAATGATAATTAAAAAACTCATCTATTTTGAGTAGCATAGCATAACGTTGTGTGGCTTGAGTAGCTTGCTTTGTAGTAGCTTGATGCGATTTAGTAGCTCAATGTGATCTTCGGGTACAATGCAATTCTTGGGCTCAATGCAACCTCGAGCTCAATGCAATCTCGGGCTCAAATACAATCTCGGGCTCAATGCAATATCGGGAACAATATAATCTCGGGCTCAATGCAATTATCGATCACAATGCAATCTCGGGCTCAATGCAATCTCGGGCACAATATAATCTCGAGCACAATGTAATTCTCGAGCCAAATGCAATTCTCGGGCTCAAATACAATCTCGGGCACAATATAATCTCGGGCTCAATGCAATTATCGATCACAATACAATCTCGGGCTCAATGCAATCTCGGGCACAATATAATCTCGGGCACAATGTAATTCTCGGGCCAAATGCAATTCCCGGGCTCAATGCAATTCTCGAACTAGATGCAATCTCGGGTTTAATGCAATCTCAGGCACACTGTAATCCTTGGGCCAAATATAATTCTCGGGCCAAATGCAATTCTCGGGCATAGTGCAATCTCGGGCCAAATGCAATTCTCGGGCCAAATACAGTTCTCGGGCATAGTGCAATCTCGGGCCAAATGTAATTCTCGGGCTCAATGCAATTCTTGGGCCAAATGCAATCTCGGGCTCAAATGCAATCGCAGGCTCAATGCAATCTCGGGCACAATGCAATTCTCGGGCCAAATGCAATTCTCGGGCCAAATACAATTCTCGGGCATAGTGCAATCTCAGGCCAAATGTAATTCTCGGGCTCAATGCAATTCTTGGGCCAAATGCAATCTCGGGCTCAAATGCAATTGCAGGCTCAATTCAATCTCGGGCACAATGCAATTCTCAGGACAAATGCAATTCTCGGGCCAAATACAATCTCGGGCTCAATGCAATTCTCGGGCCAAATTTGAGAGAGAATTCTCTTGATGGTTGTTGTTCTTGTGTAACAATTTGATTGTTATGATAGTTCTTGAATTTGCACTTGCTATTTCTGCACAAAAAAAAATGTAAGTTGTAAAAGGCAAAGATTGACACATACCTTTGCTTGTCTTTTGCTTGTTGGACTTTGAACTTGTACTCTATCTGAGATTCTTGAGATGTAATCCTTGAAATCTTTGAGGGATCCTCAAAAAAAAATTGCCCCAGTTTATGACTTGAAAATTGTCATAGTGTCCTGCAAATTAGAATGTTGCTTTTTGTAGAATTTTTGAGAATTCTCTCAAAATTCTGCCCTACTTTCAGAGAAGTATATACGGTCTTGAGTTTCTGATTTTCTCAAAGAAAATTCATTAATTCAAAAGCAAAGATAATCTTGAATTAAACAACAAAGCCTTAACTCTCAATCTAAGTAACAATATGAAGGATACAAAGATTTGAGAATTGGACTATGAGGGTCCATTCGAATTAGAAAAATATAATTAGACATCATCATGACTTTGAAATTACCAAGGTTGAGAGTGCATAGGAACGAGATGAGAAGATATAGCTAATAAAGTATTTCAAATTGAGGTAGAAGCATGGTTCGTGAAGAGGACTAAAATATGAAGAGATAGAAAGAGATGGGCTCTAACGAATGAAACCCAATTATAGTGATGAATTTTGTGATTTTGGATAGTGGTGATAATTTCGTACATACCAGAATGTTAAACTGAAGGGATGACCGAGCAGATAACGATAAGATAATAAAAGGTACGTATAAGATACTCGGAGGAACTTTGTTTTGAATGAGTGAGAAAACTTAAGATTTTGAAGAATTGATTGATTCGAAAAATCTGCCCCAGTTCAAGTTTTAAGACACTTAGCTTGAATTGATCGGAGAATTTAATAGATTGTGGAGAATATTTGAGTGATTAGAAAATTTGCTCAATCTTTCACTCTGAGGGCATTTTGAGAGGGAAAAAAAGGAAGGGAGAATCGGAGATTTAATTGATGGAGAAGACTATTTGAGTGAAGAAAAAGAAAAAAATAGCCCCAATATTTTAGTATGCAAAAAATTTGATAAGAAAGGGAAGAGGCCAAGGATTTTGACTGATATAGAAGATTATTTGACTGGATTTTCTCAATATAAGGACACTTTGAGAAGAAAAGAAAAGAAGGATTGGAGATTTGATTGACGGAGAAAATTATTTGAGCGATAAAAACTTTCCCCAAGTTTTTAATTATGAGGATATTTTTGATAAGCAAGGGAAGAGGACGACCGCATCCTTATATAGAATTGCTTACGTATCTTGATGTAACAAGAATCAGGTCAGAAGTAGTTCGAAACTACAAAGGAAAGTGAATAAAAGCAGAAAAATTTATTAGCTAGAACACGAACGAGTAGAGGACAATGGTACTTTGCTTGTGCTGATCTTGTTTTTTATCAATTCCTTTGGTGCATTTTGCGTTTCTTTCTTCCACGTCTTCGAATTACCTTTGTCGGGTCACCTTGAACAATGATTTCACCCATAGTGGTGGGATCATAAATGTTGCTTAGTGGTCTTTGTCGTACTTTTATCTCTCCCTTTTCACTCAAATTCTGAATCTTGTACCTTAGTGTAGGACATTCTTCGGTATCATGACCTTGGATGCTTGAGTGATAAGCACAATTCTTGGATAAATCAAAATTAGGAGGTGGGTACTTATGGATCCATCCCCTTTTTGATTGCACAACACCTTGGGCTCGTAATCTTTCAAATATACCTGTTAAAGATTCTGTTAAAGGTGTAAAGGTACGAGGCCTTATTCTTTTTGATTGATGATAGCTTGATTGTACTGGATAAGCCTTATGTTGAGAACTAGATTGTGTTCGATAAACTTCATGTTGAGAACCTTGGGAATTATACAACCCAGAATACGCATTGTAGAATCGAAGATAGCATGAACCTCTTCATCTTGATGATATTGTGTCTGAGGTATAGGGGTTGATACCCTTTTCCCCTTTTCATCCTGTGAATTCTTTGACGTTTGAAGGACGGAAACATCAATGATTCTTCCTGTCTGAATGCCATACTCCAATTCTTTTCCAATTCGAATCAAACTTTCAAAACTTTGAATACATGTGAAGAATAATGTTTTGTAGTATATACTATCTAATGATCTGATGAAAGTGTCACGACCCAATTTCTCGGTCATGATATCACCTACAACCCCCGGTAGGTGAACCAATCCCCGTAGCCCAGAATAGTTAGTAATGGGCTACTATCTAGCAAATAAGGGAACAAGACGAATAAAATAGATAACAGGGATATAAATATATACATATGCGGAAACTAAACCAAACCCCAAGACCTGGTATCATAGTACAGAGCCAAACTACATACATTGAGTGCAAATAAACCAAAACTATATATACAGATGTCTCTGAATGGTAATAGAGTACATGAAGCGAAAGATAAACTAAAGCTAAGCTCCGATCGCCAAGAGCTCACCCTCAGCCTGAAGTAGTCCCCAACAGATCTCCAAGCACGAATCCACAGCATCTAACGGCGACTGGCCCACGCTAGGATCTGCACCCAAAGATGCAGGGGTAGGGGAGCACCGAAATGCGAAGCATTAACGTTACCAGGTAGGTATCATAGCCGACTGGGCACATATAAGATAAAAGCGTAGTAATAGACAGAATAGAAGCAAAGCAGCACAGAAATCAACGAATGGTAACAGGAACTAGCCCAGAGGGAAAGTCAACAGAACCACATTGAGGCTTGGATAGTAAATCAAATATACACACCATAGGCCATGGTGAAAAGTAAGAAACAACGCACCTGGGATCCTTGCAATAACAGTGTATACAAAATAAGTTTACAAAATGGATGGTATACCGGTAACCTCAAGTGTAAGAAGAAGAGAGAAAGAGTAATGATAGGCATGCTCAGAGACATGAATCAAGCCCAACTAATCATATCAATCTCACACCCAGCAACTGACAGTCTAGCAATAACCTATTTCATAATTAACCGTAACAGGGAATAATTCTACAAGTAAATAGAAAGAGTCTACCTACAGTCACTCGGCCGCCCATACAACCGAGGAACCCAAACAAGTGAAAACAAACCCTCCGGCATCCCATACTACCGGAGCGTACAATCAGCAAACAACAAACAAGGGTGGAACCTCGAACCATGAATGATATGATGCATGAAGATCTCAAGTGCCATGGTATCTCTGTATGTACCTCCTCCGGCGCCGATCCGGCCCAGCAGGTAGGTTCCATGGAAGGACACTGCCCGTATACCTCTACTCAACCGTATACCCCTCCTCTGGCACACACAGCCCGTAGCCCCTGGCCCGGATGGCAAGGTCCATGGAGGTCCCAGACCCCATACTAAAACTCAGTATCAGAATAGAGACCCAGTCTCGAATATGCAATGCCCAGACCCTGCCCAGGACTAAAGTAGTAGGAAAATGTCTCAAAAACCCCTCCAAGGGTGCCCGGGCATAACCGGGTCTAAACAGTAAAAAGTCATCTCAGGTGCTCGGTCCGATCGAGGCTAAAAATCATCTCAAATAATAAGAAAACTAAACTAGCACTCCAGCCCTGCCGAGTCTAGCGTTAATCGTAAAACTGATGATTTAAAACATAATTTACTTCTTTTACCCAAGAATACTCACAAGTCAAATCAAACCATTTCCAAATCATTTCCATCAAAAAGGGGCCCCCCGGGCCATGCAAGGTTTAGAAAATAGTGCCAGTAGGCCCGAAGCCAAAACCACAGTAAAACATGGATAAAACCTCTTTATATGCATGGAAATGGTATGATCACACACAATAGCTGCCCCGCAGCTCATAATCAACCTATCGACCCTGCACAGGCCCACAGCTACTCAGCAAGCATAACCAGCCTAGAAGGATAATTCTATGCCCGGGACTCGCGGACATTCCCAAATCCCACCTTCTATGTTCCAGAGTCAACAAGGTCTCACAGGACCACAAGGGTAAATAAA
>QJPP01007509.1:0-230810 GCA_003996215.1 Jaltomata sinuosa | reverse complement strand
TAACATCCCGTATTCTGCATTACTAGTCCTATTCATATATCACTTGATATAGCCTTGTTGTATAGGTGAGGGACCGAGTTTCTTATATGAGCAGTGATAGTTTAATGTGTATTGGGAGGTGTTGTAATGCCCTATTCAGTTCAGCACGTAAACGGCCAAGTTAACCTCGACAAAAGTATTTAAACTCGAGATGGTAAGGTTGTATTTGAGTAAATATTTAGGGTGAAGTTTTAAGTTAAAGCAAAAGGGATTAGAAATTAGAAAATAGAATAAAATAAGTGAGCTGCTTGCTTGACTAAACTAAGCTAGTAGGTGACAAGTAGGTGCATCACCTACTTTGACTTATTGACCAGCCTAAAGAACTAGGTAGGTGCATCACCTACTAAGACTATTTTGACTAGCTTAGAGGGCCAAGTACACCCATCACCCACTTGAATAAATTCTGGCCCAAAGAAGTGAAAGAAAGGGAAAAAATTGGCAGCCAAGGCCCAATAAGGTTAAGTCCAACAAAGCCCATGTAAAATGGCCAAGTAGGTGTATCACCTTCTTGACATTTTGTGGCTCAAAATGAGCAAGGAAAGTCGGCCAAAGCAGCCCCCCTTTAAAGGGGTTAAGACCAGCTCATTTCACTCATTTTAACTTGAAAAAAAATAGATTTTAGAAGTTTTTTCTTTCTCTCTCTCTTAGCTTCACATAGCAGCCATAAAATACCATTAGGGTTCTTAAGTATTCTCCCTCTTTTCAAGCTAAGTTGAAAGGGAGTTCAAGCTCTTGAAGAAGTACAAGTTAGGAGGACAGATTTTCAGAATTTAAGGTAAAGTTACTGCCCATTTTTACCCCTTTTTATATGCAAGTTTGATGGAGAATTATGTATGTGTTTGTGTCAAGAACCATGGGGTAGTGATTGGAATCCTTGAGTTAAAAATACTTTCTTATTATGTTGAAGGATGTTTGGGATTGTTTTAGGAGTGGTTTTATGTGTATATATTTGGGACAGCTTGGTGGAACTTGTAAAAGGGTGTGTGAAGTTGTATTGAAGTATGGAAGGAGGGTGTGGTAATACACCACTTAATTGGGTGTTATGTTAACTTGCTGCCTACACACCTTTGTATGTTGTTTTGTATATGTTGTGAAGTCGGAAGAGTTTCAAGGGACCTTAGAAGAAGGTCGTACAGTATGTAGATATGTTTAGAGGAGAAGAGGTGAAAGGAACACTCTTGGTTTGATCAATTACGAGCTTACTGCCTAGTTACTGATTTAGTGGGATCAAGTAGCCCAAATTGGTTAACTAGCTACTAATACTAGTTTTGCCACGTATTTCATTGTAGATAAATAATCTGAAAAGGGGAAGCTTAATTCGTTGTAATATCCGAGTTACACAACAAGGTATGTAAGGTTTCTCAGTTTCATATTCCTTGGCATGAACTCTTATATTTGTGTTGTTACCAACGAAGTGGGTTTCCTAGTAAAGGTACTTTCAACAACAAGCTTTGTGAGTTATTCTCTAAGCCAAATGAGGTTCAGTGTATCATATAAGCTCCTAAATAGTACGTTGATGTTACGTTTGCTCCTTATATCATTGTTACTGCCTTAAGTGCATGTTCACATGTTTTCTACTACTGGTCCATAGTTTTGAGCTCAATAAAGGTTACAACCACCAATGTAACAATCTCAAAGATTAAAGAAACTAAATGAAGTAATCTGTATATGTGTGGGTGGCAGCCCAGGGGTGAAAGCCTAGCATGGGTCGATCCCTATTTGTGTACTTATGGGTGGCAGCCTAGGGACGAAAGCCTAGCATGGGTCGATCCCAATTTGTATATTTATGAGGGCAGCATCCCAGGGGTTAAATTGCCTAGCATGGGACTCCTCTTCTACCACTGATCAGTTGGTCACGTGTATTACATGCCTTACAATGATCATAAAGCAAAGAAGAGTAACCAAGGAACGTAATATACATGATTTCACAAGTGTAAGCAAATGTGATCTTCTGTTCTTATTTACATGTTTATGCACTGATACCTGATTCTATTTGAGCTCTTGTTTACATATGGGTTACTTTATGCCTTACATATTCAGTACATTCTCTCGTACTGACGTCCCTCATGGGGACACTGCATTTCATGCTGCAGGCACATGTACTCTGGTTAGTAGACCTCCCCAGTAGGAGCACAGGACACTTGGCTGCTGTTGGTGAGCTCCAGGTTGATTCGGGGCTTTACCGAGTCTTTGATATATATTTTGGGTATTGTATAGTTAAGGGTAAGGCGGGGCCCTGTCCCGACCTAAACTAAGTTTGTCTATCTTGTAGAGGCTTTGTAGACCAATGTAAAAGTAAAACTTAGTTATGTCTTTGCTCTTAACAGTTGTGGCCTCAATGGCCAGATCGTGTACATAAGTTTTGGGCCTATCTATGTTGGTCTTGTTATTCAGGCAACTTATCTATAGTCAAAGCTTCTTAATTGTCATAGTTATATGCATGATGAATCACAGGTTATAAGTTGGTTCTCTCGGGCCTTTAGGGCATCGAGTGCCTGTCCGTCTAAATGGAATTTGAGGCATGACAATTAGGGTGGATTCCTGAATTGCTTGTGTTATCTTCTTTGCTTGATCGATCATCGAGTTATCATTTTGTGGATTCAATTTGGTTTCTCGGGCATTAGATTGAGTTCTCTTCTTCCTTGGTTGATTGTGGATTCAATTAGCCTTTCTTTCTTTTATCCTCATCTCAATTTCTTCTAATTCTCATCTTAATTTCTCCACTATCTTTATTTTGTGTTGTTGAATTCTGTGTTTTCGATATCAATTTTAGTCACTCGATTGAGATCGTTATTATCTTGGTATTAGAGCCAGGTTTTAAGAGTTGTTTCATCAATCTTAAGTCCTAGGTTCATAAATTTAAAAACAAAAAAATTGAAAATTTCGTCCAAAAAAAAACCTGAATTTTTTTTGTGTTTGATTTGTTGTTTTTGATACTAGATTCGTATTCTCTAGTATTTTCTGATTCTAAATCTAAGATTTCAAGTGATTTTGAGTTGTAGGGAAGATTCTACCATTAAAGGAGCTTGATAGTTTGAAACTTGAAAATGGGTCTTGAAGATTAGGAGAGATTCGAGCTAGAAAAAAGTATTGAGATTTGTTCTGTAACTTAAGAGGAAGTTTCTCCTAAAATTTGAGACGCTTTCGAGTTGATTTGGAGGTGTTTCAAAATTTCACCATTGTTGAGCTTGAAAAAGCTTGAAGAAGGTGAAGTGGATTTATTATTTGAGACTAAATTGGATCTTGAAAAGCATTGGGGTTTATTCTCTATATCAAGGGGAGTCTAAATCTCGAATTTCGTGAAATTTGGAGCTAAAATGGAGGAGTTATGAAGATTTGAAATTTACTTGTTCATGGTGTTCTTCATAGCTTGAAGATGGAGAAAATGAGTTTATTTTCGGCTTGGAATTAAGGGCTAAAAATTATTGGGGTTTGTTCATAGTGTCGAAAGAAGCTCGTGTTTAAAATTTGGTAAAGATCGGAGTTAAATTGAGTGAGTTATGATTTTTTGAAGTTCATCAATGTTCATAGTGTTCTTCATGAAATTCATATATTGTTGAGAAGGAATCTTCAAAAATGTGGTGTTTAATCCAAAAGAAAAGGAAGGAGAAAGTGTAAAGGTGTTTGTGGGCCCAAAAGAGTACAAAAAAATATCTGAAAAATTGCAAAAAAAAAAAACAATAGATTTTCCAGCTTTTTCCGCGCCTAATAGGACGCTGCTAGCTATCCGAAAGGGACCCGCCTACATCAGCTGCTGCATCAGCTCCCCCACCCGAGCTGGCTCCAGACTCAGCGAGCTCCGCTTCCGCGTCAAGCCATCGGTGGCCAAACGAGCCAGCGGCTTCCGCGTTGAGCCAGTGGCTTCCGTGCTCCTCCACAGCTCAGCCCAACCAGCCGTCGGCTCCAGCTAATCTAGCTTCCTCCTTGCCAGCTTCCGCCCAAGACAAGAGCTCCAGCCCTCCTGAAATGGCTCCAGGCCTCCAAAAACCGGCTCCAAAGCCCAGCCAGCAAGCTTTTTGAAGCATTTTTCAAGTTTTTCTCCACTTTTTGAAGCTTTTTCTCCATGGATTTCAACCAAATTTCTTCCCAAATGATTTTCTTAGTCAAAATCTTGGTAAATTAGTTTCCCTTTCAATAAATCTACCTTCTTTTAGGTTCATAGCTTGATTTTAATTAGTAGATTACCCTACTAAATATTATCAAGTTCTTTGAGTCTGTTTTTTTTTCTTGTGCGTTCTTTGTGTACTTTTCACATTTTATTTTGTAGAAGCAAAGCAAGCTACTCCTTGTGAGGATGGCATTAAGGGGTTAATCATGAAAGTGAAGGCATCTACTCTTTGTGCACCAAAGTGGAAGCTTGAAGTGAAGGGATCATCTAACCCTTCACAAGGGATACTTGGCACTTGTCCGAGCTCCAATGAAATTGAGAGACAAAAGATTGAGAGTAGTAAGGGTGTGATAAGTGACAACTCTAGAGTGGAAAAAGGAGAGGTTGTGTGGAGTTATGTGAAAGGGTTTTCATAACCTTATACTAACTTTTGTAACCTTTCTTCTTTTTCTAGTTGTCTTGATTCTATACTTGGAAGCAAGCCTAGTGACGAACCTCAAGCAATGAAGAATCATGAGGTGCTAGAAAGCTTCCCAAAGGAGCAAATGTGTGCCAATATTGAAAAACAATATGAATGTAATCCTTTCTATGAGCTACAAGGTAACAAAGCTAAATCTTACACTTTGTCAAAAGTAGAAAATCCTTGTGTGGTTAGTAACCAAATGAGTGTAAGTGATGGGTTGTATATGTGTGGGCTTAAATAGCCTTTACCTTGTGATGATCTTGATGACACTTTATTGCATGATGATGATGCCACTGTTGTGAGTGTCCAAACACTAGTTGATTTTATAGATGACTTGATTGATTCTTCTAGTAAGATTGATTTGTGTCCATCTAGTGTTAGCACTTGTGACTTGAGTGAAAATGTATTGTCATGTAATAAGGGTAGTTGTCTATAATGGTGGTAATCATGTGTGTGATTCTATTGAGCTTGATATGCTACCAACTAGTCTTTATTATGGTATTGACCAACTTGCTTGTAATGGTGACCTACTAATTGAGGAGTTGTGTGATGTTATAAATGAACCTCAATTTAGTAATGGTAATGATATAGTTGGTCATGTAATTAGTCATGTAAGATCTTTACTTAGAGGTGATGATTTCGTGGGTGTTGATTCCATTTCTAATTCTTGTCATGAGGATCTTGAGGTGGAGTATGAACTTAGGGATAATCCCTTATTCAATGATGACATGACTAATGTGAATGATAAAGATAGTGGTGTATCTTATAATGTTGGAAGTGTAGCCACTCTTAAAGGTTACCAATTGTTTGAAAATCCACTATGGTATGATAACATACTTTCCAAAGACGAAACTCTCTTCTTGAAAGATGATAGTACGTCTATTGGAGGGATTAGTGGTCAAAAGGAAAGGGATGTATGTTCTCTAATGACCTCTTCATTCTTGTGTGACCCCATTCTTGATCAAGGCCTTAATGCTTGTAGATCAAAGGGTGATTCTATATGTGGGAACACCTTGAATGAAGTTCATTTAAGTAACACCTTGTGGATCATCACCTTGAATGATGATGTCCATGTATGTATGGAATTTGTTTTATATAGAGGTAGGGGTTTCTTGGGTTGGTCCATTTGTTGTTATGACCAAACTATATGGGTCTTTCATATCTTTGACCTCGGTAAATCCTCATGGGTGTTTGAACCCTCTTTATTTCATGATATTTCTCATAGTCGAATCCTTTGTATGTTCTACAATGCATTGATCTTATTTGACACAAAGGATAGTTGGTTGTATTTCAAATATGTGCCTCCTTGGCAAGTTGGTATGGTTGGTAACCCATGTGCTAACCCTCATGCTATGAGGATATGTTTGTTGTTTGTCCTTCTCATATTTTTGCAAGGTTCGGATTTGAGGATTAATCCTTTTGAAAAAGGGGTGAAAAAGGGGAGGATGATACAATCATGGTTAGCTTGAAGCACATTAGGAGGGGCTTTTATATATGGATGATAGCTTGGAGTCTAGAGAAAGCCATAGAGCAACAAATGTACAAGGCCAAGGATGATCAAGATGCCATTTGGGCAATCAAGAAGGGCCCTTGTGGGTTATTTCCAAAATAGTCACTTTTGGGCTATTTTTGTAATAGGCTATTTGTGTAAAGGCAATAACTATAAATAGTTGCCTTAGCCATTTTCATACTTAGATTTTAATGATTGAATTGTCTTAAATAGACTTGATATTTAGTTACTTTAGCTTAGAGTAGTGATTGGGTTAAATTTCAATTATTAGCTTAGATTGAGTGATTAGGGTGGATTCCTGAATTGCTTGTGTTATTTTCTTTGCTTGATTGGTCATCGAGTTATTATTTTGTGGATTCAATTTGGTTTCTCGGGCATTATATTGAGTTCTCTTCTCTCTTGGTTAATTGTGGATTCAATTAGCCCTTCTTTCTTCTATCCTCATCTCAATTTCTTCTAATTCTCATCTTAATTTCTCCACTATCTTTATTTTGTTTTGTTGACTTCCATGTTTCGATATCGATTTTAGTCACTCAATTGAGATTGTTATCCCGGTTCTTCAACTTTCAGCTCGTGCCCTGGTTGATGCAATTCGTACAAGGAAAAGTGCTCATCGCACCTCAACTTCGCACCCCAAATCAGATTGTAGACCTGCCAAGGGGAAGTGCTGGTGCATTTCGCACCAAGCAAAGTGTTGGACGCACCTCACTTCACACCTGCCCTAGGCAGAATACTGTAGCTTCCGCTTTGTACTCATTTTTCAGCTTTTTGTACTTTTTCCTTCTTAGTACATGCCCTTTTTGGTAAATTCTCTTTTGTACAAACACAAGTACTCTTTCCATTTGCTTCTCCTTTAGATTCAACTCCTTTATTTCACCTTCTTCTTCAACAACACCTTGAATAGCACCAAGAACACCTTATGAATTTCAAATTTGTAACTCTCTCAATTTAACTCGGATTGACTCCAAATTAAAACGTAGCCTCTTCTCGGTATAGAGAACAAAACCTGATATGAATTAGAATCAAATCAATTCAAATTGAAGAGACCCATTTTGTGTTCTTCAAGTTCATCAAACGTCAAAAATGGTGAGTCCTTCAAACCTTAACCAAATTCTTCAAAATTTGAGATTCAAGCTCCTTATGACTAGGAGATCAAAGCCAAATAGGTTTGAGGTCTCAAATCAACCCAGATCTTGAACTTGTTCTTCAAGCTTCTTCACCCAACGATGGTGAATTTTTCAATTCAACTCCAAACAAGCTTAAATCTTAGATCTAGACTCAATTGATCTAGAGAACACGATTCTAGTATCAGATTTTCAAACAAAATACTAGATCAACAATCTTTTTGTAAAAGTTTTCTCAAAACATTTTCAACCAATTTTTTTTGAAATTTTTAGATTTATGAACTTAGGATTAAAAATTGTGAGAACAATCTTTTAGCCTAAGCTCTGATACTAAATGATAAGCTCTCGATTAGGGAGACTAATTAAAATCCAAATGCAAAAATAAAATAAACAAAATATATGTGAATTAGAGCTAATTGACCAAGTTTATGGAGAACAAGGGACTTTATACCCTAACCTCCCAATTGAACCTAATTAACAAATAATAATTCTTCAACCAAACAAAGAGACAAACAAATGAATTCACAAATAGATGACTCTATGATTAATCAAGCAAAGAAGTTAAAAAGCAATCAAAGAAATCCATCCTTAATCACTCAACTATCTATTAGGAATTCACCTAATAGACTATTAGGAATCCACCTAATATATTTCTATAACTAGAGTAATTAATTGGGAATCCACCCAATACTACAAGCTAAATTAGCAACTACAAGCTTTCAAAGCAACATTTAATATTCATCAATATTTGATAATGATCTCAATCGAAAATGATCAAAATAGATATCGAAAACACAAAAAGAAACAACACAAATTGAAGATAGAGGGATAGATTAGAAAAAAGGGATGAAAATAGAAGAAAGAAGAGCTAATTGAATCCACAATCGATCAAGGGAGAAGGGAACTCAATCAAATGCATGTGAAACTAAATTGAATCCACAAGATGATAACTCAATGATCAATTAAGCAAAGAAGATAACACAAGCAATTCGAGAATCCACCCTAATCACTCATTCTAAACTAATAATTGGAATTGAACCCAATCAATATCCTAACCTAAAATATCAAGTCTATTCAAGACAATTCAATCATCAAAAATCTCAGTATGAAAATGGCTAAGGCAACTATTTATAGTTATTGCCTTTACACAAATAGTCTATTACAAAAATAGCCCAAAAGTGACTATTTTGAAAATAACTCACAAGGGCCCTTCTTGATTGCTCAAATGGTATCTTGATCACCCATGGCCTTGTGTATTTGTTGCTCCATAGCTTCCTCCGGGCTCTAAGATATCATCCATATGTAGAAGCCCCTCCAATTATGCTCCAAGCTAACCATGATTGTATCATCCTCCCCTTCTTCAAAAGGATTCGTCCTTGAATCCGAACCTTGCAAGAACACATAAGAAGGACAAACAACAAACATATCCTCATAGCATGAGGGTTAGCACATGGGTTATCAACCATACTAACTTGCCAAGGAGGCACACATTTGAAATACAATCAACTATCCTTTGTGTCAAATAAGAGCAATGCATTGCAGAACATACAAAGGATCTGGCTATGAGAAATATCATGGAACAAAGAAACCTCAAAGGTCCTAAGACACAATTGCTTCCCTATTCCCCCATAAGACCATACCAAATGTGGTGTCTCCATTGGTTTAAACACCCATGAGTATTTACCGGGGTCAAAGACATTAAAGGCCCACATAGTTTGGTCACAAAGGCAAATGGACCAACCCAAGAAACCCCTACCTCTATATAAAACAAATTCCATACATACATGGACATCATCATATGCAAAGAGGTAGTAGAGAAAGGTGTTACTTAAATGAACTTCATCCAAGGTGCGCCCACATATAGAATCACCCTTTAATCCACAAGCATTAAGGCCTTGATCAAGAATGGGGTCACACAAGAATAAAGGGGTCATTTAGAGAACATACACCCCTTTCCTTTTGATCACTAACCCCTCCAATAGACGTACTATCATCTTCTAAGAAGAGAGTTTCATCTTTGGAAAGTGTGTCATCATACCATAGTGGATTTTCAAATAATTGGTAGCCTTCAAGAGTGGCTACTCTTCCAACATTATAAGACACACCACTATCTTCATCATTCACATTAGTCATGCCATCATTAAATAAAGGATTATCCCTAAGTTCATACTCTATCTCAAGATCCTCATGACAAGAAAAAGAAATGGAATCAATACCTAAGGAATCATCACCTCTAAGTAAAGATCCTACATGACTAACTATATGACCAACTATATCATTACCATCACTAAATTGAGGTTCATTAATCACATCACACAACTCCTCAATTAGTAGGTCATCATTACAAGCAAGTTGGTCAACACCATAATGAACACTAGTTGGTAGCATATCAAGCTCAAAAGAATCACACACATGATTACCACCATTATAGCCAACTAGCATTTGACTACCCCTATTACATGATAATACATTTTCCAAGTCACAAGTGCTAACACTAGATGGACTTAAATCGATCTTACTAGAAGAATCAATCAAGTCATCTATAGGATCAACTAGTGTTTGGGCACTCACAATAATGGCATCATCATCATGCAACAAGGTGTCATCAAGATCATCACAAGGTAAAGGCTCTTTAAGCTCACACATATACAAGCTATCACTTACACTCAATTGGCTACTAGCCACACAATGATCTTTTACTTTCAATAAAGTGTAAGGTTTAGCTTTGTTACCTCGTAGCTCATATAAATGATTTTCTTCACCTTGGTTTCCAATATTGAAGCACAAATGCTCCTTTGGGAAGCTTTTTAACACCTCTTGATTCTCCACATTTGGAGGTGCCTTGCTTCCAAGAATACCTGCATAAGTATCAAGACAACTAGAGAAACAAGAAAAGTTACATGAGTTAGGATAAGATTGTGACAACCCTCTCACATCATTCAACACAACCTCTCTTTTTTCCACTCTAGAGTTGTCACTTATCACACCCTTACTCCTCTCAATTTCATTGGAGTTCGGACAAGTGCCAAGTATCCCTTGTGAAGGGTTAGATGATCCCTTCACTTCAAACTTCCACTTTGGTGCACAAGGTGTGGATGCCTTCATTTTCATGATTAACCCCTTTATGTCATCCTCACAAGGAGTAGCTTGCTTTGCTTCCAATGGAAACTTCTTTGGTTCATCTTCTTGAGGAGTCATTTTCTTCATCATCTTTTGTAACTCCTCGGGCTTAAGGTTGGTGACCCATCGGCCAATCTTGCCAAGTTCACTTTGTATAGAGGCAAAGTAAATATTCATTTTTGTTTCAAAACTTTGCCTCTCCAGATCTCGCTTATCTTGCAACATTGGATTCACTCTACTTTCATGGCTTATTGATCCTTCAATTCTACCTCCCACATCATTACCATAAGGAAAATAAGTCACATTAGAAGGAGAATAAGAAGTATAAGTTCTTGCATTCCAAGAAGTAGAGAATGTTCTTCTCCTATCTTTCACACGACGTCTTCGAATTGGTTCCACCCACACATCTATACCCCCTTGACTAGGATAGGAAGTAGCATAAGACAAGGATGGTAATTCATCTTCACAATACCCCCTTCGATCACAATCTCTCTCAAATGATTCATAAGAAATATGGGAGAAAGCATTGTACCTCACATCGTCTTCATCACCATGGTGTGTAATATGAGAATCCCCATACTCTTCATCTTCACTATCGATTTCACCATAAGATACTTCTACTCCTTTATGTTCATCATAAGAGCCATGAGCCCCATTCATTTCACATCCATCTCCGAAGTAGTAGTTCTCATTACATGGCTAATCATGGCTATTATCATAGCCTCCACAATCCTCATCATCATCATACTCATAGCCTCCATTGCTACAAGCATAGTCTCCCATCATAAGGATCCGAAGCTATAGAGGATATACTTCCTTATAGCTCTTTTTGTACCTATAAAACTAGCAAACAAGTTAGTAATAAAATCCTCACGCCACTCTTTATGTGAACTCTTAACTCACCTTCTATGGCTTCTTTCCCAAATTGATAGTGTTACTAGTTTTGTTCAATCAATTCAAGGTTATCTATCTTTGTGAAGGAATGGATCCTTGTGACTCTTGAAAGAAGGATGACTCAAATAAAACTAAAAGGACTTGAATCAAGAAATTAACTACGAAATAAAACAAGAAAAGCACACAAAAAATCAGACTCAAAGAACTTGATAATTTTAGTAGGGTAATCTACTAATTAAAATCAAGTTATGAACCTAAAAGAAGGTAGATTTAATGAAAAAGAAACTAATTTACCAAGATTTGAGCTAAGAAAATCATTTGGGAAGAAATTTGGTTGAAATCCATGGAGAAAAGCTTCAAAAAGTGGAGAAAAACTTGAAAAATAGCTCCAAAATGAGCTGGAGCCGGCGCTGGGGAGCTCTGGAGCCGACTTGAGGGCAAGGGAGCCGCGGCTGAGGTTGCTGGAGCTGGCTGGAGCACGAAAGCCAATGGATGAGGGGCTGAGCTGGCTCCTGGATGCGGAAGCCACCGGCTCGACACAGAAGGCGTGGCTGACGGGGAAGCCGTCTTGCAAAACAGCTCAGACGCGTGGAGCCGTGCTGATTTGGCTCGATGCGGGCCAGTCACGTGGACAGCTGGCAATCGCTGATTGGTCAACGAAAAATTGTTGGAAATTCTTTTTTTTTTCCTCCAATTTTCAGATATTTTTGTATTCCTTTGGCCCCACAAATGCCTTTACACTTTCCCCTTCTTTTCTTTTTTGATTAAACACCATCTTTTTGAAGATTCTTTCCCAACAATTTATGAATTTCATGAAGAACACTATGAACATTGATGAACTTCAAAAATTCATAACTCCCTCAATTTAACTCCGATCTTCACCAAATTTTAAACATGAGCTCCTTTCAACACCACGAACAAACCCCAATAATTTTTAATCCTCAATTCCAAGCCAAAAATAAATCTATTTTCTCCATCTTTAAGCTATTAAGAACACCATGAACAAGTGAATTTCAAATCTTAAGCTAGAGAACAAATTCCATTACTTTTTTTTAGCTCAAAACTCTCCTAATCTTCAAGACCCATTTTCAAGTTTTCAAATCTTCAAGCTTCTTTAATGGTAGAATCTTCCCTACAACTCAAAATCGCTCAAAATCTTGGATTTAGACTCAAAAAACACTAGAGAATACGAATCTAGTGTCAAAAATAACAAATCAAACACCAAAAAAAATCAGATTTTTTTTGTGGACAAATTTTTTTAATTAATTTTTTTTTTCAAATTTATGAACCTAAGACTTAAGAATTGATGGAACAACTCCTAAACCTAAGCTCTAATACCAAGATGATAACGATCTCAATAAAAAATGATCAAAATCGATATCGAAAACACAAAAAGAAATAACACAAATTGAAGATAGAGGGATAGATTAGAAAAGGGATGAGAATAAAAGAAAGAAGGGTTAATTGAATCCACAATCAACCAAGGGAGAAGTGAACTCAATCAAATGCAAGAGAAACCAAATTTAATCCACAAGATGATAACTCGATGATCAATTAAGCAAAGAAGATAACATAAGCAATTCGGGAATCCACCCTAATCACTCATTCTAAACTAATAATTGGAATTGAATCCAATCAATATCCTAACCTAAAATAACAAGTCTATTCAAGACAATTCAATCATCAAAAATCTCAGTATGAAAATGGCTAAGGCAACTATTTATAGTTATTGCCTTTACACAACAAATAGCCTATTACAAAAATAGCCCAAAAGTGACTATTTTGAAAATAACCAACAAGGTCCCTTCTTGATTGCTCAAATGGTATCTTGATCACCCATGGCCTTGTGTATTTGTTGCTCCATAGCTTCCTCCGAGCTCCAAGCTATCATCCATATGTAGAAGCCCCTCCAATTATGCTCCAAGCTAACCATGATGATCGTATCAATATCTAAGGAAGGTAAATAACTAAGGCATGTATTTACAGTTTTTGTCTTGTACAATAAAAGATCCAAAAGTGACCTAAGAAGACCCTAAACTCATCACATGATGGGCCATATGCGGAGGCTGATGCCAAACATACCAAGGATTGTGCCCATCGCACACCTTGTGCAAAGTTCTTGTCTGAAATGCACCAGGGAAAGTTCCCAATGCACCCCTGGCTGCATCCCTAAGCAGAATCTCCATTCAGCCTCTTCTTTGCTCCACATGATATCTACGTTCTTCAATGGTTTCTAAAGCCTCTTTCTTCCTGAATATAGCTTGCAAGGTTTGGAGTTCTTTGGCTTGCTTCACTTAAATCATAATGAGGCTCTTCCAAGCTCTCCTTTGTGCTCCAAGGGTGGGTGTGGTTTGGATCCTCTTGTCTAGACCTTGAAGTATAGGTCTAGCATGAATATCACTGAGCGATATCGTATCATCCTCCCCTTCTTGAAAAGGATTCACCCTCGAATCAAAACCTTGCTCTAATATAGGTAGGATAAACAACCATAATTTCCTCAAAGTATGAGGGTTAGCACATAGGTTAGAACAAATAGTAGTACACTAAAGTGGCACATTCTCAAGATACAACCAAGCATTCCCTATTGCAATGACAAAGTAGTCAACATATGGAGTACAAAGGAATTAGTTGTTCAACCCATCACAAATATAGTACCCATTAAAGGAAGGTAGCACTTGGTCACATACACAGGAATAAACCAAAGGTATGCCTACCACACATGTAATTTAAAAATGGATATCATCGAATGCAAAGAGGCAGTAGAGGAAGGTATCTAGTACTTTAGTCTCATCAAAGGTGTTTCCACATGTAAGAATACTATTCAGCACATGAATTGCATCAAGCAAAGTACAATAACAGGGAACACCTAAGGATAGAGTGATAACATTTTGGTATACATCACCTTCTCTTGTCACAAAAATCATGCCCACATAAGTGCATACTCACTACAAACATGAATATCATCATATACAAAAAGATAGTAAAGAAAGGTAACAACATCACTAGCATCAATCATGGTGTCCTCATATGCAAGCTAACAATTAGGTACAAGGATCCTATTAAGCATATTCTCACATGTTTGGACACACAATATCAACTTGCGGTTCAACACACAAGTGTCACCTTTTATTTTTCACACAACTCCTCAAAGGGAGGGCATCTTCCAAAATAGGCATGCTTGGGAAGGAAACAAGGGACTTTTAGCAACATATTTATTCAATATGTGTGGTCCTCCTAAGAAGTTAGGTACCCTTCAATCAAGAGCTCAAGCATGCTCTCAAGTGTCTAACCAAACACTTCAAGTTGTCTACCCATATAGAGGTAACAAGAAGTTGGTATCATGATCTTGGTACTAATTGTACCACATGGACTATTTAACAAACAACATATAGAATTGGCATCCCAAACTTAGGTGCCATGCAAGTTAAGCACATTGACATCAAACAAAGATGTAAGATATGCGACATTAACATGTTTATGATAGGGCATGTAAGAATCCAATATTAAAAGTCTACCTACCACAATATAAATGTCATCATGTCTCCATAGATCACTTGGAATCAAAGGGGATGGGTACATACCTTGGGTTGGAGAGGCCAACTTGACATGCTCATGTTCCAACCTTGGCTTGCAAGGTATTCCCATCTCAAGATCATCTTGGACCAATAGGATCGGTCCTCTCTTGTCTCTCTCAAGTTGGAATCCTTAGAGTTGGATCCCATGATACTTGTCATTTCATCTTTGTGAGGTAAACTTTGAGTAACCCCATTGGAGAGTAATCCTTCAGGAACCTGCAAAAGAGAAGAATTGGTACTGGGCAAAATGCTAGTACCTTTGTTAGTGTTCACTACAACCTCCATGGTGATGATTCCCACTAAAGAGTGTTCTCATCCATATCTTTCAAGCATTTACTTGGATCCATATTCACAAGCAAGTCATCTTCCTCATTAGTCAAGTCCACTTTTTTATGCACAAGTAATAATTCTCTCTCATTCTTTTCAATCTCTTCCCTTCAAATCACTTCCCAAAGTTCTTTCATGATCTTATAATCCTCACTCACTTGATGGGGTGTCAAGGGTGCAAGTGTAAGCTTTTGTCCTCCAAATACAAATGAGTACCTGTTAGACCTCCCATGATATTGCACATCCCTATCAAATTGCCATGGTCTACCAAGCAACATATGACATGCTAGCATGGGCATAATATCACATAGAATCTCATCTTGATACTTGCCAATGCCAAACCTTATGGTTGCTTGCTTGGTCACCTTCATCTCACCATTGTCATTGAGTCATTGTAACTTGTAGGGGAAATGATGCTTCTCACTAGGAAGTTGCATTTGTTCAACCAAAATTTTACTCACAACATTTGTACAACTTCCCCTATCAATGATAAGAGCACATACCTTATCCATGATCTTGCAATGAGCATGGAACAAGTTCTCTCTTTGATCAATCCCTTCTTTATCAAGGACCCCCATGATTCATCTCATGATGCATGATAAGTTCTCATTCACTTGTAAAGTCTCAACATCAATAGCTGAGGCTTCTTCCTCTTGCCTAACCCTAGGCTTACCATCTTCATAGTCTAGAAGTTCTCCCTTTCTCAATAGATGAGCAAAATTTACATTTTCCTCTAGCTTCTCTTCATCACAAACCAAGGGTTCTTCTTTATTAAGCTCATTGTTCTTTCTCTTATCCTCACCAACGATATTCATGCTATACCTATACTTGAAGGTCTAGACAAGAGGATCCAAGTCACACTCACCCTTTGAGCATAAAAGAGAGCTTGGAAGAGCCTCATTACACTCCAAGTGAAGTAATTCCACATTTGGATGATCACATAGAGCAAAGAAGAGGCTTCTAGTGAATCTGCCCGGTGGTGTGACCCAGGTGCAACATGCATATCATTTGGTGTGAAATGCACACCTACTTCGCACCTTAGGTGTGACCAGCATAATGACTGGTGCGTTCAGCACTCAAATGCACCTCCAACCGCACCAGACCCATCATAGGCCCATTTTTGAAGTCTTCCAAGGTCACTTTTGGGTGGGTTCCCTTCCCTTTAGCTCTTCAGTTGTTGAATGATTGAGATATCCTCTTTGACAACTCATATTGTAGTTGGTTGCTTTTAGTATAGACAACTAGACAAAGAAGAGAAGTTACAAGATTTAGTATAAGGTTATGACAACCCTCTCACATCACTCCACACAACCTCTCTTTTTTCCTCTCTAGAGTTGTCACTTATCACACCTTTACTCCTCTTAATCTTTTGTCTCTCAATTTCATTGGAGTTAGGACAAGTGTCAAGTATTCCTTGAGAAGGGTTAGAAGATCCCTTCAACTCAAGTTTCCACTTTGGAGCACAAGGAGTAGATAATTTGACTTTTATGTTTGACTCCTTAGTGCCGACCTCACAAGGAGTAGCTTGCCTTGCTTCCAAAGGCAACTCCCTTAGGTTCATCTTCACGAGGAGTGGTTTTCCTCATGCTCTTTTGTAAATCCCTGGGCTTAAGATTGGCAGCCCATCGATAAAGTCAGTCTAATTCATTTTACATAAAGCCCTTCTTTCTTTATCGCTTAAGGATTCACGATCCCTTACCGGAAGGGGCTCATTTGATTTCACTTCTCAAGGAGGTGTTAGTGGAAAGAGAAGTTCTCCATTATAGTCCATGATATACTTGTACCTATCCTTCACATATGGGATCCTATGTTTTTTAAACCAAGCACGTCCCAAACGTATGTTACCAGCATCAATCAAGCCTATATCACACCAAACCTCCTCTTGGTAGCTCCCAACCAAAATAGGTAACTTTACTTATTGATTAACCCAAACTCCCTTCTCATCAAGGATAGGGCTTCGAGTTTGATGTAAAGGTAGCCTAAGATATTCCACCACCTCATGGGATATGACATTGGAAAAACTTTGATCATCAAGTACAAGATCAAATCCCACAACCCTATTTACATTTACTTTTGTTCCAAGAGTTTGCCTCTCTGGGTCATGCATATCTTGGAACCTTGAATTCACCCCACTTCCTCTAACACCATTTTCATATTGTATATAAGACACATTGGTATTAGGGTAAGAATCATATAAGAATCATACATTATTGTATTTCGAGAAGTAGGAAATATACCTATTTTATGGTCCACACGATGCCTTCAGATTGGTACCAACCATACATCCCTTCCCTCTCTTTTAGGATAGCAAGTTGCACAAGATGAGGAAGGATAGTCAACCTCACAACTTCCATCTTCATCAAGATTTTCCTCAAAGGATTCACAAGACATACAGAATGAAGCATTGTACTGCACATCACCTTCATATTCATGGTGTGTAGTGTGAGAACCTTCACCATCATCATAGAACTCATAATAAGGTTCTTCTACTCCTTCATCTTAATCATAGGATCTATGAGCACTTGCTTCATATTTGCCTTCGAAGTAGTAGCTCTCAATACCATTTTGTTCATGGACACATGGACCATCATAGCCTTCATTGGCTTTACTATCATGTCCAAAGTCGTAGCTCTCATTGGCTCCATCATAGCCTTTATAGTCTCCACCATCATGTTCAAAGTCATAGCCCTTGTTGGTTCCATCATAGCCAATTCATAGCCTCCATGGCTATAAGCATCACTTTCCATGTCATCATCATAAGTATCCGAGGCTATGGATGACATGATACCTTATAGCTCCTTCTATACCTGCAAAACTCAACAATTAAGTTAGTAGCAAAATTTCTCATATCTCTCATATTTAGACTCATAACTCACCTTCCTAGAGTGTCATTCCAAAAGTTGATAGAGAACTACCTTTGTCCAATCAATTTACAAGGTTACTAATTCTTTATGGAAGAATAGATTCTTGTTTCTTGAAAAATGGATGACTTAAATTCAAACAAAAGGATCCAAGAAATGATCAACGAATTTGTAAAATGAGAAAAGCTAGAAGGAATTAGCATGAAATGAAACGCGGACACAAGAAGTAATCACAACCAAGTAGACCAAGTACTTGTTGATAATTATCTTTAAGAATTCAAGAGAGGTGAATTAGATTCAAGGAAATGGAACTAGGAAGTTAGAACCTGAGATTCATTGGAGAAAATTGAAGTTTGCAAAAATTCAGCATGTGCTGGTGCATTTTGCACCTTCCATTGTGCTTCTCGCACGTCATTTCACACATGAAACAAATAGTTCAGCACTTGAGGTGCGAAATCCATGTGCCAAACACACCAGGCATTGTGCCCGTCGCACATCACTTTGCACAGCCCCACAACAGACACCTGAAGCTTCTGATTTTTGCACTTTTTCTAATTTTTCTTGTTCTTTTTCTCCTAGTACTTGCCCTTTTTGGTAAATTTCCTTTTGTACTAACGGGTGTAAAAAGTGACAACTCTAGAGAGGAAAAAGGGCAGGTTGTGGAGCGATGTGAGAGGGTTGTCACAACCTTATACTAACTCTTGTAACTTCTCTTCTTTGTCTAGTTGTCTTGATACATGTGCAAGTATTCTTGGAAGCAAACCCAATGAGAAACCTCAAAATATGGAGCATCATGAGGTAGTTGTGATATGATATCACCTGACACAACCCATACAAGGCTATTCACTCGAAACCAAGCCAAAGAACTTCAAGCCTTACAAGCTATATTCATGAAGAAAGAGGCTTTGGAGACCATTGAAGGACGTTGATCAAAGATCTATGACTTGTGGATGATCGCATGGAGCAAAGAAGAGGCTGACAGAGAGTCTTCCTTGAAGTGTGGCCAGGGGTGCAGTGGCTACTTCCCCTGGTGCATTTTGCACATCCATTTCACACACCATATGTGTTAGGCAGAATGCCTGATAAGATCTCGATTAGGGAGACTAATCAAAATCTAAATGAGAAAATTAAATAAACAAAAGATATGTGGAATTAAAGCTAATCAATCGAGTTCATGGGCAACAAGAGACTTTATACCCTCACCTTCTGATTGAACTCAACCAACAAATAATAACCCACTTAATTAAATAAGAGACACACAAATGAATCCACAAATGGATGACTCTATGATTAATCAATCAAGCAAAAGAAGTTAACAAGCAATCAAAGAAATTCACCCCTAATCACTCAACTACACTATTAAGAATCCACCCAATAGATTTCTACAAGCTAAGTTAACTAATTGGGAAATCCACCGAATGGCTACAAACTAGAGAGTATCAACTAGAAGCTTTCAAAACAATTCAATATGCATCAAAATCTGATTAGCTAAGGAAAGGGAAACCCTATTTATAGCTATTACATAGAGGCCTAAAAGTGACCTTGAAAGATAGCCCAACATGGGCCTAATGCATGGGTTGTGCATTTGAGGTGCGATCCGCACATTCAGGAGTGCCCAACACATCAGAATACCGCACCTCCTAAACAAAAGTAGTTTTCCAGCCTTGTGTGGAGCTTGTGCGAAATGCACCATGGTATGTATGTGTCGCCCCTTGGTCACACCATCAAACAGAATCGCTAGCAGCCTTGTCTTCCCATGCGATCATCCATAAGTTATAGATCCTTGATCTACGCTCTTCAATGGTCTCCAATGCCTCATTCTTCATGAATAGAGCTTGTAAGGCTTGGAGTTCTTTGGCTTGGCTCCTAGTGAATGGCCTCATAGGGGTTATGCCAGGTGATATCATATCATCCTCCCCTTCTTGGAAAGGATTCATCCTTGAATCCATAGCTTCACCTACAACACAAGAAGATAGATCACTTACATTGAAAACATTGTGAACATTATACACCCTTGGTAGATCAATCTTGTAGGCATTGTCATTGATCCTTTCAAGCACTTGGTATGGGCCATTGATAATGGTTGACATGAGCATGGATGGCATGGATGATACATATGATGTTCATGAAAAGGGAATCTTAGGAGTCCGTGGAAATGATGTGGATGAAGAAAAGAGGCTATTTGTGCAAGTGGCTAAGCTTTAAATTCAAGAATCCACAAAGAAGACAACCAAACACGGCCCTTGCCTCATTAAGGGCAATATTATAAAAAGCCAATGTCTTCTTATTTCCTTTAGTATAAATAAGATATTTTTTTATTTTGCAAGAAGTTTTTGATGAATATTGAATATTAAGCTTTGAAGCTTGTAGTTTTTAGGTATTTATCTTGTAGTTTCTAGGTGAAGCATTGGTAATTTTAGTAGTATAGATCTTGAAATTGTTGGTGAACTTCATGGTTTGGTTAATCGAAGGTTGCTCACTTGTGGTTTCTTGGTTTCCTTTGATTTTTCTCAAACTAGGGTTTGTGTTTGAATTATTGAATTCAATTGGGAGGTGAGGGTATCAAGTCCCTTGTTGCCCATAAATTCAAGAGTTTGAATAATAACCGACATATCCTTCTTTTGTTTTCTTTCCTTCTTGTTCTTCTCTCTTTGTCCGTTATCATCTTGGTATCAGAGATTAGGTTTTAAGAGTTGTTCCATCAATTCTTAAGTCCTAGATTCATAAATTTAAAAATTCAAAAAACAAATCAGTCCAAAAAAATCCGAAAATTCATTTTGATTCATGTTTTATTTGAGTTTCCAATGCTAGATTCGTGTTTCTCTAGTGTTTAGGGGTCTAGATCTGAAATTTGGATTGATTTGGAGGTGTTTAAAATTTTTTACCATTGTTGAGCTTGAAAAAGCTTGAAGAAGGTGAAGTGGGTTTGTTATTTGAGGTAAAATTGGAGCTTGAAAAGCATTGAGGTTTATTCTCTATAGCAAGGTGATACTAGCATGGATAGCATGGTTGACACGATCATGGATGGTATAGATGACACGTACGATGTTCATGTAAAGGAAAGCATACAATGTGTGGGTGGTCCATTAAAGTGAGGTGGAAGGAGGAATTCAAGAATTCCCAAAAGAAGGCAACCAAACAAGGCCCTTACTTTATTAAGGGCAAAACTGTAATAGCTAGTGTCTTCTTATTCCCTAGTATAAGTAGTAGCTTTTCTTCATTTTGGAAGACTAGTTTTTGCATATTGAAGATTGATACTCTAAAACTTGTAGTTGCTAGTGTAAGGCTTAGTGTAATTCCCTTAAGGAATTAGTGAGTGATTAGGGTGACTCTCTTGATTGTTAGTTTAACTTCTTTACTTAATTAATCGAAGGTCTCCCACTTGTGGATTTCATTTAGGTTTCCTTGATTAGTTGAGTTGAATTAGTTTCTAGTTGTTGGAATCAATTGGGAGGTGAGGGTTTTAGCCCCTTGTTGCCCATAATTCCAATTCCTAATTATTAATTCTCATATCTTTTCCTCCTTCTTTCTTGTTTGCTTAATTTTCGTAATCATTTGGTATCAGAGCTCGGTTTAGATTTGTTTTCACAAATCTAAGTCTTGGGAATTTGATATCTTCAAAATCCAAAAAAAATAAAATTGTTTTGATTTGTTGATTTTGACACTAGATCTTGATTCCCTAGTGTTTTTTGAGTCTAGATTTCAAATTTTGTGCAATTTGGAGTTGTAGAAGTGAAGTTGCCATTAAAGGGTTTGAGTTTTTGAAGCTTTACAAACTTTAAAAGTGGGTCTTTTGATTGAGGAGAAATTGGAGCTTAAAAACTATTGGGGTTTGTTCCCTAAGTCGAGGGGAAGCTAATCCTAAAGTTTGAGCCAATTCCGAGTTGATTTGAAGGTGTTGGTATTTAGTGTGTGTTCTTGGTGTTCTAGGTGTTTTTGATATTCATCAAGAACATCTTGAAGAGGAAGAAACCAAAAGGTACATTTGATCCAACAATTTCAAGTAAAAAGTGGTCAAAGATGTTTGTTGGGTCCACAAGTGGAATTTAAAAAAAAAAAATCCACGTGGACCTGCCACGTCAGCGCGTGTTGCCCAGTTTCAGAGAGCAAAAATCTGCAGGTTCTATACTTAGTTTTTTTTAGGGGTCTCAAATTATGGAACCCCAAAATTTTCTAAGTGTTGGAACTTTTAAGACTCCAAATTTTTTCTAAGTGTTGGAACTTCAAACTTCTTCTTCTACACTCATTTTTCTTCGATTTCTCAACTATTTATCATCTAATTAACATCTTTAATTACTTGTTAACTAGTTTTAAAATATCAAATCATCTCTTTGATTCTCCAAATTAAGCAACAACAAGTAATTTCTCCTACTTTTATTACTTAATTCTTGAGTCCAAATTCTTTCGTGCTTCTTCCTCCTTCTTTTCTTGTTTTGTTTCGTTGATTAATTTCTTGATTCAAGTCCGTTTAGAGTCTTTCAAGTCGTCCTTCTTTCAAGAGTCACAAGAATCTACTCATCCACAAAGGATAGGTGACCTTGAGTTGATTGAGTGGAGCTAGTTCACTACCAATTTTGAGACGACGCCATAGAAGATGAGTTGAGAGTTTACATACGAGTGATGTGAGGTTTTTTTTCTACTAATATTGTTTGTTGAGTTTTTGTAGGTACAATGTCTAATTATTTTCCTTATAACCATGGAGGAAGGAGCTTGGTGAACAACATGGGGACGAATTTCAATGTGTCAAGGAGGGTGACCAATATGAATGAAAGGGTGGTTGAAACAAATGGGAGGTTTGGAGGTATAGAGGAAAGGGTAAAAAGGATGGATAGTATGAATGAAAGGACCTCGGGTCAAGAATTCAACCTATACTACCCCCAACCAAATTGGAACCAAACCTACCCTCAAACTACATTCCGAATGAACCCAAGCTATGATAGGCAAGTCACCCCACATCCAAATACACAACCATATCATCCACCACAAAGGAGTCCTTTTGTGGAAAACCAAGATAGAAGCCAAGCACCTCCAGAAAATATATCACATGCATCTTTGCATGTACCTTATGTTCCAACCCAACAACACTACCCACAAGTACCCTACCAAGATATCTATTATCAAAACCCTCTTTATGATGAAATGTGTGAAGGGGTTAGCCCGAATGAATGGTGGGAAAGACCCGAAAGCTTTGGTATGAACCAAGGCATCATGAGATGTCAAGGAAAATGGAATAATGGAGATAGGTATAGGAATGAAGGAGGAAGGTGTGAAGATCGAAGTGATCGATATGGTGGTTAAGGTGTTCCAAATCATGGGATGGGTGACAACATGGCGAGTCTTCCAATGTTCCAAGATGGTAGTCAAGCTATTCAAGCTAACTACAGCACAAAAGGGGAAGACCAAGCCTATGGAGGTAATCATGATATACCTCAATCTTCTTCTCCTTCTATCATTGAATGTTATAAGTGTCAAGGTGAAGGACATATTGCTAGAAATTGTCCACAAAAGAGGTCAAATGTTATCTTGTGTGATGAAACTTGTGCTAAAAATGTGATAGAGTATGAGGTTGGGAATGCTTGTGATGAACCTAAAGTTAGGCATGATGAAGCAACCTCAAATGTTGTTGATGAGAAATTGGAGAAGGATTTGAACTCTTCTCTTGATCTAAAGAGAATCATGGGGGATCTTTCTAAAGAGGAACTTAATCAAAGTGTGAACCTATTTCATGCAAGGTTCAAGATGATGGATTGGGTATGTTCCTTGGTCATTGATGGTAGGAGTAGTACTAATGTGGTGAGTTGCACTATGGTTGATAGAATGAAGCTTCCTACACAAAGACACCCCAAGCCATACACACTTCAATGGCTCATTGAGAATTATAAAGTAGAGGTAACCAAACAAGTGGTCGTGAATTTTAGCATTGGCAAGTATCGAGATGAGGTATTATGTGATGTTTTGCCCATTCAATCTTGTCATATGTTGTTTGGTAGACCTTGGCTAGCCGGTAGGGATGTTCGATATCAAGTGGAGTCCAACAAATACTCATTTGTATTTGGAGGACGAAGGCACATTCTTGTACCTTTAACACCCTATCAAGTGAGTGAGGACTACAAGATAATGAGGGAGCTTCAGAAAGTACTTAAGAGAGAGGAACTTGAAAAGGAGAAGAAAGAATTGGCTCAAGAAGGAAAGTTGTATGAGATTGATGAGCCAAGAAGTGACATAAAAGAGGTGCACAAGGAGCACTTAATTTTGGGACTTGCCAATACCAATCCCCTGTTACCTACTAACCATGGTGCTAGCATTTTGCCTAGTACCATCCCTTCTCTTTTGCAGGTTCATGGACAAATATTTCTAAAGGAGGATCCGAACAAGGTCCCTCATGAACAAAGGGTTGAAGGCCTAATAATAGAGCTACCTAGAAAGTCAACTCTTAAGAAGAAACACAAAGACCAAGTCTATGGGTCCAAAATGATGCATTGGAGGGAAAGCTTTGGGAAACCAAGTGTGGTGCATAAGAATGCAGACTCAAAAGCCCGTCTTCAAGGTATGTACCCTTCCCCTCTTATTCCAAGCAATCCTTGGAGTCATGATGACACTTTTCCTATGGTAAATAGGTTTTGGAAATTGTATGACCTCATACCCTACCATGAGAGTGATGATATAGCTCCAATGTATTCATGGTTGGTTTTGGATATGCTTAAGTTATGTGTGTTTCATGTTTTGAATGCCAACCATAGTTATTGTTTGGGAAAGAATCCATGGTGCATTCGTGATGCCCGATTTATGTATTCTACTCCTTGTCACACTTATGTGGTTAGACAAGTTGAGGTGTTAGGATGGATTCTTAAAATTATGACTCCATTTGTTTATCCATTCTTTGTGGGAGTTTGTTTGAGGAATAATAATGAAGTGTACTTGAAATGCTTAATCTCGTCCTCTTATGTTCCAAATTGTGAATGCCATCTTGTTAACATTCTTTTCTTAAAGTGTGTATTTGCAATTGAGAACCCTCGAGTGGATGCTAAGTTGCTTATTTATTTTTGGGAGAGTCCATGGATATTGAAAGCTCCTTGTCACCTTCATAGGGTTGGACAAGTTGAAGTTTCAAATGGAACTTTTGGAAGCATGTTTGGTTCTATGATAGGAGGGACCCCAACTCCTTGGGAGTATTATTTGGCATGGAGTGATTTGACTCCTAATAAATCCCTCGACTATTCTAGTAGCATGGCTTTGTTGGTGCACTTTCTTCCTTTGGAAAGTTGTCTTATAGAGAGGATTGTTTTGTGCTTAAAATGTCTCTTCTTATCTATCAGTGTCCTTATCTTTTGGCATGCCCTAGATGAGAATAGTGAGCTTAACACCTTTCTCTACTACCTTTTTGCTTATGATGATACCCGTAGTGGTGTGAGATTTATTTTGTATGGAGGTAAAGATATGTGGGTCTTTTACTTTTTTGACCCGAATGAACCCTTATGGGTGATTGCACCACTTTTGGTATGGCCTACTTGTGAGATAATGAAACAATTGTGTCTTATGGCTCCAAAGTTAGAAATGATACTTGATGCCACAAAGACCTTTGTGTTTGCCTTGTCTCTTGATGTTTATCATAACCAAAACCTTTACACCTTGTATGATGAGTTGCTTTTATTGGAAGAAAAGGATATTTGGTTATATCTCAAATTTGTGCCTCCTTGGCATGGTGATATTGTTGCTAACCCTTGTACTAACCCTCATGCTTTGAGGATGTTTTGGTTGTTTTCCTTCTCATGTGTCTTTAAGGTTTGGATTCGAGGACGAATCATTTTCAAGAAGGGGAGGATGATACAAGCATGGATAGCATGGTTGACACGAGCATGGATGGTATAGATGACACGTATGATGTTCATGTAAAGGAAAGCATACATTGTGTGGGTGGTCCATTAAAGTGAGGTGGAAGGAGGAATTCTAGAATTCCCAAAAGAAGGCAACCAAACAAGGCCCTTACTTCATTAAGGGAAAAACTGTAGCGTGTCTTCTTATTCCCTAGTATAAGTAGTAGCTTTTCTTCATTTTGGAAGACTAGTTTTTGCATATTGAAGATTGATACTCTAAAACTTGTAGTTGCTAGTGTAAGACTTAGTGTAATTCCCTTAAGGAATTAGTGAGTGATTAGGGTGACTCTCTTGATTGTTAGTTTAACTTCTTTACTTAATTAATCGAAGGTCTCCCACTTGTGGATTTCATTTAGGTTTCCTTGATTAGTTGAGTTGAATTAGTTTCTAGTTGTTGGAATCAATTGGGAGGTGAGGGTTTTAGCCCCTTGTTGCCCATAATTCTAATTCCTAATTATTAAATCTCATATCTTTTCCTCTTTCTTTCTTGTTTGCTTAATTTACGTTATCACAAGGGGAGTCTAAATCTCGAATTTCATAGAATTTGGAGCTAAAACGAAGAAGTTATGAAGATTTGAAATTTTGAAATTCACTTGTATAGTGATCAACTCGAGCTCCATACACTTTCCATTTTGCACCTTGGTTTTGACCAAAGCCTTCGAGTTGCACTCTTCCTCTTGGTGCACCATAACCATGTTGACCAACATGTTGAGGTCCATCCCAATACCTATAAGCATGTGTCTCATCATATGTCTCTTTGTAGAGAGGGTTTTGGTATTGGTTATCTTGGTAAGGCTCTTGGTTTGGATAATGTGGTACATGCAAGAAAGCATGTGATGCATTTCATAGTGGAGTTCGGGTTTGAGTTGCTACAAAGGAAGGTTTCCCTTGTAGGAGGTGATTTGGCCAAGTGATTTGGGTAAGGAGGGGTTTGTCTAACATTACTCGGGAAGTTAGACATTTGGAAATGGGGATGTTGGATATGTAGTGTGTAATTTTTAGTGGCTTGGGGGTAGCATGACTCACATGCTTGCCCCCGAGTGATAGTCATCAAGGAATTCAGATTCTTATTTGCTCCCGATCCATAGGTGGTATGAGGTACACCTTCCAAGCTTCCAACCTTCCAACCTTGCCATAAGCCATCCTATTATCATGAACATCCATCCTCCCATTCATCTTCGCTAATTGCCTTGCCGATTCGGCATTAGACTCCACATGATATATTGAACCTTCCCTTTTAGGGGCATGTTCAATGGCCTTATACATTTGTGCCTGCAAAATGAACAAACAACGTTAGTAGTAAAGTTCCTCACGCCCCTCGTATGTAGACGCTCACCTTACCTTCTATGGATTCTTCCCAAAGTTGGTGTCAAACTTGCTTTGCCCTGACTTCACAAGGATTACTAATTCTTTGTGGAAGAATAGATTCTTGTTTAATCAAAGAAGGACAACTCAAAGCAAAGTACGGACGAAGCCAAGAAGTTATACAACGAGTTTGCAAATGATAAAAGCTTTGAAAGAAGAAGCACGAAATGAAAACAGACTCAAGAACTAATCACAACAAAGTAGATCAATTACTTGTTGGTAATTAGCTTTAAGAGTTCTATTTGATAAGAAGAATCAAAGAAAAGAAAATAGGAAGATAGAACCTGAGAATTGTTGGAGAAAATTGGATTTGCAACTGTTCGTTGGTGCGGAGGCTGGTGCAAAACGCACTAGGAGAAGTTCCCAACGCACCTCATTTTGCACAACCAAATTAGAAACCAACTTTTCCCTGGTTCGAAGCTTTTGCGAAATGCACCAAGCAATGTGCTGGTTCGCACAGCCCAAAATAGAACACCTAAAGCTTCCAATTTTTCAGCATTTTCTGATTTTTCTTGTACCTTTTCTCCTAGTACTTGCCCTTTTTGGTAAATTCCTTTTGTAATATCACAAGTACTCTTTTCTTTTCTTTCTTCTTTGGATCAAAACACCTTTTTCAACCTTCTTCTTCTTCTTCTTCAAGACACCATGAACACCAAGAACATAAGAACAATACAAAATATGAATCTTAAGATTTTGAACTCGAATTTTCTTCAAATTTGATATTTGCACTCCCCTTGGCTAGGAGAACAAAGCCCAATATGTTTAACACCAATTAATACCCAATCAAACCCAGATTTGAAATCCTTCTTCTTCAAGGTATGAAGAACACCATGAACATGAAGAACATTCAAATTTTGAACCCAATGGATTTCATCTCTGATTCACACCAAATTCAGATTTGAACTCCTTATGATAGGGAGAACGAACCCCAATACTTTTGAGCCTCCAATTTCACCCATATCTTAAACTCACTTGTTGGACCTACAAGCTTTTTTTCACTCAACAATGGTGAAAACTTCCAATCTTCTTCAAACAAGCTCAAATTTCAGATCTAGACTCAATCAATACTAGAGAACACAATTCTAGTATTGGAAACTCAAACAAAACACAAAATCAAAATATTTTTTTGGAAATTTTGTAAAAAACGTTTTTCACCTATTTTTCTTTTGAAATTTTCAGATTTATGAACCTAGGATTAATCCACAATTCTTTAGCCTAAGCTCTGATACCAAATGATAAGATCTCAATTAGAGAGACTAATCAAAATCAAATGCAAAATTGAAATAAACAAAATATATGCGGATTAACACTAAGAAATTGTAATTATGGGTAACAAAGGACTTTATACCCTCACTTCTCAATTGATTACAATAATCAAATGATAAACCAACTTGAATCAACAAGGCATAAGTACTCTAAATGAATCCACAAATGAGTATTCTCATGTAAAATTCAAGCAAAAGAAGTTATCAAGCAACCAAGAGAATCCATCCTTAATCACTCACCTAAACTATTAGGAATCCACCTAATAGATTTCAACACTATATTAACTAATAGGGATTCCACCCTCTACAAGCTAACAAGCTAAAATTTCAAAGAGATAATTCTATATCAATTCAACAACAACTAAGGAGCTAAAGAGAAGGGAACCCCTATTTATAGTTATTACATAAAAGCCCAATAGTGACCTTGAAAGATAGCCCACCTCAACCTAACACACAGGATGTTCGAAATGCACCATCAGAAGTGCATGTTGCCCTCTACGCACCACCTAAATAGATCATCATTGGCAGCCTTGTGCGGTTGGTGTGCGAAACGCATCAGGGGAAGTGCCCAACACACCCCTGGTCGCACCTTGAGGCAGAAACTCTGTCAGCCTCATCTTTGCTCCATGCGATCATCCACAAGTCATAAATCCTTGATCTACGTTCTTCAATAGTCTCCAAAGCCTCTTTCTTCATGAATATCATTTGTAAGGCTTGGATTTCTTTGGTTTTCTTCATTCGAAATGTAATGAGGCTCTTCCAAGCTCCCTTTTATGCTCCAAGGGTGGGTGTGGCTTGGATCCTCTCATCTAGACCTTGAAGTATAGGTCTAGCATGAATGTTGCTGGGAGATATCATATCAGTAAAGGAGGTTGTTGGTTATGTGGAGTGGAGCTTGTATTGTTTTGGGGGTTACATAACTCTCGTGCATTCCCCGGGGTAATAGTCATTGAGGAACTCGTGTTTCTATTTGCTCTCAATCCATGAGTGGTTTGAGGTGAGTCCTCTCGGTTGGGACTCTTAACAATAACCATCTGATCCTCTATACGATCCATCCTTCCATTCATGATAGCTAGGCCTCTACTTAAGTCTTCTATCTTTCCATTCATTTCTGCCATTTGCATTGTAATTGAGGCAAAGATGGCCTCCATATTAAAGGACCCGTGTCCTCATAAGCACCATCAATTGCTTTAGACATTTGTACCTGCAAAATTCAACACACGAGGTTAGTAGTAAAGGTTCCTCACCCTCTCATATATGAACACTCACTTACCTCCTATGGCATCTTCTAAGGATTGATAGTGAACTTCCTTTGCTCAACCAAGTCACAAGTCACCTAAGGTATGGAGGAATGAATTCTTGTTACCCGAAAGAACGATGACTCAAAATCAAATGGATGGAGCCAAGAAGGTTTTCAATGATTGCATAAATGAGAAAAGCTTCACAAATAACAATACTTGTTGTAGAATGTCTTATGATTTCTATTCAATAAGAGAAACAAAGAAAGGAAACAAAGAAGATAGAACCTGAGATTTATTGGAGCGAACTTGATTTGGAACTGCCAGTTGGTGCTGAGTGATGTGCGAAACACACAAGGGAAAGTGCCCAATGCACCTTACTTCGCACAGCCAAACCAGAAAATGATCCTCCCTGGTGTGAAGTGCTGGTGCATTTCGCACCAAGCAAAGTGTTGGTCGCACCTCACTTTGCACGGCACCAGGCAAAACACCTGAAGCCTCTACGTTTGTACTCGTTTTTTAGGTTTTTGTACTTGTTCCTCCTTAGTACTTGTCCCTTTTGGTAAATTCCCTTTAGTACAAACAAAAGTACCCTTTTCCTTAACTTCATAAGTTGTAGATCCTTGATCTACGCTCTTCAATGGTCTCCAATGCCTCTTTCTTCATGAATAGAGTTTGTAAGGCTTGGAGTTCTTTGGCTTGGATCCTAGTGAATGGCCTCGTAGGGAATGTGCCGGGGGATATCATATCAACTTGAAGGAAGAGAAAGCATACAATTCCAAGCTTACCTCAACTTCATTATGGAGCAAGAATGAAGACAAGTGAAAGTCATCATCTCCCCAAGAGCACTCCAAAGGTAGTGGTCAAGCTACTCAAGCTAAAGCCAACTACAAGATGAAAGGGGATGAAAAAGCTAAAGGAGGTAATCTTATTAAACCTAACATTCCTCATCCTTCTACTATTCAATGCTTTAGATGTCAAGGTAGAGGACACATTGCAAGTGAATGTCCTAATAAAAGACCCATTGTGGCTTTGTTTGATGGGTATTGTACGGATAATGAGGAGGAGTGTGAGGACAAGAGAAAGAACAATGAGCTTAATGATACGATCTTGGTTAGCTTGGAGCATAATTGGAGGGGATTCTACATATGGATAGTAGCTTGGATCCCGGAGGAAGCTATGGAGAAACAAATACACAAGGCCATGGGTGATCAAGATGCCATTTGAGCAATCAAGAAGGGCTATTGTGGGTTATTTCCAAAATAGTCACTTTTGAGCTATTTTTGTAATAGGCTATTTGTGTAAAGGCAATAACTATAAATAGTTGCCTTAGCCATTTTCATACTTAGATTTTTAATTATTGAATTGTCTTGAATAGACTTGATATTTTAGGTTAGGATATTGATTGGGTTCAATTCCAATTATTAGTTTAGAATGAGTGATTAGGGTGGATTCCTGAATTGCTTGTGTTATCTTCTTTGCTTAATTGATCATCGAGTTATCATCTTGTGGATTCAATTTGGTTTCTCATGCATTTGATTGAGTTCTCTTCTTCCTTGGTTGATTGTTGATTCAATTAGCCTTTCTTTCTTCTATTCTCATCTCAATTTCTTCTAATTATCATCTTAATTTCTCCACTATCTTTATTTTGTGTTGTTGAATTCTGTGTTTCTGGTATCGATTTTAGTCACTCGATGAGATCGTTATCATCTTGGTATCAGAGCTTAGGTTTTAAGAGTTGTTTCATCAATTCTTAGGTCTTAGGTTCATAAAAAAAAATCATCCAAAAAAAAAACGAAATTTTTTGTGTTTGATTTATTGTTTTTGATACTAGATTCGTATTCTCTAGTATTTTTTGAGTCTAAATGCAAGATTTCAAGTGATTTTGAGTTGTAGGGAAGATTCTACCATTAAAGGAGCATGAAGGTTTAAAAACTTGAAAATGGGTCTTGAAGATTCAGAGAGATTTGAGCTAGAAAAAAGTAATGAAATTTGTTCTCTAGCTTAAGAGGAAGTTTTCTCCTAAAATTTGAGACGATTTCGAGTTGATTTGGAGGTGTTTCAAAATTTCACCATTGTTGAGCTTGAAAAAGCTTGAAGAAGGTGAAGTGGGTTTGTTCTTTGAGGCTAAATTTGAGCTTGAAAAGTATTGGAGTTTGTTCTCTATAGCAAGGGGAGCCTAAATCTCAAATTTCATGAAATTTGAAGCTAAAACAAAGAAGTTATGAAGATTTGAAGTTCACTTGTTCATGATGTTCTTCGTAGCTTGAAGATGGAGAAAATGGGTTTATTTTTGGATTGAAATTGAGGGCTAAAACTTATTGGGGTTTGTTCGTAGTGTCGAAAGGAGCTCGTATTTAAAATTTGGTGAAGAACGGAGTTAAATTGAGGGAGTTGTTTATGGTGTTCTTCATGAAATTCATATGATGTTGAGGAAGAATCTTCAAAAAAGTAGTGTTTAATCCAAAAAGAAAAGAAGGGGAAAGAGTAAGGTGTTTGTGAGGCCAAAGGAATACAAAAATATCTAAAAATTGAGGAGAAAAAAAAAAGAATTTCCAGCAAATTTCGTGGACCAATCTGATGCAGCCAGCTGTCCAGGTCCCACCCGTGTAAGCCAACCACATCAGCTCCAGTGAAATTGAGCTGTGAGAGGATCAGCTTCCGCGTCTGAGCCAATAGAATGCGGCTTCCGCGTTAGCAAGCTGTCAACGATCCGGCTTTCGCGCCCAGCCGGTGGCTTTCGTGTCCAGCCGATCTACTCCATCAGCTTCCGCCCCAGCCAGCAGCTCCAGGCCTCCTCTGTTGGCTCCAGCATGGTCCAGCCGGCTCCAAACCCCTTTAGCGTCGGCTCTGGACGCTTTTCAAGAAAATTTTAAGTTTTCCTCCATGGATTTCAACCAAATTTCTTCCCAAATGATTTTTCTAGTCCAAATCTTGGTAAATTAATTTCTTTTTCATTAAATCTACCTTCTTTTAGGTTCATAACTTGATTTTAATTAGTAGATTACCCTACTAAATATTATCAAGTTCTTTGAGTCTGTTTTTTTTTCTTGTACGTTTCTTTGTGTGCTTTTCTCTTTTTATTTCTTAGTTAATTTCTTGATTCAAGTCTTTTTAGTTTTTTTTGAGTCATCCTTCTTTCAAGAGTCACACGGATACATTCCTCCACAAGGTTAGATAACCTTGAATTGATTGAGCAAAACTAGTAACACTATCAATTTGGGAAAGAAGCCATAGTAGGTGAGTTGAGAGCTTACATAAAGAGTGTCGTGAGGATTTTATTACTAACTTGTTTGCTAGTTTTGTAGGTACAAAAGGAGGTATAAGGAAGGATGTCATCCATAGCCTCGGAATCTTTTGAAGGGGAATCTTATGAAGGCTATGATTGTGATCATGAGTTATATGATTGTGAGAACTTCTACTTCGAAAATGAATGTGAAATGAATGGGGCTTATGGCTCTTATGATGAACATGAAGGAGTAGAAGTATCTTATGGTAAATCCAATAGTGAAGATGAAGAGTATGGGGATTCTCATATTACACACCATGGTGATGAAGACGATGTGAGGTATGATGCTTTCTCCCATATTTCTTATGAATCATTTGAGGAAGATTGTGATAGAAGGGGATATTATGAAGTTGAATTACCATCCTTGTCTTGTGCTACTTCCTATCCTAGTCGAGGGGGTATAGATGTGTGGGTGCAACCAATTCGAAGACGTTTGTCACGCCTCAAATTACATTTAGACGGACAGGCACTCGATGCCCTAAAGGCCCGAGAGAACCGGCTTATAACCTGTGATTCATCATGCATATAACTATGACAATTAAGAAGCTTTGACTATAGATAAGCTGCCTGAATAAAGACCAACATAGATAGACCCAAAACTTATGTACACGATCTGGCCATTGAGGCCACAACTGTTAAGAGCAAAGATATAACTAAGTTTTACTTTAACATTGGTCTACAAAGCCTCTACAAGATAGACAAACTTAGTTTAGGTCAGGACAGGGCCCCGCCTTACCCTTAGCTATACAATATCCAAAATATATACCAAATACTCGGTAAAGCACTGAATCAACCTGGAGCTCACCAACAGCAGCCGAGTGTCCTGTGCTCCTACTGGGGAGGTCTACTAGCTAGAGTACATGTGCCTGCGGCATGAAATGCAGCGTCCCCATGAGGGACGTCAGTACGAGAGAATGTACTGAATATGTAAGGCATAAAGTAAACCATATGTAAACAAGAGCTCAAATAGAATAAGGTATCAGTGCATAAACATGTAAATAAGAACAGAAGATCACATTCGCTTACACTTGCGAAATCATGTATATTACGTTCTTTGGTTACTCTTCTTTGCTTTATGATCATTGTAAGGCATGTAATACACGTGACCAACTGATCAGTGGTAGAAGAGGAGTCCCATGCTAGGCAATTTAACCCCTGGGATGCTGCCCTCATAAATATACAAATTGGGATCGACCCATGCTAGGCTTTCGCCCCTAGGCTGCCACCCATAAGTACACAAATAGGGATCGACCCATGCTAGGCTTTCACCCCTGGGCTGCCACCCACACATATACAGATTACTTCATTTAGTTTCTTTAATCTTTGAGATTGTTACTTTGGTGGTTGTAACCTTTATTGAGCTCAAAACTATGGACGAGTAGTAGAAGACATGTGGACATGCACTTAAGGCAGTAACAATGATATAAGGAACAAACGTAACATCAACGTACTGTTTAGGAGCTTATATGATACAATGAACCTCATTTGGCTTAGAGAATAACTCACAAAGCTTGCTGTTGAAAGTACCTTTACTAGGAAACTCACTTCGTTGGTAACAACACAAATATAAGAGTTCATGCCAAGGAATATGAAACTGAGAAACCTTACATACCTTGTTGTGTAACTCGGATATTACAACGAATTAAGCTTCCCTCTTTCAGATTATTTATCTACAATGAAATACGTGGCAAAACTAGTATTAGTAGCTAGTTAACTAATTTGGGCTACTTGATCCCACTAAATCAGTAACTAGGCAGTAAGCTCGTAATTGATCAAACCAAGAGTGTTCCTTTCACCTCTTCCTTCTAAACATATCTACATACTGTACGACCTTCTCATAAGGTCCCTTGAAACTCTTCCGACTTCACAACATATACCAAATAACATACAAAGGTGTGCAGGCAGCAAGTTAACATAACACCCAATTAAGTGGTGTATTACCACACCCTTTTACAAGTTCAACCAAGCTGTCCTAAATATATACACATAAAACCGCTCCTAAAACAATCCCAAACATCCTTAAACATAATAAGAAAGTATTTTAACTCAAGGATTCCAATCACTACCCCATGGTTCTTGACACAAACACATACAGAATTCTCCATCAAACTTGCATATAAAAAGGGGTAAAAATGGGCAGTAACTTTACCTTAAATTCTGAAAATCTGTCCTTCTAACTTGTACTTCTTCAAGAGCTTGAACTCCCCTTCAACTTAGCTTGAAAAGAGGGAGAATACTTAAGAACCCTAATGGTATTTTATGGCTGCTATGTGAAGCTAAGAGAGAGAGAAAGAAAGAACTTCTAAAATCTATTTTTTTTCAAGTTAAAATGAGTGAAATGAGCTGGTCTTAACCCCTTTAAAGGGGGGCTGCTTTGGCCGACTTTCCTTGCTCATTTTGAGCCACAAAATGTCAAGAAGGTGATACACCTACTTGGCCATTTTACATGGGCTTTGTTGGACTTAACCTTATTGGGCCTTGGCTGCCAATTCATTCCCTTTCTTTCACTTCTTTGGGCCAGAATTTATTCAAGTGGGTGATGGGTGTACTTGGCCCTCTAAGCTAGTCAAAATAGTCTTAGTAGGTGATGCACCTACCTAGTTCTTTAGGCTGGTCAATAAGTCAAAGTAGGTGATGCACCTACTTGTCACCTACTAGCTTAGTTAAGTCAAGCAAGCAGCTCTCTTATTTTATTCTATTTTCTAATTTCTAATCCCTTTTGCTTTAACTTAACACTTCACCCTAAATATTTACTCAAATACAATCTTACCATCTCGAGTTTAAATACTTTTGTCGAGGTTAACTTGGCCGTTTACGTGCTGAACTGAATGGGGCATTACAGCACCTCCCAATACACATTAAACTATCACTGCTCATATAAGAAACTCGGTCCCTCACCTATATGACAAGGCTATATCAAGTGATATATGAATAGGACTAGTATATGTGATATATGAATAGGAATAGTAAATGCGGAATACGGGATGTTACATCCTCCCCTTCTTAGGAACATTCGTCCTCGAATGATATTAAAGTTAACCAGCCCAAACAAGCTCAAGCCTAAGTGAAGTACCACTATTAGACAGATAATATATATAGACTTATACTTACTCGTTAATGCCTCAACTCGACACTTCCACCTTTCTCATTGGACTGAAATAGATGAGGATACTTGGATTTCATCGCTTCTTCCGCTTCCCATGTAACTTCTTCTACTTGTTGGTTTCTCCACAGTACTTTTACGGAAGCTACTTCCTTATTTCTTAGCCTCTTAACTTGGCGATCCAGAATAGCAACGGGTACTTCTTCATAAGTGAGATCTCCCATAACTTGTACATCTTCAATAGGAGTAATACGAGATGGGTCACCTATACACTTTCGAAGCATTGAGACATGAAATATCGGATGGACTGTTGAAAGCTCTTGGGGTAGCTCTAACTCATATGCGACTTGGCCAACTCTTCGAATAATATTATATGGCCCTATATAGCATGGACTTAACTTTCCCTTTTTACCAAATCTCATCACCCCTTTCATTGGTGACACCTTCAAAAATACCAAATCTCCTATAGCAAACTCCAGCCCTCTTCTTCTAATATCTGCATATGATTTGTATCGACTTTGAGCCGTTGCCAGCCGCTGTTGTATCACCTTAACTTTTTCCATAGCTTGATGAACAAGATCTGGCCCAAATAAGGTAGTTTCACCCACTTCAAACAATCCGATTGGTGATCTACACTTCCTCCCATATAAAGCTTCATAAGGTGCCATTTTGATACTTGAATGGTAGCTATTGTTGTAAGAAAATTCAATAAGTGGTAAATGGTCATCCCAGCTACCTTTAAAGTCCAATACACAAGCTCGTAACATATCCTCAAGTGTTTGGATTGTACGTTCTGCCTGACCATCCGTTTGAGGGTGAAAGGCCGTACTTAAATTCACTTGTGTTCCCACACTCTTCTGAAATGATTTCCAAAAATTCGCGGTGAATTGAGCTCCCCTATCAGATATAATAGAGATTGGGATTCCATGTAGCCGAACTATCTCTTTAATATACAACCTTGCATACTCTTCAACTGTATAAGTAGCCTTAACCGGCAAGAAGTGGGCTGATTTGGTGAGTCTATCAACTATCACCCATATGGAGTCAAACTCCCGAAATGAGCGAGGCAGACCAGTGACAAAATCCATGTTGATCATGTCCCACTTCCAAATTGGAAGGTCTATATGTTGCATATAACCTCCAGGCTTTTGGTGCTCTACTTTAACTTGTTGACAATTTGGACATTTAGAAACAAATTCTGCAATGTTCTTCTTCATGTCACTCAACCAATACACTCCTTTCAAGTCATGATACATTGTAGTTGAGCCCGGATGGATAGAATATCTTGAATGATGTGCTTCTGTCATAATTCTCTCCCTTAGTCCATCTATATTAGGCACACACAATCTGTTTTGGCACTGGAGTACTTTGTTTTGCGTAAGCTCAAATGCCCTTGTCACCCCTTTTTGTACATTCTCCTTAAGCTGTAATAAAATAGGATCCTTATATTGCTTCTCTTTTACTTCGATTACTAATGAGGATTCTGCTGCATTTTGCACAATAATCCTTTCATCTTGAGATTCAAGAAGGCGAACCCCCAAGCTAGCTAGTTGGTATAGATCCTTAGCTATTCTTTGTCTTTCCATGGACTGCCCATAGGTGTTTGCCATTGTCCTACGACTTAAAGCATCGGCCACCACATTTGCTTTCCCCGGATGATACAAGATATCAACATCATAATCTTTAAATAACTCAAGCCATCTTCGCTGCCTCAGATTCAGATCCTTCTGCTTAAAGATATATTGCAAGCTCTTATGGTCCGCATATATGTCAACATGAACCCCATACAAGTAGTGGCGCCATATCTTTAAAGCAAATACAACCGCTGCTAGCTCTAGATCATGGGTTGGATAATTTTTCTCATGTGGCCGCAACTGTCTTGAGGCATAAGCTATTACTTTACCATGCTGCATCAATACGCATCCTAAGCCCACTCCCGACGCATCACAATACACTGCATACCCTTCTATGCCTTCTGGAAGTACTAATATAGGTGTAGAAGTCAACTTATTTTTCAGCTCTTGGAAGCTTCTTTCACATGCATCGCTCCATTGGAACTTGGCTGCCTTGTGTGTTAGCTTTGTTAAGGGTGCAGAAATAGAGGAAAATCCCTCAACGAACCTTCTATAATAACCTGCCAACCCAAGGAAACTACGAACCTCCGTAGGTGTTGTAGGTCTTGGCCAGTTCTTCACGGCTTCTATCTTTTTGAGTATCAACCCTTATTCCTTCATCAGAGACAATATGACCCAAGAATGCCATAGATTTTAACCAAAATTCACATTTAGAAAACTTTGCATATAGCTTACGATCACGAAGAACCTGTAACACCTGCCACAAGTGATTAGCATGGTCCTCCTTTGATCTTGAATAGACAAAGATATCATCTATGAATACAATCACAAACACGTCCAAGAATGGCTTGAACACCCTATTCATCAGATCCATAAAAGCTGCTGGTGCATTTGTTAGCCCCAATGACATAACTAAAAATTCAAAATGACCATACCGTGTTCGGAAAGCTGTCTTGGGTATATCTTTCTCTTTGACCTTTACTTGATGATAACCCGACCTCAAATCAATCTTCGAGAAACACTTAGCACCCTGTAACTGGTCAAACAAATCATCAATCCTAGGAAGGGGATATTTGTTCTTAATTGTCACCTTATTCAACTGCCGATAGTCAATACACCTTCTCAATGAGCCATCTTTCTTACGTACAAATAAAACCGGTGCTCCCCAAGGGGATATACTAGGCTTTATGAATCCCTTTTCTAACAAATCTTTTAATTGCTCCTTCAATTCTCGTAATTCTGCCGGGGCCATCCTATATGGAGGGATGGAGATGGGTTGAGTACCTGGAATCACATCAATACCAAACTCTATCTCTCGTTCTGGAGGCAAACTTGGAAGCTCTTTGAGAAATACATTAGAAAATTCATTTACCACTGGAATAGACTGAAGATCTAGTGGCTCCGCATCTATATCTCTCACTCTCACTAGATGACATATGTACCCTTTGGACATCATCTTCTTTGCCTTAAGATAAGAAATAAACTTACCTCTTGGTGTCCCAACATTACCTTTCCATTCAAGGACTGCCTCTTTTGGAAAATGGAAACTCACCCTCTTAGCTCGGCAATCTACCATGGCATAACATGAAGCCAACCAATCCTTACCCATTATAACGTCAAAATCTATCATATCTAGCTCAACAAGGTCAGCCAATGTGTTACGGTCACAAACAGTTACTATGCAATTACGATAGACTTTTCTAGCTATAATAGACTCGCTAGTTGGCGTAAATACTTCAAATGGTTTAACCACTAATTCTGGCGTTCCTTCAAACTTTCCAGCAATCAATGGAGTTACATATGATAGTGTAGAGCCTGGATCAATTAATGCATATACATTATATGAAAAGATGGACAATGTACCTGTAACCACATCAGGTGAAACCTCCAAATTTTGTCGTTTCGCTAGAGCATATGTACGATTTTGAACTCCACTAGAACTAGCAGTTCCTCTACCACCTCTACCACGACCTGCAGGCACTTGTGGCCCCCTACCTAAATAAGGCACCGATGATGATGATGCAGCAACCGATCCAGTAGGTTGTGCCATGCTACCCATGCCCCTTTGAGGGCAATTTCTCATCATGTGTCCCGGTGTACCACACCAAAAACAACCATTTGTTCCAAGCCGACATATACCTAGATGATTTCTTCCACATTGTTTACAAAACTGTCTAGGAGGTCTTGGTTGGCTCGCACTTCCCTGTTCTTGGTACCCCGCTACTTGTGAGCCTTGACTCTCACTCCTTTGCCCAAATTGATTAGCCCTAGACCCTTGAACCCGAGGTGGAGCGCTAGCTGTAGAGTAGGAAGATGATGGCCTAGGCAGTCTATTAGAAAACCGAGGCCTAAACTCACCTTGGGATGGCGTAAACTGGCCCATCGATCTGGCCCTCTTGGACTGCCCTCTTTCCGACTCTTGTGTCCTTCTCCTTTGCCTTTGATCCTCCATCTTTTGTGCAAAAGCTTGTATCCTTGCTATATCCATACCTTTGTTCAAAGCAGCAATAGTACAATCCCTAACCAGATATGAATCCAATCTATCCACGTAACGATGAACTCTATCCTCCATAGTAGCTACTACATTAGGAGCATACCTGGCCAAAGAATTAAACTTGAGACTATACTCTCTCACGCTCATATTCCCTTGGTGAAGATTTAAGAACTGAGTTGCACGGGCCTCCCGAATCTCCAATGGCAGATAATGGTCAAGGAATGCCTTTTTAAACTCTTTCCATTTAGCTGAAGGTGTATTTATACCCCTAGATTGTTTCCAAGCTTCGTACCACAATACAGCCACACCTTTTAATCTATATGTTGCCAACTCAACTGCTTCCTTACCAGATACATACATAATATCTAAGGTCCTTTGGATTTGATCAATAAAGTCTTGCGGATCTTCATTAGGATCTGACCCGGTAAATGATGGAGGGTCCAAATTAAGGAAATCACGTATCCGCACACTAGCTTCCCTATTTGCACCACTAGTACCTGCAATTGGACCTGCTTGCCCTTGTCCTTGACCAGCAAGTATACGAGTCAACAATTGGACTGCATTCTTTAAATCTTGGTCAGTAGCATTAACTGGTGGTTCTTGGGGTGCTGCTGCCCTCCTTAGCTCTTCTGGAGACGGAGGAGTGGAGGAAGTCCGTGATGAAGACAGTTGAGCCTCACTTTGATTAGCTCGTCTAGGTGGTGATTTGCTGGTCCCTTCTCCAGTAGCCACATCTACTTGCTTACCAGTACTCTTACTTTTCCTAGTAACCGGCATTTTTTCTATAATTAAAACAATTCAAAGGTTAGATACGATAAACCTATAACATTGGCTCTATTGCACGATCTAAGAGATGAAGAAAAAGAGACAACTCCTAAATGTCCCGTAGTCTCCTGTTTATAGATGTGGTGCACAACACACCCATAAGCAAAACTCTACATAGACACGGCTTTGTAGACTCCCTAGGATGACCTGCTCTGATACCACTTTTGTCACGCCTCAAATTACATTTAGACGGACAGGCACTCGATGCCCTAAAGGCCCGAGAGAACCAACTTATAACCTGTGATTCATCATGCATATAACTATGACAATTAAGAAGCTTTGACTATAGATAAGCTGCCTGAATAACAAGACCAACATAGATAGGCCCAAAACTTATGTACACGATCTGGCCATTGAGGCCACAACTGTTAAGAGGAAAGACATAACTAAGTTTTACTTTAACATTGGTCTACAAAGCCTCTACAAGATAGACAAACTTAGTTTAGGTCGGGACAGGGCCCCGCCTTACCCTTAACTATACAATACCCAAAATATATACCAAAGACTCGGTAAAGCCCCGAATCAAGCTGGAGCTCACCAACAGCAGCCGAGTGTCCTGTGCTCCTACTGGGGAGGTCTACTAGCAAGAGTACATGTGCCTGCGGCATGAAATGCAGCGTCCCCATGAGGGACGTCAGTACGAGAGAATGTACTGAATATGTAAGGCATAAAGTAAACCATATGTAAACAAGAGCTCAAATAGAATAAGGTATCAGTGCATAAACATGTAAATAAGAACAGAAGATCACATTCGCTTACACTTGCGAAATCATGTATATTACGTTCTTTGGTTACTCTTCTTTGCTTTATGATCATTGTAAGGCATGTAATACACGTGACCAACTGATCAGTGGTAGAAGAGGAGTCCCATGCTAGGCAATTTAACCCCTGGGATGCTGCCCTCATAAATATACAAATTGGGATCGACCCATGCTAGGCTTTCGCCCCTAGGCTGCCACCCATAAGTACACAAATAGGGATCGACCCATGCTAGGCTTTCACCCCTGGGCTGCCACCCACACATATACAGATTACTTCATTTAGTTTCTTTAATCTTTGAGATTGTTACTTTGGTGGTTGTAACCTCTTATGGACCAGTAGTAGAAGACATGTGGACATGCACTTAAGGCAGTAACAATGATATAAGGAACAAACGTAACATCAACGTACTGTTTAGGAGCTTATATGATACAATGAACCTCATTTGGCTTAGAGAATAACTCACAAAGCTTGCTGTTGAAAGTACCTTTACTAGGAAACTCACTTCGTTGGTAACAACACAAATATAAGAGTTCATGCCAAGGAATATGAAACTGAGAAACCTTACATACCTTGTTGTGTAACTCGGATATTACAACGAATTAAGCTTCCCTCTTTCAGATTATTTATCTACAATGAAATACGTGGCAAAACTAGTATTAGTAGCTAGTTAACTAATTTGGGCTACTTGATCCCACTAAATCAGTAACTAGGCAGTAAGCTCGTAATTGATCAAACCAAGAGTGTTCCTTTCACCTCTTCTCTTCTAAACATATCTACATACTGTACGACCTTCTCATAAGGTCCCTTGAAACTCTTCCGACTTCACAACATATACCAAATAACATACAAAGGTGTGCAGGCAGCAAGTTAACATAACACCCAATTAAGTGGTGTATTACCACACCCTCCTTCCATACTTCAATACAATTTCACACACCCTTTTACAAGTTCAACCAAGCTGTCCCAAATATATACACATAAAACCGCTCCTAAAACAATCCCAAACATCCTTAAACATAATAAGAAAGTATTTTAACTCAAGGATTCCAATCACTACCCCATGGTTCTTGACACAAACACATACAAAATTCTCCATCAAACTTGCATATAAAAAGGGGTAAAAATGGGCAGTAACTTTACCTTAAATTCTGAAAATCTGTCCTTCTAACTTGTACTTCTTCAAGAGCTTGAACTCCCCTTCAACTTAGCTTGAAAAGAGGGAGAATACTTAAGAACCCTAATGGTATTTTATGGCTGCTATGTGAAGCTAAGAGAGAGAGAAAGAAAGAACTTCTAAAATCTATTTTTTTTCAAGTTAAAATGAGTGAAATGAGCTGGTCTTAACCCCTTTAAAGGGGGGCTGCTTTGGCCGACTTTCCTTGCTCATTTTGAGCCACAAAATGTCAAGAAGGTGATACACCTACTTGGCCATTTTACATGGGCTTTGTTGGACTTAACCTTATTGGGCCTTGGCTGCCAATTCATTCCCTTTCTTTCACTTCTTTGGGCCAGAATTTATTCAAGTGGGTGATGGGTGTACTTGGCCCTCTAAGCTAGTCAAAATAGTCTTAGTAGGTGATGCACCTACCTAGTTCTTTAGGCTGGTCAATAAGTCAAAGTAGGTGATGCACCTACTTGTCACCTACTAGCTTAGTTAAGTCAAGCAAGCAGCTCTCTTATTTTATTCTATTTTCTAATTTCTAATCCCTTTTGCTTTAACTTAACACTTCACCCTAAATATTTACTCAAATACAATCTTACCATCTCGAGTTTAAATACTTTTGTCGAGGTTAACTTGGCCGTTTACGTGCTGAACTGAATGGGGCATTACAGCACCTCCCAATACACATTAAACTATCACTGCTCATATAATAAACTCGGTCCCTCACCTATATGACAAGGCTATATCAAGTGATATATGAATAGGACTAGTATATGCGGAATACGGGATGTTACAAAAAAGCTAGTGTACCAAGGAAACTTAAGCCTTTGGAAAAATAATATACATTGTTTCTTTTATGGAGTTGCCTTTAAGAAACAAAATGAGACCTTCAACCAACAACAAAAGATAAAAAGAAGTACCAATGGTAGAGTTGTTCCACTAAATACAGGGTGTGGGACAAAGCTACACAGTATGATATTTAACGATCCATAGATTTTGCTGCTTCAATTTAACACAGGGACAAGGGACAAACAAAAAGTGTAGGCAAGTTAGCAATTCCTAGTTTTCCAAAAAAGAATGCAGGACTAATCTATCCTTGTTATGATTATAGGTCCAGGCCATATCTCCCAGACTCTTAAAAATGCCTCCAGCTACTTTATCACATGTGCAACAAAAGTATTACCTGTCATCTATGGATAACTTTATTATTTTGACTAAAAAACTAGAGAAGTAGATAGCAAGTAGTCTAGCAAAATTGACAGTTCAATGATTGCGATTTAAAATCGTAAAAAAGATATTCATATCCCCTCCAAGAAAATAGTCCAGCAACTCCGATCAAGCATCCCTTCCTAGAAAATAGTCTAGCGAAACCAAGAGTCCTGCAACTACGAACAGTCCAACAAAAAATAGATTCACATCCCCTCCCAGCAAATAGTACAGAGCCTCCAATCAAGAATTTAAATAAATAAATGTTGTTATCCCTCCAAGCGAACAGTCCAACAAAGAAGAAGAAGAAGAAGAATGTAGCACCAAAATGACTTACTTTGAGTTGCTGGTTGATTCGTTCTTCTCGCCTTCTTTTAATAACTCTGTTTTCTTTCCCTTCAATGATTTCAGCTACTGAGGCGGAGACTATTATTTTAAGGGGAGGAGGCAGTGCCAATTACTGACTATTAATAGAGGCAACATAGCTCAAACAACAATATCAACTATGAATATCATAAGACAAGTCTTAAGAGAAAATTGTTCCTAGGCCAAATATAGCATATGTCAAGGCACACTGAACATCAGGTATTAGTACTCTCTAAATTATATGATCATATCACAACTTACGTTGACTATATCAAATAGGTATTAGGACTCACTTTCCACTTTTTATACATTGTCCTTATAGGGAAAATGTCCAGGCAGTGAGCACATATGGTCTTAGTAGATGATTGTCATGACCCGATTTCTCGGTCATGATGGCACCTACAACCCCTCAGTAGGCGAACCAATTCCCGTAGCCCAGGACAGTTAGTAATGGGCTACTATCTAACAAATAAGGGAACAAGACAAAGAGAATAGATAACAGGGATATATATATACATATGCGGAAACTAAACCAAACCCCAAGACCTGATATCATAGTATAGAGCCAAAACTACATACATGGAGTGCAAACGATCCCAAACAATATATACAGATGTCTCTGAATGGTAGTAGAGTACATGAAGCAAAAGATAAACTAAAGCTAAGCTCCAATCGCCAAGAGCTCACCCTCAGTCTGAAGTAGTCCCCAACAGATCTCCAAGCACGAATCACAGAGATCTAACGATGATGGCCCACGCTAGGATCTGCACCCAAAGATGCAGGGGGTAGGGTGAGCACCAAATGCGAAGCATAAGGTACCCAGTAGGTATCATAGGCCGACTGGGCACATATAAGATAAAAGCGTAGTAACAGACAGAATAGAAGCAAGCAGTCACAGAAATCAACGAAAGGTACACATGAACTAGCCCAGAGGGAAATCAACAGAACCACATGTGAGGCCAATAAGCAGAATATACACACCATAGGCACAGGTGGAAGTAAGAAATAACGCACCTGGGGTCCTTGCAATAACAGTGTATACAAAATAAGTTTACAAAATTGACGGTATACCGGTAACCTCAAGTGTAAGAAGAAGATAGAAAGAGTAATGATAGGCATACTCAGAGACATGAATCAAACTCAACTAATCATATCAATCTCAAATCCAGAAACTAACAGTCTAGCAGTAACCAATTTCATACTTAACCGTAACAGGGAACAATTCTGTAAGTAAATAGCAAAAGTCTACCTACAGTCCCCCAGCCGCCCATACAACCGAGGAATACAAATAAGTGAAAACAAACCCTCCGGCATCCCATACTACCGGAGCGTACAATTAACAAACAACAAACAAGGGTGGAGCCTCAAACAATGAATGATATGATGCATGAAGATCTCAAGTGAAATGGTATCTCTGTATGTACCTCCTCCGATGCCGATCCAGCCCAGCAGGTAGGTTCCATGGAAGGACACTGCCCGTATACCTCTACTCCACCATATACCCTTCCTTTGGCACACGCATCCCGAAGCCCCAGGCCCGAATGGCAAGGTCCATGGAGGTCCCTGACCCCATACTAAATATCAAAACATGTCATCCAGAAGCAAGTCCGGGTTCACGATAGAGACCCAGTCTCTAATATGCATGCCCAGACCCTGTCCAGGACTAAATTAGTAGGAAAATATCTCAAAAACTCCTCCAAGGGTGCCCGGGCATAACCGGGTCTAAACAGTAGAAAGTCATCTTAAGTGCTCGGTCCGACCGAGGCTAAAAATCATCTCAAGTAACAAGAAAACTCAACTAGAACCCCGGCCCTGCCGAGTCTAGCCATAATCGTAAAACTGATGATTTAAAACATAATTTTACTTTCTTTTACCCAAGAATATTCACAAGTTAAATCAAACCATTTCCAATTCATTTTCATCAAAAGTGGGCCCCTCGGGGCCATACAAGGTTTAGAAAATAGTGTCAGTAGGCCCGAAGCCCAAACCATAGTAAAACATCGATAAAACCTCTTTATATGCATGAAAATGGTATGATCACACACAATAGCTGCCCAACAGCTCACAATCAACCTATTGACCCTGCACAGGCCCATAGCTACTCAGCAAGCATAACCAGCCTAGAAGGATAATTCTATGCCCAGGACTCGCGGACATTCCCAAAATCCCACCTTATATGTTCCAGAGTCAACAAGGCCTAACAAGACCATAAGGGTAAATAAAATATATCGGCAAGCGCTACAAGCAACGTAGGAACAAAAGTAGGCGGACATGAATAAAGCGGTAGAGGTATGTGGTACCAACCTAATAAACCAACCCAAGGATGTCCGTTAATACAATTTTATCCTATATATGCGGAGTCTAGGGAAAATAAACCGTAACCTACCTGTCGTCCGATGACAAGCTGCCAGAATGATGATTTCCAAGCCAGAACCACTCCGAGAACCTCCAAAAATAAAATTAAACTCGAATTCGGGCTTGAATAATTTGACGTAGATAATCAATTCCTTTTCATGGATCAAATGAAGTGTCAACATAGTTTCTTTCCACAAAATGCTCTCCACGGTATGAACATATATACATACTTTGCAACTTTTGCATAAGTTATAAAAATACATATCCCTCAGGGATTTTGAAATATCAAATTTGCTGACAATATATAACAACCTCACCTAAGCTAAGTTAAGGATTAACACTAATATTTATTTAATTAATTAAATACTAAAGTGAACTCTTGATCAAAGTGGTGCCACCACTTATAGTTAGTACTTGCTGGCCACTCCCTCCACCTACACGTGGAGTGGAGGTGGCAATTACAAGGCAACAAAAAAATATTCCTATCCCATTATTTATATACTCGGGTATTGCGTAAATTCATGGTAAAATATATATAACTTTTTGAATATACCATAATTAATGGAAAATCATTTCAAATAAAACCTACTATATTATAATAATAATTTTCAACATAACTAAATTTACTATCTCCGTTAAAATATTACAATGTATAAAAACCTTATAAAATAAATACATATACAATTATATCGTAACAAAATATTTTTCATAAACCTTTAAAATATTTTTAAAAAGGTAATAATAATGTAACTTTTTACCAAATTCAACTTTCAAATACAATATTTTCAAATACACGCGATGTTAATAAATTCTCAAACTTAGGCTCGCATACCAACACACGATTTTGATACTCAAGAACTCTCTTGGAATACTCCCTTATGTTTTCTCACTGTTTCAGAACTTAAATGGCGTTTTAAAACGTGAAGTTGAGGCTTTAAACCGCTTTTGACCCGACCCAGTTCGCGACCCAGTTCGCAACTCGGTTTCTGCTAGACAGTCCGCGGTAAAACAGTCATAACTTTTTACTCCAAGATTAGTTGGACGTGAGGTTTTGTGCGTTGGAAACTAGACTCGTAGACCTTTGATTTGGTATTTCGGGGGACTTCTAACTCTTTATATATTAGGAGAAAATCCCTGAGACATTTTACCCAAAGTTCAGAAAATTTAATAAAGAAACTTACGATAACTTTTGCCGACTTACTTGTCTTCAAAACTTATAATACGACCAAACAAATGGACCCGGCACCGAAATACCGGTCCTGAAAAGCCTTAAGTGACTTGGGGCCGCTACAAACAAGCTCTAACGGTTCAAGGAAAACGTATACGTGGAAATAACCGGAAGGGTCATTACAATGATATCCAATAGAATCTATTTTTTTGCCTTGGATATTAAATGGCCATAATAGTCTAACTCAACTAATCTAATAAATAATAACAACATACTACATCACGACGACTAAAGTGTCAAATACCAACATTAATGGAGAATTAAGATGAACTAGAGCATCAAACAAACAAAACAATAATAAGAGAGAATTGGATGGAAAAAAATTACAACCTGAATCCTATACATTGAACAGGAAGAGCGCTACATTAAGACAAATTCCTATAATTGAGATTTTAAGCAATTCTGCAGGTGCTCTACCTTGTCTTTCTTAAAAAATTCACTCTAAGTTTCATTCCTATTAGCAACTGTTGGATCTCATGTCAAACTTTCCTATAAACAAATGAAAAAATATTTTGACAATGTTTTGGGCTACAAAACTTTTAGACAGACTAAATTCAATGGATAACAATGAGGTAAGTTAAAAAAAGGGTCATAACCCACCCAAACTCGAATGGGGTTTGGGGGGGTTGAAAGTCATATGAAGACCAAGTTTGAATGAACTCAAATAGAGTGAAGAGCAGGTTGGTCAGTAATACCAAACCCATATTCAGTTGGTTGAATAATGATTAACATTTCACACATCAGACTATACATGTGAAAAAGTACATCCAATTCCAACTAGAATTAGTTCAGCATTTCATTTATCTACATAACTAGTACTTAACAAGACATAAGGGATAAACAAGAGTATACATATACTACACATTTGTTGCAATAGCAAGTGGATACAAAGGTACCACTATTTGTTAGCGTTAGGAGCATCACAACAAAATGAGTTGCCCCGAGTCATTTGCAGACCGTCTTGAGTCCCTTGGCTGCTTGGACGAATCCCACAATTACCTGCAACTCATCTAATTTCTTCACACCAAAAAAAAAGTGACAAATGCAGCAGTCAGTAATGAATAAAAATTGGAAAACCAGGAGCATAATATAATAACATAAGCACAATTATACATTGCAAGAAGTCCTGATATGGTCATTCCCGGGACCAATCACTGTAGATGGCAGTCACCAGATTTCTTTTACTAAGAACATGGTAAAACTATGAATGAAAGGATACCTAAAACTTGTCATAATTAAATGGATATTATTTTTGCAGAGCACTGCTGGCTGATCTCTCCGACAGAAAATCCGGCAGGATGAGAACATCAAATGTTTTTTTCTCATTCTTCATGGCCATCGGAAACATTCTGGGTTAAGCTGCCGATTCCTATTCTTACCTCTACAAAGTATTCCCCTTCTCAAAAACCCCAGCCTATGAAATCCACTGTGCAAATCTGAAGAGTTGTTTCTTCATCGGCCTTATCCATGGTCTGAAAAAATGAGCTCCCGGAGAAAGAAGAGCTAGAAATCGATGAGAAATTGGCTTGCACTAGAAAATTAAAAGTACCGAGTTTGAATTGGATTGCGTGGTTCCCGTTCTTCTTATATGATACAGATTGGATGGCTGGAGCAATGGGATTGCTGTTGCAATCAGTGATTCCCTCAAGATTTCTTTTACTAAGAACATGGTAAAACTATGACCGATTTTGGGCAAGAAACACTGACTTTGGCAAATAAACCCTAGAATTTACATTGATTCTGGGAAAACCCCTTTTACAGTTACAAATAGAGCCTCTTTGTTTAACTTTTAGAATTTGTGAAAAAATGGGTTTAATCCTCATTTATAAAGCTTTTATCAATTAGAAATTGGGGAAAGAGTTAATATATGGAGGGAATATAATTATTTTAATCAAAATTTTATAAGAATGATAAGGGCACACTTATAAAGTGTTATTTTTAGAATTATAAAAATAGCACATTTCAAAAGTGTAGTCATATATGTAATTAAGCGTTGTCAATTATATTATTATTTGGAAACGCTTATATAATGTAGCTTATACTATTATATAGCACGCTTTATAAATGTTGTCAATGTTATCATGGCCAAAATCTCCATTTAAAGGCCAAACTTTGAAAATGTTCCCATAGATACTTTTAGCAACACTTTTCAAGCGTTGTCTAGAATTAGTGTGGCTAAAAGCCTAAAATGTTGTAGTGGGTAAAGCTTAAATCATGAAATAGGATGACTTAATGCATATACTTTCTTACGGGAGTTTCTCATAATCGACAATAGACCATGTGAGCTACATGGAATCTAACTATATAACACTAGTTAGCAAAGGTACCCCAAACCCTGTAAAGGTATGGGCCACCATACCCAACTATATAACCCTAGTTGGCAAAGCTGTCCTATGCCCCGCTAAGGCAAGGACACCATTAATGACATCGAGTGGTACAACTTTTATAAGCCCATCGGGCATTTCATAACCTATGCTGGTAATGTAGTTTTAAACTTGGGTAATCGAACCCCCATCGCTCGGTGCTAAATACTACTCCCAAAAACATATATATATATATAAAGCTCATATATACTTGTGACATATCTGATGTCAAATCTATTTTAAAAGCATAAGGGCATATCTATACCATGCAATTCACATAGCTTAGGTAGACACATCTAGATGCCAAACCTTTCATTAAACATAGAGACATATCAAAGGTCATATTGTTCATGCTTCAAAATCCTTAAAATTTAGCATAACCATAATTCAAAACATACTTTCTTTTCTAAAATCATACTTGAAGAATTAGGAATGCAAATTCCATAATATATAAGGACATGCTATCTAAACATGCCAAATTTCACTTGAGATCATGAAATTTGGAGGAATCATACTTGAAATTACCTTTAATGCATGGGCTTTTTTGAAATCCATTAAGGAACCTCAAATAAATCATTCATAAGTAATGAGAAACCATGAATTGATGCTAAAAAAATTATTTCATAAGTTTTCCCCAATTTGAATCAAAACCCTAATTTCACAAGTTCATAAATCAAAACAAGAATTTGGGGTTTTGGGCACAAGGGTACAAGGAACCCATTTTTGAATACCCACATACCCTATTGAAGCTAGCTTGATCTTACGATGAAAAGAAATAGAGGCCTTAACGTGGATCTTGAGACTTGGAGAAGAGGAACACTTTCTTCTTTTGGAATAGAATGACTTAGAATGAGAAGAGCTTAGGTTATTAGGGGATAAAACCCTGCTAAAAATGGTCAAAATGACCTCACTTAGGAGTTAAAGAATAGGGATAAAAGACCAAAATACCCCTGACTTAAAATAAAAAGTTGCAAGAAAAGGTCATCCTACGGGCCGCCCGACAGGCATCGTACCCACGATGGCCCATTGGCCAAGGCATCGTGCAGGGCTACCTGGGGTCTGGGTCTCGCTGGCTGGTTTTGATGGCAGGTTCCCATAAACCGTCGCACCTACGACCCCCGTGGTGACGCCCGTCGAGGAATGAAAGGAAGGGGGAAAAATCACTGGCGCATTCCGACGGTGGGCTCCCATGGGCCGTCACATCTGTGACACCCATTGTGACCACCCATTGGGCTAGGAAAGAGGGATATGGCCAAGAGCCACTGGACATATCCCACGGTACACCCCACAGCTCGGCGAAGATCCGACGCTCGTGGCGGCTGCCCTTGGTGTCAAACATTGCATTTTTTGGATTAAAGGTTCGTTGGTTGTTTCAAATATTAGGGTGTTACAAGTTAGTAATGGGCTAATACCTAAGCAACCACGCAAAGGAAGTAAAATACGTGGAAGCAAATAAGGAAAACAACACAGAAGCAAGCAACCTAAATACACAATAAAGAAACTACACCATCCTACGACCTGGTATCAAAAGTACATGAGCCATTACAAAAATATACAGAGTACTAGAAGGTGCGAAAGAAGAATATACAATTGTCTCTGAATAAACAAAAGACTAAACAGTGCAGAAAAAGAGATATGGTCAAACTTCAATCGTCATGAGCTCACCCTAGTCTGAAATATCCAAAATGCATTGTATGAGTATCCACGCAATCAACAGCGTTAGGTCTCACTAGGATCTGCACTAGAAAGATGTAGAAGTGTATATGAGCACCAATTGCAAAGCAACGGGCACCCTATGGGCATCATAGGCTGACTGAGCATATATAAGATATAAAAGCAGTACATATCAGATAGAAAAGAAGTAGTCCCAGAAGCAAAGAGAGGAAAGCACACGAAAACTAGCAACAAATAAAAGACAAGGAGAATACAATTATATTATGGTAGCCACAGAAGATATATAACATAGAACACAGGTGAAAGAGTAGAAAACACACCTGGATCCTTGCAACAAAAATATATAAAGAGAGTTTAACAAACATAGCACTATACCGGTAATCTCAAATAAAAGGCTAAGAAGGAAAAGCAACTAATATAATCATGGTAACTATACAACTTATAAGATAAGAATGATCAGGCAAGCAACCTCACAAGTTCTACTATAAGCTAATCCACTAATGATCGGAAAAGCAACTAATAAGTACTATAATAGGAGCGAGTAAGCTAGTCTACCTACAGTCCCTACGGCACCCATACACCCGAGGAACACATATAAGTGAAAATAAACCCTTCGGTATCCCATACTACCGGAGCATACACTCAACAAATAGCAAACAAGGGTACAACCATAGAAAATGAATGATATGATGTCGTATTATAGAACCAGGTATGCCAATAGTACTATATGTACTTCCTACGATCCCCACAGGCTCAGTAAGTAGGATCTATGGAAGGAGTTCCCTACTACACTGTATACCCCTCCTCCAACACTCGCAGCTCATAGCCCCTGGTCTAGATTGGCAAGGTCCATTGAGGTCTACACGAACACATACAAAATCTCAGAATCCCAAAGTGACTGCCCAGACTTGAATCGGGTCTATAATTAGTAAATCTTAGAATCCCAATAAGGGTGCTCGGAGTATATCCGAGTCTAAATTCATAGTAAAAATAAGTTTAGTGCTCGTCTCGACCGAGTCTAGTGTAGGTGTGAAAACCCAATGATAAAATCATCATTTAATCTCTTTTACTCCAAGAAGATCAATAAAACTAGTTTAAAATCCATTAAGAACCATTTATACTAAAAATGTGCCTTCGGGGCCATGCAAGGTTTAAAAAACCGGTGATAGTTAGGCTCGCAACCTTGTAGTAGTAAATAAATACAGAAAATTCTTTGTATGAATAATGATGATATGCTCGCATACAATCAATAGCCCAATGGATCACAACCAACCTATCGGCCCTGCACAGGCTCAATTCGCTCTACAACATAGATAACCAGCTCGATATCACAATCTAATGTCTGAGACTCATGGACATTTACCAAATATCCTGCCATCTATGGTCCAAAGGCATATACAAAGACCACAAAGGGCCTCTGGGGTAATACTACAAAACTAGTTCGAATACTAAAGCCAACATAAGAAATAAGACAGATAGAAGAAATGAACAAGGTCTGGGGTGCCAACCTAGAAAACCCAACCCAAGGATGCTAGATAATACAATTATATTCTATATATGTAAAGTCTAAGGTAGGTAAGCCATAACCTATCTGACGTCTGACAACAAGCTACTGGATTGATATTGTCCAAGCCCGAACAATTTCGAGAAGTCCTGAACTGAAATCAAACTATCAAAACAATACTCTACTTGTCAATACAATTCTAATGGTACCCATAATGCTAATAATTTAGTCGAGTCAGAATCTGGGTCAAAATTCAGCCCGTGGGCCTTAACACTCAAAACTAGAAACAAAAATTTCCATGATGTTACCAACATCATTAGGGACACATGCTCAAAAATTGAGCAAGATTCGAGGAAGAAAATAGGCCAAAATATCCCCTACAATGCCAATAATCAAAGAGGGAAATATAGAGAGGAATTATGAAATTAAAGAAGGAAACTTACTAATTGAAGTCGAGGAAATGATGACGGACAAGAATTAATCACCCTAGCACTTTATGATGAACTCCCCAAAAGAAATGGATCTTGAGCTCAAGAAACAAATGGAGAAAAACGTATTTGGGGTTTGAAAAGAATGTAGGAGAAGAAGCTAAATATAGGCTGCCAGGCGCTACCTATGCGCACGGGGCCAGGCGCTGCGCACCTGGCTAGGCGCACACCAAGGCCAAGCGGAGGCCAAGCCATCTGCTAAGCCAGCGTGCATCCACACTAGCCACTGTGCACCCGAGCATGTGCATGCATCCCAGGCAATGCGCAGGCGAAGGCCAAGGAGGGAGGAGGCTGGCTGGCTGGTCTGCGTGCACACAGCCTGCCCATGCGTGGGTGATGGCCTAGCTAGTGCCATGCCAGCAACAAGCAACTAGCAATAAGGCAACACAAGAAAGTTCTTGTATGGACCCTTAGGAAAGCACCTGGGGTCCCACGAACTCAAATGAACTATGCTACTCAATCAAAAATGGCATTCTGGACTCAAAAGAATCGATGAAATTCCCAATAGGGGTTGATTTAATGAAAAGTGGGTCCCACGCCCAAAACTAACCTTTGGCCAACTTTTCCAAAATGGAACCCAATGGCTCAAAGCAAGTTCAGAAGCCTCGAGACCTGAACCAAAGGTCCCTCTATCCCATTGTGCGTGTCGCACAACAGTCGCACCTCTTGGCAGAATCTTCATCTCTCATGATCACTTCACACTTTAACTCCTTTTGAGCTCTTTTGGGTCCAATTCCTTATTTTCTACTTTTGACCAAGAGTACCTACATTCACATTAATAAAGGCCATAAAAACCTCTAAATCTTACTCAAAATATAACAATAATTCATGATTAAAGGCTCAATAAGTTGGTAGATTACCGACTTATCAAACCCCCAAACTTGAACTATTGCTTGTCCTCAAGCAAGATACTCACAAGGTAAGGAAGGAATTATGCTCTAAAACTCAGTCAAGATACAAAAGGTTAATCTATCCTAAAAACTAAGAAAAATAATAAATAAAAGACTCAAACAAAAGACTCAACTACCATGCTTATCTCAATTTGGACCACCACATTATAAAGGCCATTGATCATTTCAAAACCTTCTCAAAAGGACTTCATTTTTCATTCAAAATAAAGGAAATTTGTCATTCAAAACAAGATTAAGCTTCTCAAGTCATTGGCATGGACAATCAAGGTTTGCCTCAAGATTTGCTACACAACTTGCCTCATTCATTCCTCTCAATTGAAATAGAGACTTCATGTTTCAATTCGAGTGCATGATGCCATTCACCACAATAGAGAATCTCACTTACAATTATGCAATTGACAATACAATGGATTTCACTCTCTCAAGGAAGTTTAAGTGCACACATATCGAACCATAGGCATGCCTTTTATGTAAATTACCACTAATGTAGAGTGACCAAACTCGTAATCACAAAGGACTTGCGAGTTATGATTTTATCTAGGGCTAAGGTGAGGATTTCATTTGGTTCAAGTGACTAAACCTCCTCCCTAACTCTCTTGTTATCATTTTGAACACCGCTCACTTTTTTGCATTTTGACTTCACCTTATTTCTCCCTCACTGATAACGATCTCAATCGAAAATGATCAAAATCGATATCGGAAACACAAAAACAAACAATACAAATTGAAGATAGAGGGATAGATTAGAAAAAAGGATGAGAATAGAAGAATTCTGGTTAATTGAATCCACAATCAACCAAGGGAGAAGAGAACTCAATCAAATGCATGAGAAACGAAATTGAATCCACAAGATGATAACTCGATGATCAATTAAGCAAAGAAGATAACACAAGCAATTCGGGAATCCACCCTAATCACTCATTCTAAACTAATAATTGGAATTGAACCCAATCAATATCCTAACCTAAAATATCAAGTCTATTCAAGACAATTCAATCATCAAATATCTAAGTACGAAAATGGCTAAGACAACTATTTATAGTTATTGCCTTTACACAAATAGCCTATTACAAAAATATCCCAAAAGTGACTATTTTAAAAATAACCCATAAGGGCCCTTCTTGATTGCCCAAATGACATCTTGATCGCCCATGGCCTTGTACATTTGTTGCTCCATGGCTTTCTCCGGGCTCCAAGCTATCATCCATATATAAAAGCCCCTCCTAATAGGCTCCAAGCTAACCATGATTGTATCATCCTCCCCTTCTTCAAAAGGATTCGTCCTCGAATCCGAACCTTGCAAAAATATGAGAAGGACAAACAACAAACATATCCTCATAGCATGAGGGTTAGCACATGGGTTACCAACCATACCAACTTGCCAAGAAGGCACATACTTGAAATACAACCAACTATCATTTGTGTCAAATAAGATTAATGCATTGTAGAACATACAAAGGATTTGACTGTGAGAAATATCATGGAATAAAGAGGGTTCAAACACCCATGAGGATTTACCGGGGTCAAAGATATGAAAGACCCACATAGTTTGGTCACAACAACAAATGGACCAACCCAAGAAACCCCTACCTCTATATAAAACAAATTCCATACGTACATGGACATCATCATATGCAAAGAGGTAGTAGAGAAAGGGGTTACTTAAATGAACTTCATTCAAGGTGTTCCCACATATAGAATCACCCTTTGATCCACAAGCAGTAAGGCCTTGATCAAGAATGGGGTCACACAAGAATGAAGAGGTCATTAGAGAACATACACCTTTTTTCTTTTGACCACTAACCCCTCCAATAGACGTAGTATCTGTAACATCCCGTATTCTGCATATACTAGTCCTATTCATATATCACTTGATATAGCCTTGTCATATAGGTGAGGGACCGAGTTTATTATATGAGCAGTGATAGTTTAATGTGTATTGGGAGGTGCTGTAATGCCCCATTCAGTTCAGCACGTAAACGGCCAAGTTAACCTCGACAAAAGTATTTAAACTCGAGATGGTAAGATTGTATTTGAGTAAATATTTAGGGTGAAGTGTTAAGTTAAAGCAAAAGGGATTAGAAATTAGAAAATAGAATAAAATAAGAGAGCTGCTTGCTTGACTTAACTAAGCTAGTAGGTGACAAGTAGGTGCATCACCTACTTTGACTTATTGACCAGCCTAAAGAACTAGGTAGGTGCATCACCTACTAAGACTATTTTGACTAGCTTAGAGGGCCAAGTACACCCATCACCCACTTGAATAAATTCTGGCCCAAAGAAGTGAAAGAAAGGGAATGAATTGGCAGCCAAGGCCCAATAAGGTTAAGTCCAACAAAGCCCATGTAAAATGGCCAAGTAGGTGTATCACCTTCTTGACATTTTGTGGCTCAAAATGAGCAAGGAAAGTCGGCCAAAGCAGCCCCCCTTTAAAGGGGTTAAGACCAGCTCATTTCACTCATTTTAACTTGAAAAAAAATAGATTTTAGAAGTTCTTTCTTTCTCTCTCTCTTAGCTTCACATAGCAGCCATAAAATACCATTAGGGTTCTTAAGTATTCTCCCTCTTTTCAAGCTAAGTTGAAGGGGAGTTCAAGCTCTTGAAGAAGTACAAGTTAGAAGGACAGATTTTCAGAATTTAAGGTAAAGTTACTGCCCATTTTTACCCCTTTTTATATGCAAGTTTGATGGAGAATTCTGTATGTGTTTGTGTCAAGAACCATGGGGTAGTGATTGGAATCCTTGAGTTAAAATACTTTCTTATTATGTTTAAGGATGTTTGGGATTGTTTTAGGAGCGGTTTTATGTGTATATATTTGGGACAGCTTGGTTGAACTTGTAAAAGGGTGTGTGAAATTGTATTGAAGTATGGAAGGAGGGTGTGGTAATACACCACTTAATTGGGTGTTATGTTAACTTGCTGCCTGCACACCTTTGTATGTTATTTGGTATATGTTGTGAAGTCGGAAGAGTTTCAAGGGACCTTATGAGAAGGTCGTACAGTATGTAGATATGTTTAGAAGCGAAGAGGTGAAAGGAACACTCTTGGTTTGATCAATTACGAGCTTACTGCCTAGTTACTGATTTAGTGGGATCAAGTAGCCCAAATTAGTTAACTAGCTACTAATACTAGTTTTGCCACGTATTTCATTGTAGATAAATAATCTGAAAGAGGGAAGCTTAATTCGTTGTAATATCCGAGTTACACAACAAGGTATGTAAGGTTTCTCAGTTTCATATTCCTTGGCATGAACTCTTATATTTGTGTTGTTACCAACGAAGTGAGTTTCCTAGTAAAGGTACTTTCAACAGCAAGCTTTGTGAGTTATTCTCTAAGCCAAATGAGGTTCATTGTATCATATAAGCTCCTAAACAGTACGTTGATGTTACGTTTGTTCCTTATATCATTGTTACTGCCTTAAGTGCATGTCCACATGTCTTCTACTACTGGTCCATAGTTTTGAGCTCAATAAAGGTTACAACCACCAAAGTAACAATCTCAAAGATTAAAGAAACTAAATGAAGTAATCTGTATATGTGTGGGTGGCAGCCTAGGGGTGAAAGCCTAGCATGGGTCGATCCCTATTTGTGTACTTATGGGTGGCAGCCTAGGGGCGAAAGCCTAGCATGGGTCGATCCCAATTTGTATATTTATGAGGGCAGCATCCCAGGGGTTAAATTGCCTAGCATGGGACTCCTCTTCTACCACTGATCAGTTGGTCACGTGTATTACATGCCTTACAATGATCATAAAGCAAAGAAGAGTAACCAAAGAACGTAATATACATGATTTCGCAAGTGTAAGCGAATGTGATCTTCTGTTCTTATTTACATGTTTATGCACTGATACCTTATTCTATTTGAGCTCTTGTTTACATATGGTTTACTTTATGCCTTACATATTCAGTACATTCTCTCGTACTGACGTCCCTCATGGGGACGCTGCATTTCATGCCGCAGGCACATGTACTCTGGCTAGTAGACCTCCCCAGTAGGAGCACAGGACACTCGGCTGCTGTTGGTGAGCTCCAGGTTGATTCGGGGCTTTACCGAGTCTTTGGTATATATTTTGGGTATTGTATAGTTAAGGGTAAGGCGGGGCCCTGTCCCGACCTAAACTAAGTTTGTCTATCTTGTAGAGGCTTTGTAGACCAATGTTAAAGTAAAACTTAGTTATGTCTTTGCTCTTAACAGTTGTGGCCTCGATGGCCAGATCGTGTACATAAGTTTTGGGCCTATCTATGTTGGTCTTGTTATTCAGGCAGCTTATCTATAGTCAAAACTTCTTAATTGTCATAGTTATATGCATGATGAATCACAGGTTATAAGCTGGTTCTCTCGGGCCTTTAGGGCATCGAGTGCCTGTCCGTCTAAATGTAATTTGAGGCGTGACAAAAGTGGTATCAGAGCAGGTCATCCTAGGGAGTCTACAAAGCCGTGTCTATGTAGAGTCTTGCTTATGGGTGTGTTGTGCACCACATCTATAAACAGGAGGCTACGGGACATTTAGGAGTTGTCTCTTTTTCTTCATCTCTTAGATCGTGCAATAGAGCCAATGTTATAGGTTTATCGTATCTAACCTTTAAATTGTTTTTATTATAGCAAAAATGCCGGTTACTAGGAAAAGTAAGAGTACTGGTAAGCAAGTAGATGTGGCTACTGGAGAAGGGACCAGCAAATCACCACCTAGACGAGCTAATCAAAGTGAGGCTCAACTGTCTTCATCACGGACTTCCTCCACTCCTCCGTCTCCAGAAGAGCTAAGGAGGGCAGCAGCACCCCAAGAACCACCGGTTAATGCTACTGACCAAGATTTAAAGAATGCAGTCCAATTGTTGACTCGTATACTTGCTGGTCAAGGACAAGGGCAAGCAGGTCCAATTGCAGGTACTAGTGGTGCAAATAGGGAAGCTAGTGTGCGGATACGTGATTTCCTTAATTTGGACCCTCCATCATTTATCGGGTCAGATCCTAATGAAGATCCGCAAGACTTTATTGATCAAATCCAAAGGACCTTAGATATTATGCATGTATCTGGTAAGGAAGCAGTTGAGTTGGCAACATATAGATTAAAAGGTGTGGCTATATTGTGGTACGAAGCTTGGAAACAATCTAGGGGTATAAATACACCTTCAGCTAAATGGAAAGAGTTTAAAAAGGCATTCCTTGACCATTATCTGCCATTGGAGATTCGGGAGGCCCGTGCAACTCAGTTCTTAAATCTTCACCAAGGGAATATGAGCGTGAGAGAGTATAGTCTCAAGTTTAATTCTTTGGCCAGGTATGCTCCTAATGTAGTAGCTACTATGGAGGATAGAGTTCATCGTTACGTGGATAGATTGGATTCATATCTGGTTAGGGATTGTACTATTGCTGCTTTGAACAAAGATATGGATATAGCAAGGATACAAGCTTTTGCACAAAAGATGGAGGATCAAAGGCAAAGGAGAAGGACACAAGAGTCGGAAAGAGGGCAGTCCAAGAGGGCCAGATCTATGGGCCAGTTTACGCCATCCCAAGGTGAGTTTAGGCCTCGGTTTTCTAATAGACTGCCTAGGCCATCATCTTCCTCCTCTACAGCTAGCGCTCCACCTCGGTTTCAAGGGTCTAGGGCTAATCAATTTGGGCAAAGGAGTGAGAGTCAAGGCTCACAAGTAGCGGGGTACCAAGAACAGGGAAGTGCGAGCCAACCAAGACCTCCTAGACAGTTTTGTAAACACTGTGGAAGAAATCATCCAGGTATATGTCGGCTTGGAACAAATGTTTGTTTTTGGTGTGGTACACCGGGACACATGATGAGAAATTGCCCTCAAAGGGGCATGGGTAGCATGGCACAACCTACTGGATCGGTTGCTGCATCATCATCATCGGTGCCTTATTTAGGAAGGGGGCAACAAGTGCCTGCAGGTCGTGGTAGAGGTGGTAGAGGAACTGCTAGTTCTAGTGGAGTTCAAAATCGTACATATGCTCTAGCGGAACGACAGAATTTGGAGGCTTCACCTGATGTGGTTACAGGTACATTGTCCATCTTTTCATATAATGTATATGCATTAATTGATCCAGGCTCTAACATTATCATATGTAACTCCATTGATTGCTGGAAAGTTTGAAGGAACTCCAGAATTATTGGTTAAACCATTTGAAGTATTTACGCCAACTAGCGAGTCTATTATAGCTAGAAAAGTCTATCGTAATTGCATAGTAACTGTTTGTGACCGTAACACATTGGCTGACCTTGTTGAGCTAGATATGATAGATTTTGACGTTATAATGGGTATGGCTTGGTTGGCTTCATGTTATGCCACGGTAGATTGCCGAGCTAAGAGGGTGAGTTTCCATTTTCCAAAAGAGGCAGTCCTTGAATGGAAAGGTAATGTTGGGACACCAAGAGGTAAGCTTATTTCTTATCTTAAGGCAAAGAAGATGATGTCCAAAGGGTACATATGTCATCTAGTGAGAGTGAGAGATATAGATGCGGAGCCACTAGATCTTCAGTCTATTCCAGTGGTAAATGAATTTTCTGATGTATTTCCCGAAGAGCTTCCAGGTTTGCCTCCAGAACGAGAGATAGAGTTTGGTATTGATGTGATTCCAGGTACTCAACCCATCTCCATCCCTCCATATAGGATGGCCCCGACAGAATTACAAGAATTGAAGGAGCAATTAAAAGATTTGTTAGAAAAGGGATTCATAAAGCCTAGTATATCCCCTTGGGGAGCACCGGTTTTATTTGTACGTAAGAAAGATGGCTCATTGAGAATGTGTATTGACTATCGGCAGTTGAATAAGGTGACAATTAAGAACAAATATCCCCTTCCTAGGATTGATGATTTGTTGGACCAGTTACAGGGTGCTAAGTGTTTCTCGAAGATTGATTTGAGGTCGTCGGGTTATCATCAAGTAAAAGTCAAAGAGAAAGATATACCCAAGACAGCTTTCCGAACACGGTATGGTCATTTTGAATTTTTAGTTATGTCATTTGGGCTAACAAATGCACCAGCAGCTTTTATGGATCTGATGAATAGGGTGTTCAAGCCATTCTTGGACGTGTTTGTGATTGTATTCATAGATGATATCTTGGTCTATTCAAGATCAAAGTAGGACCATGCTAATCACTTGTGGCAGGTGTTACAGGTTCTTCGTGATCGTAAGCTATATGCAAAGTTTTCTAAATGTGAATTTTGGTTAAAATCTATGGCATTCTTGGGTCATATTGTCTCTGATGAAGGAATAAGGGTTCATACTCAAAAGATAGAAGCCGTGAAGAACTGGCCAAGACCTACAACACCTACGGAGGTTCGTAGTTTCCTTGGGTTGGTAGGTTATTATAGAAGGTTCGTTGAGGGATTTTCCTCTATTTCTGCACCCTTAACAAAGTTAACACACAAGGCAGCCAAGTTCCAATGGAGCGATGCATGCGAAAGAAGCTTCCAAGAGCTGAATAATAAGTTGACTTCTACACCTATATTGGTACTTCCAGAAGGCATAGAAGGGTATGCAGTGTATTGTGATGCGTCGGGAGTGGGCTTAGGATGCGTATTGATGCAGCATGGTAAAGTAATAGCTTATGCCTCAAGACAGTTGCGGCCACATGAGAAAAATTATCCAACCCATGATCTAGAGCTAGCAGCGGTTGTATTTGCTTTAAAGATATGGCGCCACTACTTGTATGGGGTTCATGTTGACATATATACGGACCATAAGAGCTTGCAATATATCTTTAAGCAGAAGGATCTGAATCTGAGGCAGCGAAGATGGCTTGAGTTATTAAAAGATTATGATGTTGATATCTTGTATCATCCGGGGAAAGCAAATGTGGTGGCTGATGCTTTAAGTCGTAGGACAATGGCAAACACCTATGGGCAGTCCATGGAAAGACAAAGAATAGCTAAGGATCTATACCAACTAGCTAGCTTGGGGGTTCGCCTTCTTGAATCTCAAGATGAAAGGATTATTGTGCAAAATGCAGCAGAATCCTCATTAGTAGTCGAAGTAAAAGAGAAGCAATATAAGGATCCTATTCTATTACAGCTTAAGGAGAATGTACAAAAAGGGGTGACAAGGGCATTTGAGCTTACGCAAAACAAAGTACTCCAGTGCCAAAACAGATTGTGTGTGCCTAATATAGATGGACTAAGGGAGAGAATTATGACAGAAGCACATCATTCAAGATATTCTATCCATCCGGGCTCAACTAAAATGTATCATGACTTGAAAGGAGTGTATTGGTGGAGTGACATGAATAAGAACATTGCAAAATTTGTTTCTAAATGTCCAAATTGTCAACAAGTTAAAGTAGAGCACCAAAAGCCTGGAGGTTATATGCAACATATAGACCTTCCAATTTGGAAGTGGGACATGATCAACATGGATTTTGTCACTGGTCTGCCTCGCTCATTTCGGAAATTTGACTCCATATGGGTGATAGTTGATAGACTCACCAAATCAGCCCACTTCTTGCCGGTTAAGGCTACTTATACAGTTGAAGATTATGCAAGGTTGTATATTAAAGAGATAGTTCGGCTACATGGAATCCCAATCTCTATTATATCTGATAGGGGAGCTCAATTCACCGCGAATTTTTGGAAATCATTTCAGAAGAGTTTGGGAACACAAGTGAATTTAAGTACGGCCTTTCACCCTCAAACGGATGGTCAGGCAGAACGTACAATCCAAACACTTGAGGATATGTTACGAGCTTGTGTATTGGACTTTAAAGGTAGCTGGGATGACCATTTACCACTTATTGAGTTTTCTTACAACAATAGCTACCATTCAAGTATCAAAATGGCACCTTATGAAGCTTTATATGGGAGGAAGTGCAGATCACCAATCGGATGGTTTGAAGTGGGTGAAACTACCTTATTTGGGCCAGATCTTGTTCATCAAGCTATGGAAAAAGTTAAGGTGATACAACAGCGGCTGGCAACGGCTCAAAGTCGATACAAATCATATGCAGATATTAGAAGAAGAGGGCTGGAGTTTGCTATAGGAGATTGGGTATTTTTGAAGGTGTCACCAATGAAAGGGGTGATGAGATTTGGTAAAAAGGGAAAGTTAAGTCCACGCTATATAGGGCCATATAATATTATTCGAAGAGTTGGCCAAGTCGCATATGAGTTAGAGCTACCCCAAGAGCTTTCAACAGTCCATCCGGTATTTCATGTCTCAATGCTTCGAAAGTGTATAGGTGACCCATCTCGTATTACTCCTATTGAAGATGTACAAGTTATGGGAGATCTCACTTATGAAGAAGTACCCATTGCTATTCTGGATCGCCAAGTTAAGAGGCTAAGAAATAAGGAAGTAGCTTCCGTAAAAGTACTGTGGAGAAACCAACAAGTAGAAGAAGTTACATGGGAAGCGGAAGAAGCGATGAAATCCAAGTATCCTCATCTATTTCAGTCCAATGAGAAAGGTGGAAGTGTCGAGTTGAGGCATTAACAAGTAAGTATAAGTCTATATATATTATCTGTCTAATAGTGGTACTTAACTTAGGCTTGAGCTTGTTTGGGCTGGTTAACTTTAATATCATTCGAGGACGAATGTTCCTAAGAAGGGGAGGATGTAACATCCCGTATTCTGCATATACTAGTCCTATTCATATATCACTTGATATAGCCTTGTCATATAGGTGAGGGACCGAGTTTCTTATATGAGCAGTGATAGTTTAATGTGTATTGGGAGGTGCTGTAATGCCCCATTCAGTTCAGCACGTAAACGGCCAAGTTAACCTCGACAAAAGTATTTAAACTCGAGATGGTAAGGTTGTATTTGAGTAAATATTTAGGGTGAAGTTTTAAGTTAAAGCAAAAGGGATTAGAAATTAGAAAATAGAATAAAATAAGAGAGTTGCTTGCTTGACTTAACTAAGCTAGTAGGTGACAAGTAGGTGCATCACCTACTTTGACTTATTGACCAGCCTAAAGAACTAGGTAGGTGCATCACCTACTAAGACTATTTTGACTAGCTTAGAGGGCCAAGTACACCCATCACCCACTTGAATAAATTCTGGCCCAAAGAAGTGAAAGAAAGGGAATGAATTGGCAGCCAAGGCCCAATAAGGTTAAGTCCAACAAAGCCCATGTAAAATGGCCAAGTAGGTGTATCACCTTCTTGACATTTTGTGGCTCAAAATGAGCAAGGAAAGTCGGCCAAAGCAGCCCCCCTTTAAAGGGGTTAAGACCAGCTCATTTCACTCATTTTAACTTGAAAAAAAACAGATTTTAGAAGTTCTTTCTTTCTCTCTCTCTTAGCTTCACATAGCAGCCATAAAATACCATTAGGGTTCTTAAGTATTCTCCCTCTTTTCAAGCTAAGCTGAAGGGGAGTTCAAGCTCTTGAAGAAGTACAAGTTAGAAGGACAGATTTTCAGAATTTAAGGTAAAGTTACTGCCCATTTTTACCCCTTTTTATATGCAAGTTTGATGGAGAATTCTGTATATGTTTGTGTCAAGAACCATGGGGTAGTGATTGGAATCCTTGAGCTAAAATACTTTCTTATTATGTTTAAGGATGTTTGGAATTGTTTTAGGAGCGGTTTTATGTGTATATATTTGGGACAGCTTGGTTGAACTTGTAAAAGGGTGTGTGAAGTTGTATTGAAGTATGGAAAGAGGGTGTGGTAATACACCACTTAATTGGGTGTTATGTTAACTTGCTGCCTGCACACCTTTGTATGTTATTTGGTATATGTTATGAAGTCGGAAGAGTTTCAAGGGACCTTATGAGAAGGTCGTACAGTATGTAGATATGTTTAGAAGGGAAGAGGTGAAAGGAACACTCTTGGTTTGATCAATTACGAGCTTACTGCCTAGTTACTGATTTAGTGGGATCAAGTAGCCCAAATTAGTTAACTAGCTACTAATACTAGTTTTGCCACGTATTTCATTGTAGATAAATAATCTGAAAGAGGGAAGCTTAATTCGTTGTAATATCCGAGTTACACAACAAGGTATGTAAGGTTTCTCAGTTTCATATTCCTTGGCATGAACTCTTATATTTGTGTTGTTACCAACGAAGTGAGTTTCCTAGTAAAGGTACTTTCAACAACAAGCTTTGTGAGTTATTCTCTAAGCCAAATGAGGTTCATTGTATCATATAAGCTCCTAAACAGTACGTTGATGTTACGTTTGTTCCTTATATCATTGTTACTGCCTTAAGTGCATGTCCACATGTCTTCTACTACTGGTCCATAGTTTTGAGCTCAATAAAGGTTACAACCACCAAAGTAACAATCTCAAAGATTAAAGAAACTAAATGAAGTAATCTGTATATGTGTGGGTGGCAGCCCAGGGGTGAAAGCCTAGCATGGGTCGATCCCTATTTGTGTACTTATGGGTGGCAGCCTAGGGGCGAAAGCCTAGCATGGGTCGATCCCAATTTGTATATTTATGAGGGCAGCATCCCAGGGGTTAAATTGCCTAGCATGGGACTCCTCTTCTACCACTGATCAGTTGGTCACGTGTATTACATGCCTTACAATGATCATAAAGCAAAGAAGAGTAACCAAAGAACGTAATATACATGATTTCGCAAGTGTAAGCGAATGTGATCTTCTGTTCTTATTTACATGTTTATGCACTGATACCTTATTCTATTTGAGCTCTTGTTTTCATATGGTTTACTTTATGCCTTATATATTCAGTACATTCTCTCGTACTGACGTCCCTCATGGGGACGCTGCATTTCATGCCGCAGGCACATGTACTCTGGCTAGTAGACCTCCCCAGTAGGAGCACAGGACACTCGGCTGCTGTTGGTGAGCTCCAGGTTGATTCGGGGCTTTACCGAGTCTTTGGTATATATTTTGGGTATTGTATAGTTAAGGGTAAGGCGGGGCCCTGTCCCGACCTAAACTAAGTTTGTCTATCTTGTAGAGGCTTTGTAGACCAATGTTAAAGTAAAACTTAGTTATGTCTTTGCTCTTAACAGTTGTGGCCTCGATGGCCAGATCGTGTACATAAGTTTTGGGCCTATCTATGTTGGTCTTGTTATTCAGGCAGCTTATCTATAGTCAAAACTTCTTAATTGTCATAGTTATATGCATGATGAATCACAGGTTATAAGCTGGTTCTCTCGGGCCTTTAGGGCATCGAGTGCCTGTCCGTCTAAATGTAATTTGAGGCGTTACAATTTACTCTCATTGTGACCTTGTTTTGCACAATCTTCATTTAGATAGCTCCATGTCCCTTGGGTACGACCCCGACACTCATTGGGAATTATAAATTTTTTTTTGATGCATGATACTCGTGACCTCCAACTTTGGGGAGCACGATTTGAGAATTCATCACCTCCCAAGGAGTTCTTGATTTAATGTCGCAACTGGATGATAGTACCTAAAATCAATCATTCTTTGGATTGGTGATGGTATCACTGGGCAGCGTCCCTTTCATCCTTGAGTTCATTTGGGTCGAGAGGTTGTTCATTTGGGCCTCAAGATGCTTGATCGAGGCTGAGTGAGAGCTCACAGTTTGATGAAGTGTTGAAACTTCACTCTTTAGCTCACTCGCTACAGTATATGTTGTATCCACCTTTTTGAGAACCAAATACAACATGTCCTCTAGCTTGGAATGATCGGGGTTGCTTGTGACCAGTTGGTAGAGAGATGCTGCTTTGTTTGGAGGTACATAGGGATTTGAGATCTGGTGATTGAAGCGATCACCATCTTTGTCTCTATCCCTCCAATTTCCATCCCTTTCCTTATCTCTTATCCAACCTTGGTTCCTTCCCTTGGGTGATAATACCTGGGACAAGAACCCACCGACATAAAACATAGTTTACCATCAACAACTTTCATCAGCTCATCATCACTTGCTTTAATTTCTGGTGTACTTATCGCATTCACATCTTTCACACCACCTGCTCCCATAACATGCTTGGCATCAAATCAATCTGAGTCATCATCTTGGCCATTGACTCATCTCGCTCTTTATCTCTTTTTCTCATTTCATTGGTCAAGATGGATGAAGGTACTACCAAAATGGGAACATCTACTTCGCTCGTATGCCAAGCCTGGTTGGTCTTAGTCATTTGCTCTAATAGAGTCGAGGCAATAACAAACTCTAAGTCCATGAAGGTGCCACCTCCAAGGTTTTAAGACACCGACTTATTCATAGAGTTCAATGATCGATAGAAGATTTGGAGCAATACATTGTCCGGCAACTCATGGTTCAGACACAAGACAAGCATCTTTTTGAACCTTAACCAAACCTCATGTAGAGGCTTATTTGGGAGTTGCCTAAAGTTGGTAATATTGTCTCTTAGCTACATCATTCGAGATGGATAAAGAATCTCGATGTAAATTCCTCAACCAACTTGGCCCAAGATGTGATAGATTCATCCGACAATTCTTCCAACCACGTTGTGGCTTCCCCCGTCAAGGAAAAGGGGAATAGGTGTTACCGGATGGACTTTTGGGAGATATTTTGAAATATGAATGGTTGGCAAATTTCCAAAAAATTCTGAATATTCCGGTTGGCATCTTCATGTGCTGCTCCACCAAATATGCCTTTCATTTGGATCAAGTGGAGCATTGTGCTAGTAACATGAAAGACAACATTTTCCACTGTGGGGGTAGGCGGATTGCACCCACACCCCCTTGAATCATAGGCTCAGCTTCATTTGCATCCATGAAGCCTTCAACGCTCTCGTTATCGTCTGCCTCACTTATTGTCTAGCCTGGTCGATCACAACACAAAGAACAAATAAAAGTAATTGAACAAGTACTCTAAAAGTGATTTCAAATCTACAATAAAAAATAGCTATCAAATCAAGTCCCCGACAGAGGCACTAATTTTCATAATGCTCAAACGAACTCTCCAATTAGGAGGTATCAGTGATCGCCAAGAAAAACACATTTATAAGTACCCAACAGATGTCGGGGTTGTACTCACAGAGACTTGTAGATAGCACAATGTTGATTTTATAGAAAGGACTTCACTAAGAGAGTAAGTGTTTAAATACAATAAAGTAAAGGATTGGGGGGAATTGGGAATTTTGTCACAAAAATCCAATTCAAGCAAGACGGTAAAGTAAAAAGGGTGTACAAATGAGAGTAGATGACTAGGGATGTGCATCCAATGGGGCTCTAATATGGGATATGGTGATTGCCTATTCATGCGAATTCTCGCTCAGTGACATATGTAGCCTTGGTTATGGGTATGGTTTTTCATCTCTTGATCAACAACCATATATCCGACAATCTAGATTAAATCACTATCGATTTAACAACAAAGCAACCAAGCTAAAGCTTAGGGAGGGTATATTATTTCTAGCTTAGACCCTTACATGGGTGATTCCGTCGATATGAGCTATTTCTAGCTTCAATATAAATGGAATCCCAAGTTCCCACTAGTAATTTCACATCCGAAGCTATGAAATTCTCTTTCAAGCAACAACATAACCAAGTAAGGAAAATCAATGTTTGTAACCACCTATTTTAGGATTAAAACGTGGTGAAACTACTAGACCCATGTCTAATAAGCAATTATAAGCGAGAATTAGCAACATCCACACCCATTTGTCAAGCACCCATTATCAACACATCCCTAGACAATGAAATTCGCTACTCATACTAAAGGAAGGAGATATACCAATTCGGTAAGTCAAATTCCTCTTTATTCAAGTGTAATTTCAATATCTAAGCTCGGTTTTGTACACAAATGGTGAACTAAGAATTGGAAGAGGGAATTGATTGAAACCCTCTTCTTATTTTTAAAGAGGAAACTTGTTCTCACAGATAAATTACTCAAGAGTATTCAGATCTGAAGAATTATATTTACAATTATGCCTAAAATTGGTTTAAATACTTTCCCAAAAATACCCTTCGGGTGATGTGTGGCGCGATGTGCGGTTTGCACATCATGATGTGCACGTCGTATACCCTCTTCAGTTAAACCAGTGACTTCAGCTGGCTTAGGAGATGTCATGCAAAGGAGGTGCGATTCATACCATGAGTTGTGCGGGTCACACATCGATCACACCTCGTAACAAATTCTTCTGTCGATGCAAGGCTCCATGCAGTGAGAGGTGCGGAACGCACCAAGGATTGTGCGTGTCGCAAAAGTTCCATCTCTCGAGGAAGAATCTCCATGCGATTGGTGGTGCGGAACGCACCAAGGATTGTGCATCTAGATGTCTTTACAATTGAATCTAAGTGTCCTATTTATAATGTGGGATAAAATGCACCCGTCGGGAACAGGGTCCGTGACGCGCTGCCTATCACAGAGACTAGCCAATGTGTCACGCTACTTATCACGGATCAGCCAGCATGACACCCCCAAAATGCAGCAAGACACTGGAAATTTGTTTTCATTTAGCTGCATCACCTCCGTGACATGCCCATAAAATGGAGCTTAGCCTCCGTGGCACAGGGGTGTTTATTCGCTTCCCATTTTTGCCTCCAACGTAATCGTTCCACCTTATTTTGTGTACCAATGGTTTGTAGTTTATTCGTAGGCTATAATTTACTTCCATAGCTCCTCCAACGGTCTCCTACAATAACTCATGAAACACATTAGTCCATATAACAAAATAGAGTTCATCAAAGTACACTAGAATAGGCATAGCTCAAGCTAGCAACACTAGTTTTCTCGTCTAAACTTTATTTGATCATTTTGACTCATGACTTGTTCCAAATTCACCTAAAATACTATAAACATGTACGTTAGCCATAAAGTATGCACTTACACCATAAATACCTCAATAGCACATCAGGTTGTCCTCAAGACTAGGCCAAACGTGCATATATAATGACACTAAGGTGTATAAAGACGCCTAAGATCACCACTCCATACTTAAAGCCTTGTTCATACTCGAACAACTCTTTACACTAATAAAACTTGAGGAATACTCCAACATTACACTAAGATGCTCAAGCTAGAACTACAACGATCACATGAATAGAAAGTTCTAAATTCAGCATGCCATATTACAACTGAAATCACATGAATATTACTTCAAGACTTCCTAGCCTCAAGAATTGACTCTCCTCAGTTGGCAAACACATGCATAATACTCAACAAGATGATCATATAAGTCACCTATCTATCATCAAACATGTGCCCTCACCATAAGAGAGTTACCCATATTCACTCACACATATGCAAATTTTCACACGAATGGGTGTAGGAATCAAATTTTGCTCACTCATACAAAGAATTCACATGTCACATGAGATGAACCATAGGCTTGCCCATAGTGTAATACTCCACTAATATCAAAATGTCAAAGCTCAAGATCAAGTAGGACTTTAAGGATTGTAATGTAGGCTAAGGGACGTGTAGGAACTATTTGGTTAAGAATAGTGACTATCTTTCCTAAGAGCTTTAATACATCATATTTTACATCAAACTCATCTTCAACCAACCTATTTAGGGCCATTATTATCTTCCCAACTTTCTTTTTTTTCGCCTCATCTTTACAATTTAGCTTACACATCTTTAGTAGAGAGTATTTGCTATTAATACATGACTCACTTCTTTTGATCAATCTATCTTTTTCATTTCATTACTCCCTACCGACAACATATAAGTTTTTTCAACACACCAAGAGCTATTTCCTTGGGGCTTCACTTTACTTTTACATCCTCAATCGTACACTCCTTAACATCTTAATTTTTCAACTAACGCGCTTAGGAGTTTTGGATCAAACTGCTGTCAATTGAAAGAAATGGAAAAGCTATACATGAGGCTACCAAAGAATAGTCTACATGCTTAACGGGGCTAGCTAAGGTCATGCACAAAGGGTAGATAAAGAGGGTACAAAATATGTCTATCAAAGAAATGCCTATATCATCTCCTAAACTCAACATTCTTTATTTCGCTTTGCAAACATATAGGGCAAGTTCTAGACACCAAAATGCAATCATGGAATAACAAAAACCTCACTCACACTTGGCACATGTTCAAATCAAGCAGGGTACTTATAGACTCTTAACCAAGCAATTGCAAAAATTCAACTTTAAGCCAACAAGAGTCAGATAAAAAATCCTAGGTGTCTCACAGTAGTTATTCAGTTTTTCACATATGCCATAGAATTAAACACCAATTTGCACAAGTAATCATGTGTAGCCCCTAGAAAGAGCATATCTATTTAATCCTAATGACAAAATTTTTAAATTTACTCCTAAAAATTTAAAAAGGATACTAGGTTCAAATGGATTCTCCTCGAAAAAGAACCAAAAAGAAATATCGAGGAGTGGGTGAAGTGTGCTTCTACTAAATCGACCAAACACAAAAACTAAAAACAAACGAAGACAAAATCTTTTTGTAATTTGTTCAATATACTCAAAAACATGCAAATAAGTAAAAATAGAAATCCTATAGCGCACTTAACCCTAAACAAATCGGGAAGATTTCCACCTCACACTTAAAACCATACTTTGTCCCCAAAGTATAAATTAAAAGTACAGCTAGAAATACTCCCTGCGGCCTCTAGGCCTATCTAGTAGCATCAAGTCCATGCAAGGGGTCCGGAGCATCCCACACCTTATGCTTTCTATGCTTCTTAGCTGTGATATGAGGTACTCAGACATCCCTTCGACCTGTCGACACAACACAAAAAACAAAACAAATGGTGATACTAAAGAAAAACTAAAAAGAATAAAAATACTACCTTAACTTGGATTGCCTCCCAAGCATCATGATTTATTGTCGCGGCACTGTTGACACCCAATTTTTACCCGCCACATTACCAATTAATCTTGAGCCTTTTGAATTTTAAATAATTTTCGAAATAATTATTTTATAAAAAGGGATAAAACATTTTCCAAATCAGATTTATAATAGTTCTGAGTAATAATTTATATCTTTCATGTTTAATTACATGGAATTTATATAAGTTTACTTAAAGAATTATTTTAAAGTTTAATTTCATAAGAAAATCCTTTTAGGAGATTAAAACGTTGATTTTCCTCTAACTTAATTCAAAATGAGAGACTAATGGAATAAATTAACTTTTCATAAGTGTTAAGTGAGGTAATTATGTGTTAAAACATTTTAATTTCAAATTGTTTAAATTTAAAGAAGCTCAAAAGGTTAATTGTAATTAATTCGGCTATATTCCTATTCTAGTCTAAACTCTTTAAATTATTTAAATCCTAGCCGGATTTTTACTAAATTACAATCAATTTTGTTATCTCCTTAACCTTTTGGCCACATTTGCATTATTTAAATATCCCCTTTTGTGATCATCCGCTTGGGCCAACCAACAATCTGCCCAACCCACCTCAATCACCTAACCCGCCCGGCCCAACTCCTCACCAGCAAACATATACTCACACTCACATATACTCCTCTACACACACCTATATACCTATACTTACTATATTTTCTCCCCAAAAACTTCTCACGCGTCCCACTCTTTCCCTTTTCCCAAAGAAAGAACGCGTAGTACCTCCACAACACGCCTGTACTTCATCTTCTTCATCGGTTTCTCACAGAAACCAGACGAAACCCTAATGCCTCAAGCTCCAATGACAACAACAGCTCCAACAGCTCTAACAAATTCCCAAATATCGTCCAATTCCCCTTCATCTCCGTCAAAATTGAGCTGGCAAAGAACCAAGAAGGTTCTAGAATCAGACAACTGGCTCTTCTGAACGTTCCTTATCCCTTCAATCGCGGAGAAATCACCCCGAATTTATACCAACAGTACACGTGTTGGCTCAACTTGGTTGGTTTTGATTTTGAATTCAAATTGTCCAAAGGTTTTCACCTGAAAATACCCTCTGTTTTCCCCTCTCTTTTCAACAAAAATTCCTATATAAACCCCTCATGAGGAAAGGAATAGGGGATGGATTTTGATTTCTTGGTTTTTCATTGGAGAACCACTCTCTAAACCCATCAAAGAAATGAAAAGTTTCAGAGATATAAACCCTAAAAAGTTCGTGTACATCCGGCGAAACAAGCTAAGTTTCCGTGATTAAAGGTCATTTCTGACGAAGCTCGTTGTCCCGTTCGCTGCCCAAGAAAAGGTAATCTCTCCGTTCAATTCTTCCTTCCTTTACTTTATTATTGAAACTCTAGGGTGTTTTTCCGACTTGTGTTGTTTGATTTGGTGTTAAGGAATCGCAAATGAATGTTCAGAATCTCTCTATTTGAAATTGTTATCAAATATGAAAATGCTAGTGTTCTCCGTTTTACTCTTTCTTCCTTTCTCTATTTTCATCTCCTTATAAGAAATACTTTCCTGTGTAAATGTCAGTATGATATATTTTTGTTGTCTAAAAGGAGGTTTTAAAATTGTCTTGTTGTTGCAGAAAAGATACTAAACCTATGTTGTCAATTTGTGGAGTTGTTGTAATGTTTAAACTCAGAAAAACTAACTGATACTTTTCATTGTTTTCATAATTGTTCATTTGTTATATAAGTGTACATCCATTGATATAAGTGCTGTTCTGGTGTTCGTATAAGGATCTTCACTTAAAGAACTAATTCATCAAGCATAATAAGGTTGTTTTCATTTTCTTTTTCTGTAATTGGCTGGTTTTATTTTTCCATGAATATGCAAATGTATGAATTTGGGCTGATTCGTTTGGTCTGACTTAATAAAAATCTTTTTGGTGTGTCTTATAATGTATGTTTTCACACTACTCATGTTCAAAGTCTCACTGCTTTTAGTCACTTCGATAATGTTTTAGGTTTCTCTCATTTGAGCCATGTTTAATTGCACAAACCTTCTCTTTATTTCTAAAACTTGAATATTTATATTTGGATAGATGTTGAACTTTAAACGCAATATGCTCTGCTAGTCTTCATCCCTTTCTCTTCTTCCATTATATGGCATGTCTGTTTCTTTAAGTAGAGGTTGTTCTAGTTGTTAAGTTTCATCACGTGATCTAGCATGTTAAATTCAAACAATTAGTTTTTCCCTCCATGCTTGACTATATAACTCCCTTCTTCTCTTTGAAAACCATGTTCTTGGCTAGGATTGAATCTCGGAAATGACCTTGAATACACTGTCTTATTACTAGTTGTAAGCATGATTTGCATAGTGTGTGAAGAGCATTTCTTTGCCATCATAATATTTTCCTCCGTTTTCCTTTAACATATACTTAAATATGATTTCTTAAAACTGGCCTTTGTTAGCAAAATGTAGCTTCCCATGTGTAACTTTTCCTTGAGAATGTGATCACAAAGCGTAAAATATTGTCAAATTCGTCACCAAGTGTAGCTTTAGATATACTGTTGTTCTTGTTAAAACGGCTTTGGATATTAATATAAACATGCTGAATTTTCCTGAAACAGTCTATGTGATTCAGTTAATGTGCTTGAGTAAAGTTATATTTTTTTCCGTCCAATTGGTTCGACTCATGATGTTTAAATGTCGTTATTCTTTTCTGTTGCCTCTTTCCCTTTCTCCCCTTGATCGAACCATAGCATTTAGCTTTTAAATTAGGAGACCCGCAGTGAATCCTGAAACTACTGTACCCACTCTCCAGATGAACATGCTTAGTGAAAATGAAAGTATTGGCTATTCTTTCTTGCTTGGCTTAGGATTTTACTTGGTTTGGTTGCTTTTATGTTTTGGTATTCATGTTCTTGGTCACTATGCAAACCAGCTCTTGCATACAAAGCAAGCATGAGTTATGGTCTGAGCAGGCCATTTTAAGAAGTTTGTTTGAATCGAACGAAATTAAAATATCTTTATCTGCTTTTGGTTAACTTCTTGGATCTCTTTAAAACATATCAGAAATTACTGCTTGGTTCTCTTCGTTAGTCATATCCATATGTGTGTGATCAAGTGTGGTACATAACAAGTCTTTGAAGTAAAGAAAAAATAGGCCAAGCCCATAGCAAAGCAGCAGCGACAGGAACAGCCCAAGATGGGTTAAAATTGAAGATATTGGACCAAGTCTAAAGTTGACAACAAGTGGGTCTTAAAAGCCCAAGTTAGATTTAGGACAGGTTTTGACAAGAGTCCAATTTCAGATTAAGCCGAATCCTTAATCAAATGCTCTTTCTCTTTAACTCTTTTCTGTTTCGTTATTCTAGAATATTTTCTTGTATTACTTGAACTTTAACTTAAAACTTAGTTAAGTTACCCCAAATGAGTAAGCATTTCCGATTTAAGTTTTTTATTGCTTCTTAATGTAAAAACAGTTAAACATTCACATGTTTTTCTAAAGAAATTGACAAAAGCATGTTTCTCTCTTAAAATTTGACCATTTATATATTTTCTCTTAATAGTTTCAATCTTCTTTTATCAAGGTATGTCTACCATGTTTTCTAAAGTCAAATTTAAAACAAGATGTTTTCTCATGATAATCATCTCTTCTTTTCAAAAGTTAGTTAAATAAGTTGTTTTCAAACAAGTCCAGATAACCGCGAGTTAGCGGATACCCCGAGTGCCTTCAAAACCCTCTCGGGATATTAATTTGAATTCTTACCCTTAATCTAGAAATTTTTCTAAGTCTTTATCTGTTTTAGACTTTGAATTTTTTTTACAAGTTTTTCTTGGTTTTCTTTTTTTATAAAAACTAAGTGGCGACTCTTCTTTAAAATTGAAAACATTTTGGAAACTTTAATTTGGATTTTTGAAATGATTTTCAAATGCAAGTCACTTTTCCCGAAAAACAGGCACCACTCCCATCACAACTCTCATTCCCATTCTCTTATTCTCCTTCTCCTACTCGGGGTCTATCTTCTCCTTCTTTTTTGCCCTCGTGTGCTCATACTCGAGATCTGTGGCTTTTCTTATGCCCACATTCTCAGAATTTCGTTCAGGTCTCTCAGGTTCAGGCTTATTTGTCAATCTGGACAGCTCTATGAGAGAGTCTTAAGAGGTAATTAGAGGTACGCTCTTCTCTACCCTACACTCATCCACTTCCATAGATGTGATCATGCACAAATCTTTGTAGTGTGAGGGTGTGTTGAGTGCTTTGTGCACTCTAAAGACCATCTCTTCATCATTTAATCTCATCTTGAGCATGCCCTCTCTTACATCAATGAAAGCTACATGCCGGTAGCAAAGAATGGATGTCCCAATATGATTAATACCCTGTCATTTTCATTATAATCAAGAACAAAAGTCAACAGGAATAATGAACTTACCAACCTTGATGAGAGCATCCTCTATGATTCCTTCAGGGACAGCTCTAGTCCTGTTTGCCATTTGTAGCACAACTGAGGAGGGCCTTGGCTTCACCAACCCAAGAGTATTAAATAATGAGAGGGGCATCAAATTGATGTTTGCCTCTAAATCACTCAAGGCTTGGACAATATCACTTTCACCAATTTTTATAGGGAGGGTGAAACTCCCAAGATCCTTGAGCTTTATGGGCATCTTGCTCATCACTACTGAACTTCACTCTTTAGTAAGTGCCACAGACTCAATATCAGCCAATCTTCTTTTATTTGCCACCACATACTTCAAGTACTTAGCATACTTAGGCATTCCCTGCAAAACATCAAATAAAGGAAGGTTAATGTGAAGTTCTCTGAATATGTCAAAGAACTTCTTAAAATATGCATCTTCTTTTGCTTTCTTAAGCTTTTAACGAAAGGGTGGTGGTGGTATGTTTTGAGACTGTTCAACTGGCTTTACCTTAGGGTACTAAGACTTCCCCGCTTTATCAGCTTCCTTGGACTCAACTCTCTTGCCTGCCTGCCCAGGTGTGGCTAATTCTGATTGCACCTTATGATTTTTCCTTGGAGGTGTGTCACTCAAATCTCAACCACTCCTCAAAGTGATTGCCATTACTGTCTTTGGCTTTTCTGTATCCCTAGGAAAAACCCCGTGGGGTCTTGTGTAATGTGCTTTAGCAAGCTGTCCCATTTGAACTTCTAATGTCTTTGTGGCTAACTGTTGATTTTTATATCAGCAGCCATCTGTGCTTGATAAGAAGCAATTTATGCTTGATTAGCCATGATCTTCTTCAATATTTCCTCAATAACGTTGGCTTGAGTGTTTTTCTGCATACCTTGATGCTACTAAAACTGCTGAGGTTAAGCCTTATTAGTTCCCCAAGAGCAAGTGGGCTGACTCTGCCAGTTGCGATTGTAGGCATTACCATAGTTTTGATTACTTTTTTGTGCATTGCAAATAAAATTTATTGATTCCTGATTCGCACCACACAAGTCTACTGAATAACCACTAATAACACAAGTTTTGCACCAAGTTTGAGCCTGCTGCAATGCATTTACCTGAGCCTGAGGTTGAGCCACACTCAACTTGTTGAACTGAGCCATCATCTAAGTCTGAAAATTGGCCAACTGTGCTGCTTATACTGTGGCACTATCTATCTCAATCATACCTGCATGCTTTTTTATCGTATTTCTAGACATGTTTCCATTCCACTCTAGATTGCCTTGTGCAATGTTATTTAAGACAATATACATCTCATCATAGGTCTTTTCCGAAGCTTGACTACCTTTCACTGAATCTAGAAAAATCTTTTTACTGTGGTCAATGCTTTCAACAAAGGTGTGAGCTAATACCTCATTAGTCTGATGGTAGTGTGGGCAATCTCTGAGAAGAGACTTGAATCTATCCCATGCATGATAGAGATTCTCGTCTGGCTTTTGCTTAAAACTCAAGATTTCACTTCTTAGGTTTGCAGTTTTGCCTGATGGGAAGAATCAAATAAGAAACTTCTTTGCCAGATCATCTCAAGTAGTGATTGAATTTGAAGGTTCTACCTTCAACCATTTCTTTGCTTCACCCAATAGTGAGAATGGGAAAAGTGTGAGTCTCACGTAGTCTGTGGAGACTTCTACGAGAATAAACATGTCACTAATCTCCAGAATGTTTTGGAGATGAACTTGTGGGTCCTAATGTGACAACCTTGTAAACTACTCGTTTGTGTGCAACAATTTCACCATATTCTATTTTAGCTCGAATCGGCCTCCTACTGCCGGCTTCTGAATACATGAGGTCACATTAGTTATGAGTGGGATTGCCACTTCGCGCACTATCCTATGAGTTGGTGGTGTTTCCTCTGCCATGACTGTAGGAATAGTCTCCGCCTGTTGAACTTGAGAGATTGGATTGAGAAGTGCTACTTCTCCCCTTGCTTGGTGCAAGTGTTGCTCAGGTTCGAGAAGTGGTTCAACCACTTCCTTATCACTTTCCAGCTTACTCGAGATTAAAACTTGTACCTCAAAATTCAGTAGCTAAGATCAAGTTGTCAGTACTTGTCAAATGAAACAGTACAAACAAAAATTAGAAGGTTTCTAATTTTTCACGTCCCCGATAATGGAGCCAAAAAAACTTGTAGTGTCCCAAGTGCACATGCAAGTGTACGTGGTCGTGCAAGTAGTAAAGTGGCTCTTGCAAGCTGAATATCGATCCCACAGGGACTTGGTGTTTAGAAAATAATCCAACCTAAATATTACTATTTGAATTAAACAAATGTTATTCATAACCAAGAGTTTGAGTTTTGCTTATATAAACTAAATACTAGAAATAACGATGATATAAAATTCGAATTGTAAACAATATAAGGAGAGGTCAAGGGTTGAGGCATTCACTACACATTCATGCTTAACTATGGTGTATAGCCGATATTAGTGTTCATCATGATTGTTGATCTACGGGATTGATATTATAACCTGGGAATGGTCATCCTCTAAGTCATCTACCCAAATTAATCTCACAACTACATCATTGAGCGGGGATGTGAGTCTTTAATTTGGGTGCATTAAATTATCTTCCCATTTTATTAACCAAGTGGGGCATTTAGGTATATCTCTATCCTAACCGCAAATCATTCTTTACAATTTCTAACTAACAACAAAAGATATGATCCACACTCCCGACGCTCTTTATTCCATCCCTCAACTCCTATGGTCAATTGGTTTTGAGACTATGATTTATCCTAAAGTTCATGACGCTTTAGAATAGTTAAAACAAGAACATCAGAACAATCACATGACAAGATAAACAATTAAACCAACTATATAACCATAATCAAACAATCATGTTGTAGCCTCAACACTAGAAAGAGTGTGTTTAGGCACTCATAATCTAATTCGAGATTACAAAATTGATGTAGTTCATACAAGAATTAAGTAAAAAGAAAGTAAGGAATAAGAACCCTAAGGCAGCCTCCTCCTTGTGTTTATGCAATCCAAAACCATCTAGATGTCCTTACAATTGAAGCTAAGTGTCCTATATATAGTGTAGAATAAATTACACCCTTCGAGAATAGGGTCCGTGACACGCTGCCTATCATGGAGACCAGCCAACGTGTCACGCTGCTTATCACGGAGATCAGCCAGCGTGAGGTGTGAAAAATGTGTCAAGCCACTAGAAATTTGTAGTCATTCATCTGCATCACCTCCGTGCCATGCCCATAAAATGGAGCTTTGCCTCCGTTGCACAAGGGTGTTTATTGGCTTCCTATTTTAACCTCCAACGTAATCTTTCCACCTTGTTTTTTGTCCCAATGGTTTGTAGCTTCTTTGTAGGCTCCAATTTTCTTTCATAGATCCTCCAAATGTATTCTACAATAACTCATGACACACATTAGTCCATATAACAAAATAGAGTTCATCAATATACACTAGAATAGGCATAACTCAAGCTAGCAACACTAGTTTTCTCGTCTAAACTTTATTTGATCATATTGGCTTATGACTTGTTCCAAATTCAACTTAAACACTATAAACATGTACGTTACCACAAAGTATGCACTTATACCATATATAACTCAATAGCACATTAGGTTGTCCTCAAAACTAGGTGAAATATGCATAGATAATGACACTAAGGTGCATAAATATGCCTAAGATCACTGTGTCAGTGTGATATATATTCTAGTAGCTAGCCAAGTATGTTGTTTTCCTCTTGTATCCTTCTGTTCTAGCTTCCATATACTTATTCATTATTTTCTGTGACTAGTTACTTCTATTCTTCTACATTACTGCCTTTATATCTTATATGCTCCCAGTCGGCCTATGATACCTACTAGGTACCCATTTCTTTGCAATTGGTGATCATATTACACTCTGTATCTCCCAGTGTAGATCCTAGTGTGGGCAATCACTGTTAACTTATGGAGACTCATGCGAGGAGAATTTTTGACTGTCCCAGGCAGAGGGTAAGCTCCTCACTGTCGGAGCTTAGCTTTTAATTATATTTTATATTATGTACTCTCCTACTACTCGAAGACATATGTATAAAATATTTTTGATCCTTTTGTACTCTACTGATATAGTTTCGGCTTATATACTAAGATACTAGGTTTAGGTGTTGGTTTAGCTTACGCTTATGTATTTCTGTTGCGTATTTCTTTATCTTGTTCTCTTGCTTCTTCTATTTATGTTGTTCTTCTGATTACTTGTTAGATAGTAGCCCATTACTAGTCGTTCCGACCTATGGAGATTAGTTTGCCTACTAGAGGGTTGTAGGTGTCATTATGATCGAGAAATTGGGTCATGACAGCTTGGTATTAGAGTTCTAGGTTCACCAGTGTCATCGATATAGGAGCCAATGTCTAGTAGAGTCCTCCGTATTGGGGCAAAGACGTCTGTACTCAATCTTTGGGAGACTACAGTGGTATTATAGGAAACATGGACTTTTTTTTGTTTCTATCTCGTGCATGTATCCTTACAAGTTTCTTAAATATCACTTGTTCTAGTTCACTCTTCCGTAGATAGTTTGTACGAGATCTTCGGCACCAGGCGGAGGAGGGCCTTCGACTCCTACACCTCTGACTCCAGCTAGGGGTCGGGGAGGTCATAGAGAGGAAAGGCTTGGCCTCCAGAAGATGAGGCTTTTTTCGTAAGGATAGAGTCATTGTATTCTCGAGTACTAATTCTTTTTTAGGATGGTATTCTATTGAATAAAGGCTACCTTCTTACTTGGAAGGATGGGGTAGACAGATATAGTACGATTGGATTGATGGATGGTGCACTATCTCTATCATTACAAAATGGGGAGCAAGAGCTTGTGCAATGGATGGAACTGGAAGAACCTCAGCATTTGGAGCTGCAGTAGCAGGCGGCTCTCCAAACCTCGATGCACCCAGGGATGCCCCCTGAGTGGATGTATGTTCTATCTCAGAAGGATGATCCCCGATCATACCCAAAAGCTGTAGAAGCAAACCCCAAATACCTGCTGACTAAACTGGGGTTGATGTAGAAGTTGGTGCTGAAGCTAGAACTACAGCTCGTGGCACCTGGGGTGTCCCCTGGAGCCGAAGGCGTTGGGTAGGTTTCCGAGATTGGCTCCACCTAGGTTCACTGGTACTTTTTGTAAGGATCCATATGACTTCATTACTACTTGTGAGGAGATGCTACATCACTTGAGGGTTTTAGAGACTTACGGAGTCGGCTATACTACTTATCAGTTGGAGGGCCTAGCTAAGTTATGGTGGAGGGCCCAGATTGCTTGCAAATCATCTTCTTCACCTCCATTGTATTGGTCAGAGTTCTATGAGGCCTTTATGGCCAAGTTCTTGCCACAGAGCGACAAAGAGAGTCATAGGGAGTAGTTCACTAGGCTTATGCAGGGATCCATGCACGTATCTGAGTACAAGACCCATTTCCATCAGCTGGCTCCATTTGGGGCCATGATTATGCCTCCCAATCTTGATAGAGTTTGTAGGTTTATTTGGGGATTGCGGACAGAGTTTAGAGAGCCAGGAGAGATATTAGTTGCTAGTGGTCGATCAATTCAAGATATTGCAGACTATGTCTATACTATAGAGGATTTATATCACCGTAATTCGAGGTTCAGAGATAAGAGGCCTCGACATCAGGGAAGCTACAATTGTTCCCATCACAGTGATATGGATTCAGGCCAGTGAGGCAAAAGTTATCAGCCACATCAGCACTAGTGTAAGTCTAGTCAACCAGTTCAGGCTTCACTTCTGTCTTCTGATGGGTCTCAGTTTGAGCAGGGTCAGAGTAGTCAGTAGGGCTATAGTGGTCAGTCTTCGAGGGGTATAATATCTGAGGCATCAGGCCATAGTGGTTATACAGGTTCATCTGGTTTTCCTCGGCATTCTAGACTAGCAGAGGCTTGCTTTGAGTGTGGAGTTATTTGGCATTATGCTAGAGATTGCCCCAAGAGCAGTACGGTTCAGCCTGTTGCTCAGACGGCTCAACCATTAAAAATAGTTCAGCCACTGGCTAGAGGAGGTGGTGGACAGGCTAGAGGTGGTGCCCTGCATGGTAGGACAGGTAGTAGGTATGGCGATTGGTCAGATGGTGGTCATCGTCAGTTTTATGCAATACCTGGGAGATCCAAGGCAGAGGCCTCAGATGCTGTGATTACAAGTATGATTTCTTTATGCCGTCAGCCAGCTCTTTCTTTATTTGATCTTGGATCTACTTGCTCATATGTTTCTGCCTACTATTTGCCTTATTTGGGGTTGGCTAGTGAACTATTATCTATGCATGTATCTGTTTTGACTCCAATAAGAGATTCTTTAGTAGTAGATTAGATTGTGAGATCTTGTATGGTTTTTGTTGGTGATTTGGAGACTTGGGGTGATTTTATGATTCTTGATATGTTAGACTTTGATGTGATTCTGGGCATGGATTGGTTGTCCCCTCACCGTGTGGTTTTGGTTTTCTATGCCAAGACCATTACCATAGACATGCCTGGCATATCCCCAGTTGTGTGGTAGGGTTCTATGAGTTGTGCACCGTCTGGGATCGTCTCTTGTCTTTGATCTAGGAAGTTGATTTCTCATGAGTGTTTGGCTTATCTAGCATATGTCTGAGATGCTAGTGCCAACCCTTCTTCCTCTGAGTCAGTTCTTGTGGTTAGATATTTCCTAAATGTGTTTCCAACCGACTTGTCAGGCCGTCTACCTGAGAGAGATATTGATTTTGTTATCGAGTTAGTGTTTGGCACCAGGCCTTTTTCTATTTCTCTTTACTATATGATTCCTGCTGAGTTGAGAGAGCATAAGGAGCAGCTCCTGGACTTGTTTGTTAAGGAATTCATTAGGCCGAGTGTGTCACCTTTGGGTGCTCAAGTTCTCTTCGTGAAGAAGAAGGATAGGTCTATGAGGATGTGTATTGATTATCGGTAGCTGAATAAGTTGACTGTGAAGAATAGGTATCCAATGATGTGGATTGATGACTTGTTTGATTAGCTTCATGGTTCGGCTGTGTTTTCGAACATCGATCTGAGGTCCATCTACCACCAGTTGAGGAGTAGGGCGTAGGACACCTCTAAGACACCATTCAGGACATGTTATGGCTATTATAAGTTCCTAGTGATGTCTTTTGGGTTAACTAATGCCCTCGTAGCTTTCATGGACTTGATGCAAAAGGTGCTTAGCTCGTACTTGGACTTGTTCATGATAATTTTCATTGATGACATCCTGATATACTCGCAGAGTAAAGATGATCATGAGGACTGTACTTTAAACTTTGAGAGATCATCGACTTTATACCAAGTTCTTAAAGTGTGAGTTTTGGCTTGAATCAGTTGCATTCTAAGGATACGTGGTGTCTAAGGATGGGATTACAGTGCACCCGAGTTAGATTTCAGCAGTTCGTGATTGCCCTAGACCTACTATTCCTATTGATGTTCTCAACTTTGTTTGGTTACCAGGGTACTATAGAAGGTTCATCGAGGGGTTTTCTTCAATAGCAGCACCTTTGACTATGATGACTAAGAAGGATATCCTTTTTCAGTGGTCGGATCAGTGCGCGGATAGCTTCCAGAGGCTTAAGGCCTTATTGACTTCAGCTCCAGTGTTGGCTTTGCCAATTGAGGGTGAGAGCTTCTTCGAGTATTGTGATGCTTCTGAGGTTGTTATTGGTTGTATGTTGATGCAGTAGGGTCGAGTGATAGCATATGTGTCGAGGCAACTAAAGGTTCATGAGCGCAATTACCCCACTCATGACTTGGAGTTGGCGGTGGTAGTTTTCGCGCTCAAGATCTGGAGGCACTACTTATATGGGGTTCACTGTGAGATATTCACCAATCACCATAGTCTTTAGTACATCACGAGTCAACACGAGCTAAACTCGAGGCAGATGAGATGGATTAAGTTATTGAAGGACTATGATTTCACTATTTTGTACCATCTGGACAAGTAAAATGTGGTAGTGGATGCCTTAAGAAAGAAGACAGTGAGTATGGGCAGCCTAGCTTCACTTTCAATTTTAGAGCAGTCATTGTCCTTGGATATCCAGTCCTTGGCTAACCATTTTGTTAATCAAGACTTGTCGGATCCTAGCAGAGTTCTTTCTAATATTGAGGTTCATTCTACTCTAGTTGACTAGATTCAAAGCAAATAGTTTAAGTATTAGTGGTTGTATGACCTTTGTGATCAGGTGGTTCAGAGTGATTCCAGCCGGGCTGCTTTAGGTTCTGATGGTTTTCTGAGGTTTGATAATTGTCTTTGTGTTTCTAGAGTTGGGGATTTGATTCAGCTGATACTCCATGAGGCACTTTGTTCTAGATATTCCATTAGTCCTAGTGTAGCCAAGATGTATAGAGATTTGAGGCAGCTTTACTGGTGGAGTGGTATAAAGTGGGATGTAGCAGAGTTTGTATCTCGGTGCTTGAACTATCAGCAGGTGAAGTTCGAGCATATAAGACCTAGTAGATTGATACATCGGCTTCCCATTCCTCAATGGAAGCGGGAAGGGATTACTATGGACTTCATAGTTGGATTGCCTCATACTTCTAGGGGTTTTAACTCTATTTGGGTGATTATAGATTTGCTGACTAAGTTAGCGCACTTCTTGTCGATTCAGACTGCTTACAATACAGAGAGGTTAGCTTAGATTTACCTTTATGAGATTGTTCAATTACACGGGGTCCCAGCTTTGATCATTTTAGACTGCGACACTCAGTTCACATCTCAGTTTTAGAGGGCTATTCAGCGAGACTTGGGTACATAGGTTCAGCTTAGTATTGCATTCCACCCTAGAAAGATGGCCAATACAAGGGGACTATTCAGGTCCTGGAAGATATGCTTTGGGCCTGCGTATTTGACTTTGAGGTTCTTGGGATCAGTTTGTGCCTTTGGCCAAGTTTGGTTATAATAATAGTTTTCATTCAAGCATTGCCATAGGACCTTTCGAGGCTTTGTATAGTAGGAGTTGTAGATCGCTGATTGGTTGGTTTGATGGTTTAGAGTCTAGACTAGAAAGTACAAATTTTCTTTGTGATTCACTAGATAGAGTCAGAGTGATTCAGGACAAGATTTGAGTAGGTCAGAGCAGGAAGAAGAGCTATGCTTATCGTAGACTTCATGCCTTAGAATTCAGCATTGGTAACTTGGTATTCCTCCGCGTATCGCCCATGAAGGGTGTGATGAGATTTGGTAGGCAGGGCAAGATTAGCCCCAAGTACATTGGGCTATTTGAGATTCTATAGAGGGTTGGTAGTGTTTCCTATATTTTATATTTGCCTCTGATGTTTTTTTCTATGCATCTTGTTTTCCATGTCTTGATATTGCGACGGTATATTCTAGATGAGTCTCATGTGTTTAATTGGGATTCTGTTCAGTTGGGTCAAACTTTGACCTTTGTTGAGAAGTCGATTGCTATTTTGGCCAGATATTTCAGAAGGTTCAGATCTAGGGGATTCCAATTGTGAAAGTTTAGTGGATACATCGTACGATCGAGGAGGTTACCTGGGAGACTGAGAGTGAGTTCCAAGGTCAGTATTTGTAGTTGTTTGATCCTTTAGCTACTCCCTTACGCTTGACTTTCGAGGACAAAAGTTATTTTTAGTAGTAGATGATGTAATGACCCTTTCAGTCATTTTTGCATTGATGCTTTCTTTGTACTGTTAGAGCTTTCCTGTAGCGGCCCTAAGTCGTTTATAGCATGCAGGATCCAGTGGTTTGGTGTCTTAGCCGTTTGTTTGGTCGTTATGGCCGTTTTCCTATTTTAGAGCTTTAAGTTAGAATATCATTGACTTTGGTAAACATTCTAGATAAACGCGCTCGAAATAAAATTTTAACAGTTCCATTAGCTCCGGAGCGTGGACTTTGGTTTGGTTGGACTCTTGGTCAGGATCTGAGAGCTTTCAGTTTGTTTTTGTGTTTTCTAGACTTTGGTCAACATTCAAAGAAGGCAGCCTCAGATGGAAATTCTGACAGTGATGTTAGCTCCAGAATGTCGACTTTGGGCTAGAGGGACCTTTGGTTTAGGTCCCGAGGCTTTCAGAATCGTTTAGGCCTTGGTGTTCCATTTTAGAAAGATTAGCCTAAGTTGGTTCTTGGGTGTGGGGCTCAATTTTCATCGTATCAACCTCCATTAGGATTTTCATCGATTCCATTGAGTTCGGAATGCCATTTTTAGTTGAATAGCTTAGCTCATTTGTGTTTGCAGGACCCCGAATGTGTTCCCGAGGGTCCATCAAAGAAACATCTTATGTTGCCATGCTTTTGGCAGCTGGTTGCGATCATGGCACCACCATGGCCTTCGCATATGCGTAGGCATGGCCACCTACGCGTAAGGTAAGCTAGCCACCCCCTCTGTTTGGGCTTTGCATAGGCATCACCTTGGTCGAGTCTGCAGGCCCGCGTGCATGATGGCCTGGCCGCGTGCACGCTAGGCAAGCGCCTGGCCTGGCCAGTGCCCGGCCTTTGTGTGTGCGACGCTCGGCCGCGTACGCATCGTTGCATAGGCACCCACCTGGCCGCATTCGCATAGTGTTATCTAGGAGGTTTAAGTTGTCTTCTCCCTTTTTCATTTCATTTAAATCCAACTCCGAATGCTCGATAAAACCAGCTTCAAAACTCCCTTTTCTTCACCCATTGCTCATCAAATCTTGAAGGGGAAATCCTCATTGCTTCGTGATCAATTCTCGTCATTAATCCGGTAAGTTTCTTCTTCCCCAAAATTCCTACTTCTCGATTGTTGCAAAAATCTCCATTGTTGATTTTGTCCTAAAGCTTGATTTTTTTCTTGGGTTATAGTTTTTCCTTTGCTTTGACTGTTTGTTATTACGGGAATTTCAGTCCTCTAGCTTGTTCCTCTCATCGTGGTGAGTAACTCTTGCTTAATTTCAGGTCTTTAATTCTTGAAAATCCATCTTTAATTCTTGATTTGAGCGGGCTATTTTATGCCCCTTTATCTTGGCCAATTTCATTCAAAATTGGAGCATGTTCTCATGGGAGTCTTATGTTCATCGTGCTTCTTTTCATTTATAATTTTGGGTTGCGAGCTCTGTGGGCCCACTTTTGACCTGAATGTTTACCCAGTTATAACAATAGCAATATGGGTATCGTTAGTCTTGCTTTAATGTATAGTTTATGTTTATGATAGTGTGATTGCATTTCGACACTTCTCAGAGCAGTTCGGGCTTGGACAATATCGTTCTAGTAGCTTGTCGTTGGACGATAGGTAGGTTACGACTTAACTCTTTTAGACTTCGCATATGTAGGATATAATTGTTCTAATTAGCATCCTTGCGTTGGTTTTTTAGCTTGGTACCCCATACATTGTCCGTTTCTTAATGTCCGGCTCATTTTGTTTTCTCTGATGACTGTAGTATTCGTGGTAGATGATATTAGCACTCTTGTGGTCCTATGTGTCCTTTTATTGACGCTGGACCATAGATGGTGGGCTATTTGAGAATTTCCTTGAGTCCCAGACATCGATATTGCGATCTTAGGCTGGTTATCTGTGCTATAGAGCGATTGGATCATGTGTAGGGCCGATAGGTTGATTGTGAGCCATTGGGCTACTATTTGTGATTCAGCATGCCATTATTATGCATATAAGAGGTTTTTCGCATATTTTACTATGGTTTTGGCTTTGGTCCTACTATTGATGAGTTTCTAAATCTTGCATGGCCCCAGGGGCCCATTTTCGGTAAAAAAGGGTATAAAAGGTTTGAAATTGTCTTTTATGGATCTTCTATGGGTAAGAAAGTTAAAAGAATAATTTTGTCACTATTTTCATACTTATACTAAACTCGGCTGGGCCTTAGTGCTATATTTCACTTCTTATGGATTTAAAATGGTACTAGACTCAGTCGGACCGAGCTGCTATTACTCTGTCGAGATATTGATCCCTATTGTGATTACCTATGATGATTGGATATTGAGGGTTGTATTATATATAGATGGTTCACTTGATAAGTTTCTCATAGGTTACCGGTTGATTCTTTCCTGACTTGAGAGTGGTATTGTTAGCATGACTTGGTTACTAATCTTGTGTTCGAGCATGTATCATTATTCTCCTTTCATCCTTCCCTTTTTACTTGAAGTTAATGGTATACCACCTATTTTCTAAAACTCTCTATATATATTGTTATTGCGAGGATCCCAGGTGCGTTACCTCTTTCTTTCACCTGTGTCTGTGTGATATATATTCTAGTAGCTAGCCAAGTATGTTGTTTTCCTCTTTTATCATGTTGTGCTATCTTCCGTGTACTTATTCATTATTTTCTATGACTACTTGCTTTTATTCTGCTACATTACTGCCTTTATATCCTATATGCGCCCAGTTGGCCTATGATACCTACTCGGTACTCATTGCTTTGCAATTGGTGCTCATACTACACTCTGCATCTCCTGGTGCAGATCCTAGTGTGGGCCATTGCCGTTTGCTCATAGAGACTCATGCAAGGAGATTTTTGGAGTGTCCCAGACTGAGGGTGAGCTCCTGACGATCGGAGCTTAGCTTTTAGTTATCTTTTGAATTATGTACTCTCCTACTACTCGGAGACATATATATATATATATATATATATATATATATATATATATATATTATTTTGGATCCTTTTATACTCTGTTGATGTCTTTTGGCTCATACACTATAATACCTGGTTTGGGTGTTGATTTAGCTTCCGCTTATGTATTCCTATTGAATATTTCTTAATTTTCTGCTTATGTATTCCTATTGAATATTTCTTTATTTAATCTCTTGTTTCCGCTATTTATATTGTTCTTTCGTTTGCTTGTTAGATAGTAACCCATTACTAACCATTTTAGGCTACAGGGATTGGTTCGCCTATTGGGGGGTTGTAGGTGCCATTATGACCGAGAAATCGGGTCGTGACATATGGTGAGTGGCATCATGCACTAGAATAGAAACATGAAGTCTCTATTTCACTTGAGAGGAATAAATGAGACAAGTTGCGTAGCGAATCTTGAGGCAAACCTTGATGGTCTATTCCAATGACTTAAGAAGCTTGATCTTATTTTGGATGGCAAAATTCCCCTATTTTTTGAATGAAAAATGAAGTTCTTTTGATGAATTTTTTGAAATGATCAATTGCCTTGAGAATGTGGTAGTCCAAATTGAGATAAGCATTGAAGTCGAGTCTTTTTGTTTGTTATTTTTCTTAGTTTTATAAAGTTGAGTAATCTTGAGTGAAATCCATGTGTTCTAGAGCATAATTCATTCCCTACTTTGTGAGTAGCTTGCTTGAGGACAAGCAATAGTTCAAGTTTTGGGGGTTTGATAAGTCAGAAATCTACCAACTTTTTTATCCTTTAATCATGAATTATTTCCATGTTTTGATAAGATTTAGAGGTTCTTATGTCCTTTATTGATATGAATGTAGGTACTCTTGGTCAAAAGTAGAAAATGAGGAATTGGACCTAAAAGAGCTCAAAGGAGTTGAAGTGTGAAGGTGATCAAAAGAGATGAAGATTCTGCCGAGAGGTGAGGCCGCAGTGTGACACACACAAAGACTGGTGCGGACTGCACCTCTTTTTTCATGACATTTGAAATCCACTAAACTCAGTGGCCTACTAAAGTAGAGTCGTGCGATGCGCATAATGCTTGGTGCGAGTGCACATCGCACAACACGTCGCATCGCACAGCTCTTGAAGGGAAGTTTTGTTCATTTTTATATGACTATTTGAGAACATTCTAAAACCCAATTTGGGCATTGTACTCAATAGTTTTGAAAAATTTTGAATAGTTTTTGAACAATTTTGCAAGTTTTCTCTCCCAAGGAAACATAGAGAGTTTTACTCAATTCCCTTCATCTTCAACCTTGGATTCACCATTATTGTACTATTGAGCTTGGATATTGGATATTATCTCCATTAATGAAAGGAAATTTGAATTATCCACTTGGTATCATCTCTTATTCCTTTAGCATGAGTGGTTAGTTTCCTTGTCTAGGGGTATGTGTATGATGGGTACTTTATTAATGGGTATGGGTCTTGCTTAATTGTGTATATAAATGCTAAATTGATATGGGCCTAATGAATTCTCCATATTTTAACTCTAAAATTAATGGTTGCAAACATTGATTGAAATTACTTGATTGTGTTCTTGCTTGAAAATGAGGTTCATAATTTCGGATTAGAATTCACCTGTAGGTACTTGGGATTTCCATCTACATTGAGGATATAAATTGCTCAATTCGCTGAAAAAACCCATTTAAGAGTCTAAGCTATAAATAGTGTGACTTCTCCAAGCCTATATTGGTTGGTTGATGTTGAAACCATGTGCTTGAACAAAGACCATTGGATAAATGTTTGTGAGATCGAAAGATTAACATTCATGACTAAAAGCAATGTCACCCATGTCATTTATTAATAATTCACATAATTAAGCAAGTACCTTATTCCATGTTTAAGTCCTATCGGAAACATACTCTTAGTAATCCTCTCTCTTGACTACAAATCCATTTTTACTTTAAGTCTTTAATTGAATTTCGATTCTGATAGATTCCCAATTCCCTGATTTCTCCCCTTTTACTTTTCTTGTTGTTTGAATGACTACTCTATTGGTGATTGACATACAACAATCTTATAGGCGACACTACTATTTCACTATAGGATCGATGCTGACTCCCATCAAAAATATAAATTTTATTTTGCTCTGACGATCGCTATCACCTCCGTATGGAGAGTTTTACTAGAGAGTTACCAAAACTCTACCAAAACTTTTTGAAAATTTTAGTGTTAGACTCTATCTATGTCCATGACCATCATTCAAGGATGAATGATCCCAATAGGGAGATATTGTAATACCTTGAACTTTTGAGCTAAGATTTGAATCATTCTAGTTATGTAAATAGAGCCAAACGCAATGAATTATGGTTGTACCTAGATGTAAAAGTCAATTCTTAAGTGTGAAAATTGTATTTGATGTGAATAAAGGTCATAAGAAACCTCTAACACAAAGTTTAGTTGAAAGTTTTTTTACCGATTAGGTTTTTGTATAAGTTTTTACTAAGGTCAACTTCATAGAGGCATTCCTCCTAGTATATGAAGAGTTACATAGCGAATTACCTACCAAATTAAAGGACTTGGAGTTTAGTTTCCAACGCCACCAACAGCTCGTCAATCCGACTTCTGAGTAAAAAGTTATGCACATTTTACACAAGGGCAGACAAGATTAGCTGGCCTCTCTAAATTTGGTGGCCAAGGCGGCTCCCTGGTCATAGCGCTGGACCTGCACCATTCTTGGAAGTGTGGCGCCCTAGGAAATATTTTGGCCAATAATTTAACACTTTATTTGTTTAACGGTATTTTCAGCCTGCCACTTTTAGTTTCATGATCCAAATCATCTTTAGTGGCACACACACTAACCCCACCTCCTCAGTGGACGAACATATCTTACAAACTAACCCATGCCATAACAAATTCATTTAACACATTTTAAAGCATTGAAGTCATGAATAAAAGTTTTTATGCCAACTAAATCAAAAGTGCAAAAAACTAACTATTACATCCCCCAAGATCCGAAAGTCATCATACAAAGGACTCTAACTATCAATGTCTAAGAGTAGCAAAAAAAACTAATGAATGAAATGGTGTCTGAAAAGATAGAAATGAATAGAAGTAGCTCCATATTGACCAACTAGATGCACTAGATGCAAGGTAGTGTAGAAGTCTCTGAAACACAGCCTACACTAAGAAAGTGTAGGAGTAGCATCAGTACAAATATTATATACTGGAAGGTATCATAGGATGACTCAAATTAGTAACAAGCATATATCATAAATCAAATAAAACACATAGACAAGTACAACAACATATAACCAAGAACTCAGATAGTCAAGTAGTCACAACAGTCAAGTAAATAAATCAAATCTAAACATATAAATGTCAAACAATATGGACATATAAGTCACCAAACATACATAATAAGTTGTCACAAACTCTACAAATATAATGCAATCATATCACAACCAAGGAATCACATCCTTACTGATTTATAGTTGTATAGCCTCTGTATCTCTTTAGTATCACTCTGTACCGTACCTGAACTCACAACTGTCACTCATCTGTACACACATGCTAAATGAACTTTAATCTTGGCTAACTAGTCATGACCTGCAGGGGATCCTAAGTGTCCTAATATCATAACGATGTGGTACCCAATCCATCACATAACTACTCATCTGTAAGCTTACATCGGACTCGAGCCACTTATCATTAGAATGTGTATATTCTCAATCATCATCAACACATCTCAGTATGTTCTCCACTTTGTTATCTCTCAAGATAATAATAACAAGTACATAATGAATATCATAATCATAGGTCATTTAAAGACAAACTTTAATAATTTAATAGCTTATTCATACAAGCATTTCAAGCTAATAATATCAATCACCGATTTTGTCCAATGACCAATCAAGCATGCTTTATTATTTCATAATCACATACAGGTGACTAATTAAAGTCTAGCCCACATAAACCATAACCTACTCAATCAAAGAACTCGAATGAGAAATCTAAATCGCGTGAGCCTTCCCTTTCCTTAATGCCTCAGAATTCTCAAAGTCTAACATAAGCAAATACAAGATTATTCAATTTTCTACTCTATAAACAATAGCTTTGAGATTTCAAACCTACTTAAATCTATCCCTTTTCAAGGTCTAAATCATTACCCAAGTTTTAACACATTATGATCTAGTTCCAAGATATTCACATTATCTTAATTATTGAGTTTCTAGTCCCTCAATCCCTTTTAAAGTAGTTTTTATGCTAAAAGTACTATTTTATTGGACTCAAGGTCCCCAATCACCCAATAAATATTTAAGAACATCAATTTCATGCTAAAAAGTGTTAATTTACAACTTAAAAGCATTCTAGAGATAATTTGTAATGACTCTTCCTGTCGTTATGGGTGAGCTAATTATGCAAGAAATCAGGTTAGAGAACTTCCAGGTTGGGGAGTTGAAAATTTTGAGCGAGGCTAGTTTTAGATAAAATTTATGCAAGGTGAGATCTAGGGCAATCCAGGAAAGGATTGGGTGAAATGATTGAGTTTAAGCTAGTTTTTCTATCAGTTAAGGCATTAAGGAGTCCATAGAACTTTTTGAAAATAAATTTGGGTGAGTAGAACTCCCGATATCGAACTTGACGTGAATGGGTTGGTCTGGAATATCAAAGTTTGAAGGTATGCTGTGAAATAGGCAATACTGGGAGGATTTCCGAGTTTTTATCCCATGTTAGACGCTATAGAGGGTGACACACTGCTACTGCGATGCTACTATAGTGGAGAAATTCCTTTTATAGTGGGAGTTAAAGGCGGTCAACTTTGCTATATCAGGAGGCATCCTCTACGGCGGTGCCGCTATAGCGCGATTGGACCACTATAGCGGGATTAGTCACTGTAAATACAGAAACTTTCCCAAAAATATTCATTATTTTTAACAACATTTAGGGCAAGGCTGTGGCGACTTTGGGCGATTTCCACTAAAAATCTTTGTTAAGATAATTTTTTTTATCCCTCCTAACTATTATTTTTATTCCTAGTTCATAAATTACTAATTTGCAGGTCTTGGGAAGGGTTTAGCATACCCTAAACTGTAAAAATCTAGTGTATGGGGGAATAATAGGGGTGTAAATCCTTTAGGTTGATTGAAAGTCATTTATTCATGATTACATGACCGTAATTCACTAGTATAACTATAAGATTGGTAGTTTCTAGGTGAATAATTAGTAGGAAGGCTCTAGGATGGGTGGAATGATCATGAATTTGACCTAGAGGTTCAGAATTTTGCTTTTATTTGCGATTAATAAGGTCATTGGTTGAATTGTGTTTGCATTTCTTATTTTAAAACAGGAAAGGTCCGCTCCAGTAGAGCATTTAGGCTTGAATTGAGGTAGGTGATGGTTGTTGTATTCCCAAACTGCATTATCTGTGCATGTAACTATTCCATTAGTATTATTTGTACAATGCATATTTTAGGGAATAAGGGAATGAATGCTAAATGATAATGTATTGTCAATCTCATGCAATAAACTTGTTTTAATGCTTGTTGATTGTACAAGTGTGGTATGTATTTTCATTGTGGTTGTGATTGCTGTGATATCTGTGATTCTTTGGTTGGCTCACGTACCACACCTGGTACAGATTATCGATGAGCTTGGGTACCACGCCTGGTACAGGTTACTCATCGGTTGGCTTGGGTACCATGCCTGGTACAGGTTACTCATCGGTTGGCTCGGGTACCATGCCTGGTACAGTATCACTTGTGGTTGGCTCGGGTACCACACTTGGTATAAGTTTGATTGTAATTATGTGTGTTGGTTCTATGAGTGAACCAAACTTGTTTGCTATGATGTATTATTACATGTTGGTCCATGAGTGGTCGGGTTGGTATGTTTAAGTATTCATGTGGTTTCTTGAGTACATCGGGATTGCATATTGAATGGGTTATTTTAAGGATGTGATGAAATCGTATATGGTTTATTATTTGTGTTTAGACATGTCTCATGTGGTTGTTAAGTTAGGTTGATGACTGAGACTCTTGTTTATATTCACTGACTTGGGTTATACATGTTTGTCCTGTTTTACTAAGTTATAGTTGTATGTTTATATCTCATATTTTTGGGCTAGACAATGATCCTACTAGTACACTGTTGTTATTGTTTGTTATGTTTGAAATCTTTTTGTTTCGGTATATGACAAGGCCTAATATTTCTAGGGTGCTTGGGGAAGGTTGCTCTAATAAGACTAGTACCGTTCTTTCCATGATGGTGATCGTTCAAAGACATTGAACGATGGGTAAATTGGTATCTGTTGTAACAATATATTCTATCATTACTAAAAATATCTGTGGTAAATGTAAGAAATCTCATTTGTCATAGGTGTTAGGATTATTTCTTGGTATATGAGTGCATTAATTATGAATTAACATCATACAATGCCCCTAATACAAAGTTAAATTTAAAGTGTCCTTACCGATTTAGTTTTAGGCTAGGTTTAAACTAAGGTCGACTTCGAATAAGCACTCCTCCTAGAATATATGGGGTTATGGGGCCCAATACCCACCAAATTAAAGATCTCTCACTCTTCTTTCAAAATCCACAAACCGTTCATTAATTCACTTCTAGAGTAAAATGTTATGACCATTTTACTAATGACTGACCGTGCTAAAAAGCTGAGGCCGCTATAGCGAGATTAGTTTCCTATAGCGGGGCTTCTACCGTGGACTACACATAGGTAATGCATTTTTTAGACCTAAAATATTATTTTACTCTCCAAACTCATTCAAGGTCAGGCTAGGGCAAGGGAGGGGAGATTTCTTTAGTTTTCCATTAATTTCCTCCTTCAAGGTAAGTCCTTCCATCAATCTAACACTTGTTTGATTCTAAAATCCTTATGTTAACATTATATTGATCATGGTGGGGATAGATAGTTAACCTAGGTCGAATTTTCTAGTGTAATGGGAATTAATAGGTTAAAAATCCCTTGGATTTTCTAATGTCCTTGGCACTAGAAATTGACCTAACCATTCTAAAATATAGAGTTTTAAGTATATTAAAAGGTAGAACTAGTGAGTTTTAATTCGCAAAGTATTTTTTTGAAGAGTAGTTTATTAACTACATTATAATTATTGTTATTAGATGATTTAGCCTTCGGAAATGTGAAGAAGAAGGAAGATCATCAGTGGAATAGCTTACTTATTGCAACAGCTTGGCGCCCAGGTAAGTTATGGTTTATGAATAGTAGACTGTGGTTAGAAATTGTACTCATAATGCAAATTTGATGAGAGAAATCATGCATTAGGCCTGCGGGAACAAAGTTTGGATGGATAAAACATGTGATTAATATAATAAGGACCTAATTATTTGTTTATTTGTTAATGTATAAATCCTTGATGGGTGTTTTATGTTTGTATGACTCCATGGTGGATTGTAGTGTGAATTATATGAATATAGATGATAAGGAAATTGGGTGAGCTTATAATCTAGTGTTTTTATGGTAAACTTGGTATTATGTGTGTTTGGAATACGAGATAATCTTGCTTAAGGTTAGTGATGAGAACTGATTGTGGTATGAGGAGGAGTTCACATAATTTAAGAGCCTAAGGTCAAGTTAGTCTAAGGGTTAGAAAGTAAAAGGTATAAAGATGTATGACTTTAACTAGAATTTAGGCTCCATTGGATTGAATGTGCATTCCTAAAATGAGTACTTACATTCAATGAATATGGCTTGATAATGCTTAATTGAATAAGCTAGGGATTAGTCTTCGGACATACTATAATGGATGAAACCAATGACATATCTACTTGTGATTTGGTGCGTTAAAGAATAATTGTTGTTTGCATAAAATAAGTAACTCGAGTTGACCAAGTGTTTGAGTGGTTTTCTATTGTTGCAAGGCATACTTTAAGACGGTAATTATTAATGATATCATAATTATTAATCACATATAATGGGGTTATATTAAAGGCTTGTTGATCGTACAAGTATGATTGCTTATTCTCATTGTGGTTGTGATTGCTGTGATATTTATTGTTATCGTGTGATATACTGGTACTAGAATATCTTCATGGGATTGGTTCATGTTATTCATTTTTTGGCTCGCGTACCACGCCTAGTACAGTTTCTATTATTCATTTGTTAGATCATATACCATGCTTGGTATAATTTCTATTATTCATTGGTTGGCTCGGGTACCACGCCTTGTAAAGTTTCTATTATTCATTGGTTGGCTCGGGTACCATGCTTTGTACAGTTTCTATTATTCATTAATTGGCTCGGGTACCATGCCTAGTACAGTTTTTATTATTCATTGGTTTGCTCGGGTACCACGCTGGTACAGTACATGGACAACAACTCATCCCCTACAGGTCATGGCTAGTGAATGACCATAAGACCTTTAAAATGTGTGTACAAGGTATTGATGAGTTTGATAATTCCATGAGTAGATCGGGTTATAATAACTGTTATTCTTGTTGTTTATATTGGTTCTATGAGTGGACCAATTTATGATAACTGTTATTGTTGCTGTTTATATTGGATCCATGAGTGGACCAGATTATATTATGGTTTTTGTTGTGGGATCGTTGTATGGTCCATTTACTTGACATATATTTGAGATCCTTGTGTGGTCTGGTTACTTGACATATATGGGGGACCCTTGAGCGGTTGGGCTAAGGATGTAGAAAAAGGGCATATATATTTTGTTATTGTCTACTTACTCTTTGATTTGATATAAGGGTAAGTTTTTATTGTAGAGTCATAGTTGTTGACCTGGTTAATGATTGGTAGTCAGGGTCTTGACTTGGTTTATAGTCAATATTGATTATATTTGACTGAATTATTTGTTGTTGGTTGACGAGGATAAGGATGTAAATACTCATAGGTAATATGAGGGATAAAGATAGCATAAGTGGATGAAAGTGATGTGGATTAAATCATTATATAAGTTGTCATGCTTTCTTTCTTTGATTTCTATATTGTGTTTACGTGATCTAACCCTGGTCGATCGATGATACCTACCAGTACATATTGATTATACTGATACAACTCTTGCTATACCCTATTTTGGATATAGCATGTATCACGCCCCGAGCCTACGCCCTAGATGTAATACGGTTCTTAGCGCCACAAGTGATCCCAAGCTAACCCTTGATCTGGCATATACACTACTAAAAAAAGGCTGAAAAGAGACGGTCAAAAGCAACGCTGGCCGTCGCTTTTTTGTCCAAAAGCGACGGAAAAGCGATGGCGTCACTCCCGTGGGAAAATGGCCTATCGCTTTTCCAAAAGCGACGGACAGGCAGCGACGCAAACAAAAAAGCGATGAATTTTTTTTCTCCAGAAAAGTGACGTTGTTCATCGCTTTGTTCATGAACTTGAAGAACAAAGCGACGGATAGCGTCACTTTTCCTAGTAATTTTTTTCCAGAAAAGCGACAAACAAAAGAGGCCTTGTCTGTCGCTTTTCTGCATTTTTTCCAGCTGCAAAAATTTGTATTTTCAATATGCACCACCTGCCATTTACAAAATTTATTCAAATACAGCCCAAATCAGCACTAATTTGTGCCGCAACATTCATAATGCAACTACACCATCAACAGGAAACTAAATATGAAGTAAAATATTCATTAAATACATAAAAGATCCACCCAAAGGACCTACAAAGTGTTGTAAAACATTAAAGAAGTACAAAATTATAAATAAAGTGTCAAAAAGCTAATGCAAACTAAAAGAAAGTCAATCTAAGCAGTTCTTTTAGAGGCTCGACGGTCTTGCACATATCTTTTTCTTTTAAGCAGTTCTTTTAGAGGCTCGACGGTCTTGCACATATCTTTTTCTTTCTCCTTCCATTGTCTCTTAGAATCTGCAAAGGCATAGGTTGTGTGACCTAAAGTTGAAAACTAATTATCACGAACCAATTTCTCAGGTCATGATGGCACCTACAACCCCCAGTAGGCAAACCAATCCCCGAAGCCCGGAACGGTTAGTAATGGGCAACTACCTAACCAAAATGCACCAACAATATGAAATAAGCGGAGGCAGAATGTAAAGGTAGACAAAGCAGAAGCAAAACTCGAATATATACATAAAGGAAACTACACCAACCCCAAGACTTGGTATCAATAGTACAAAAGCTTCTAATAGAGTACAAGTGCTAGAATTAAAAAAATACAATACAATTTGTCTCTGAAAGTACAAGGAGTAAAAGTGCCAAAAGATGATATACGGTCAAGCCCCGACCACCAGGCGCTCACTCTAGTCTCGAATATCCACAATCTTCACGAGTCTCCAACGCGATCAACGGTGAAAGCTCAACTATTATATGCACAGAAAATGCAGAAGTGTAGTATGAGCACCAAAACAACGGGTACTCAGTAGGTATCATCGACCGACTGAACGTATATAAGATATATAAATAGTAAGTAACAAATAGCAAGAAAGCAGTCACTGAAGCAATAAAGGAGGCACAAGGAGCTAGCACAGAGAGTAGACAACCAAAAGTTACAAGTAAAACATGCTAGCACAGAAAATATAGTCACACAGAATCACAGGTGAAGGAAAGGAGAATGCACCTAGAGTCCTTGCACAACAATATAAGTAAGTAGAGAGAGAGAGTTGAGAAAATGGCAGTATACCAATAACCTCAAGTAAAAGGAAAAAACGAAAAGCAGTCTAACATACTCAAAATGGAATCAACAAGTATAAGGAAATAATAACACCAATCCAATCACAGGATAGCATAACTAGGGAATCACCTCACCAGTACAACCCTAAGATGAAATGACTAGACCACAATAACCGAGAGGCACCACTCAACTTCCAACAAGAATAGAACCAGAATCTCACACTCAGTTCATAAGGCCACACAAAAGTGCCTCAATAAGATAGTACTCCCTAGCCCTGTCAATAATCAGACATCCCACAACCAAAACCTTAACAGGCTAACCATCACTAATCCTTGATAACCGGGTGCCAAGAAAAGCTCTAAATAAAGACAGGAGTAAATATAATCTACCTACAGTCCCAATGGCCGCCCATACAACCGAGGAACGCAATCAAGTGAAAACAAACCCTCCGGCCGCCCATACAACTGGAGCGTACACTGAACACACAACAAACAAGGGTGGAATCAATGCATGATATAATATGATGTGCCAGTAACCCATATTTTCCCCCTCAGGTACCCCGCGGGTCCATATAGAGGCAGGACCCATGGAAGGCTCTTTCCCGTGTACCTCTCATCCGCCGTACACCCCCCCTCCTGGCACGCTGCATCGTCCTGTAGCCTGTGGACCGGGAATTACAGGGGTCTATGGAGGTCTACCTCTCGACCACATACAAAAACTCAATCTCAAAACGTGTCCTCCGGAATAAAGTCTGGGTTCAAGCCAGTGGCTAAGTGTCAAACATAGCTCTACTCAAAATCTCGTAGTACATACCCGGCTTCGACCTGGGTCTAAAACAGTAGTAGTAATCTCAAAAGACCCTCTCACAGGGTGCCTGAGGTATACTTGGGTCTAAATCAGTGGTAAAAGCCTCAGTAACCCTCTCCAAGTGTGCTCAGAGTGTGGCCGGGTCTAAAACTATAGTAAATAAAGTCTAGTGCTTCGTCCGGCAGAGACTAGTATAAGTAATAAAATCAAGTCTGGTGCTCTGCCCGGCAGAGACTAATACCAGTAATTAAATCAGTGTGAAAACATCCAAAAATCCCCTTTTTATCATCAACTGTACCAAAAACGGGCCGTCGGGTCCATGCAAGTTTAGAAAAACCATTTGTAGTGGCTCGCAGCCAAAGCTGTGGTAAAATATGCAGGGGAAAACTTTTTTCATGGATGATATGGTCGCACACAATATAAAATTAGCCCAGCGGCTCACAACAATTCCTATCAGCCCTGCAAAGGCCCAACAACTGCTCAGCAGACATAACCAACCTAAAAGGATAATCTCTATGTCGGTACTCATAGACATTCCCCAAATAACCCACCATCTATGTTCTAGAGTCAATGCAAGGCCGCACATGACCGCAAGGGTAATAGACCATACTACGCAAATACTACAAACAACGTATGAAATAAATGGACGAACAAGGCGGAGAAGATATGGGGTACCAACCTATAACAACCCTCCTAAAGATGTTAATTAATGCAGTTATAGCCTATATATCAGAGTCTAGGTAGGGAAAGCCATAACCTACTTGTAGTCCGATGAATAGTTGTGGGGACGACATCGTCCAGGCTCGAACTGCTCCGGGAGCTCTAATTAACAAAACTAATATCAAAACAGTAATCTACACATCAAAACAGGACTAACGATACCCATAATGCCATAAACATAATCAGGTCATAATCCGGGTCACAAACAGGCTCGTGGGCCTCGCAACCCAAAATCGGAAATGAAAAACACACTTGTGTTCCTTACCATCCCGGGAGTGCATGCTCAAAAATTAAGAGAAAATGGACAAAAATTGGGGCCCAAAACTGCCCGCTCAACTCAAGAAATAAAGATGGAATTTTCAAGAAATCAAAGAAAGGTTGGGAAAGAATTACTTACCAAAAGGATGGAATTTCAAGCCAAGATGGACAAAATTTCACTCCCACGAACATGCACCAACTCAAAAGGCACAAACTACCACCAAGTTCAAGCTTCAGAAAGAAGGTTACAATGGAGGACTAAGCAACAATGGTGGAAATTGGTTTTGGCAAAAAGAGGACTTACCAATAATCGAAGAGTCACGAATTATCGATGAACAATTGACCTCCCCAAGGCTAGGACTGAAATGGAGCACTTTGGTAGAGAGGATTTTCGAATTTGAGTTGGGAACAAATGGGAAAAATGGCTGGAAAAACGAAGGCCCAAGTATATATACTGCTAGAAATTTGGTCAGCGCCAACAGCGCTGGAGAGGCGCGATCGAGCAAGAGGAGGGCCAGGTGCCTCGACGCTATTGCGTTGGAAGGGACGCAATTGCGCTGAAAGATCGAAGGCGCTGAGGCACGATTGCGCTGGTCTTGGGGCAATTGCGCTGAAGGCTGGCCTGCAACTAAATTTTTTTACACTTTTTGAAAACTCCACAGGGTGTTCTGGGCACAATCGGAAATCGATATTCAAAAACCAATAGAGCTATTAGAGTGGAAACAACGTTCTGGACTCAATGGAATCGACAAAACTTCTATACGAGGTCGTTTTGGAGACACATTGACCCAAGTCAAAACTTATCACAACCAACTGAACACCCAAGATGAGCCCGGCTGACCCAAGGCCCTAACCAACCACCTACCTAACCCAAACTCGGCCTTCCGAAGCTAATTGCGCTGATGGAATTTTCATCCGAGGCCGTCTTCTCTGAATTTTAACCAAAGTCAACCCAACAAGTCCAATTGTCTTTAAAACACATAATGTGAGAGAATTTTAAGCTGAAAAGCTCCCGAATCTCGACCAAAGGTCCCTCTAGACCAAAGTCCACGCTCTGGAGCTAACAGAACTATCAGGATTTGATTTCGAGAACGTTCGCCAAGAATGTTGACTGAAGTCAATGATTTCAAAAGTCAAAAGCTTTTAAATAAGGAATGGCCAAAAAAACAAAGAAAACAGCTCGGGCACCGAAGTACAAGTCCCTACAAGCCATAAATGACTTGGGGCCACTAAAGGCAAGCTCTAACGGTACAAGAAAGGCAAAAATGCGTAAATGACTGGAAGGGTCATTACATCATCCACTACTAAAAAGACTTTCGTCCCCAAAAGTCAGGAAAGAAAGATAGACTAAAGATTAAAAGAACAACGGAACACAGCCCACACTACTCTCTTAGACAACCTAGGTAGCCTCCTCGGCCGGACGGCACCTAATAGAACAGAACCAACAATGGCAATCAAGCCTAAACTCCTTACTAGCCAAGCTAGATTCCCAACTCAACCTCTAAAACTCCAAAAGATTTGTAGACCTAAAATGAACTTCGAGAATCTCAATCGGGAGCACCGACACAACATCAAAACTAGAGAAGCAATGTTATACACACATAGAGCTCGAATCTTCGAAACCACAACCAAATTTACCAGAAGAGTCATCAACCCAAAACTTTAACTTATGAACCCGTTGATCCGCAAATGTCTTTTATCTTGAACAGAACCCTTTGACACCATAACCAGAGGTTTCATACAAGTCGAACACTCAACCCCCATGAAAGCACCAACTAAAACACAAGAAATACACAGCCTTCGCTTATACTCTACCACAAATGAAGTCACCCTTTATACTCAAGTTCTACAAAGGTCAAGCTAAAGTCTACTAACTTTTGCCATCCAAGATAACAACCCGTAGCAGGTCCTCAAAAACTGGGGTTACCTGACCCGACTAGCCATCAAGAAATGGAAGAACATTTTGCCAACACAAAACTCACTAACTGAACCCAACTAATGAACCCACCTGAATCCGAATGAAATTTGCACACCAAAGCTAAGAGAGACATGTATGAATACCTTGTATTAACGGAGAGACTTCAGAACTGCAGAACAAACCCAACCACTGCACCATGCCGAGGCTGAGTCAACTGGAAGCGAATGAACCAAGGCAACCTGCCCAACAGAAAAAAACCCAAAACCAAGCCTCTGCAAGGAGTGTGGTAAGCCTACCACGAAGCTCGAAATCACCAACTAAGATCCAAACTCTGAGAACACTACTGCAACTCTAAATTACCCGAACACCATTCTGAGCTGAAGTTGTCTTACCAAGCTCACCTTGGGCAGACGTCCACCATGCCATGAGTACCAAGTCAAAACACCCCGAAGGAAAAGGAAAAAGGTGCATGGGGTTTAAAGTTACCATCTAGCCATAGAATTTTTTGCATATACCTTCAACTCATTCCTTTGGTTTAAATCAATCGCTCTACCGGATCTGCACAAAACCAACCATTTCAAAGTATATACCATATCGAACTCCTAGTCCATACTAGTTGAGTCTAACCAACATGGGAACCCCACATAAACAACAACTCTGGAAGAATCAACTAAATAATCTTTCAAATCCTCGTCAAATGAATGGCCATTACTAGTCTCTACGTATCATCAAAACTCAAAATAGCCTCTCTAGTCTCAACCCGCACAAGCTGACCACATAAAGCATACACCACTGCTGAAGCTCGAACTTACGCCGCTGAGTCTATCCAACCATGGTGGAAGTACCTCGTACCAACTGGAACACTAGTGAAATCTGGAATATCCCACCTCTTGCAGAGGTTAGCCAAGGAATAGATGTCCAAGGCCAATAGCCGCATCGAAAACTAAAGTAAAAGAAGCTAAGTTCTCCACACCTACTGCCTCCCCCCACTATGATCCTGTACCTAAATAGAAACTTCCAGGAACCATACGATGAAACCTGTCAAGCCATGATTCTAAACCCCAACTTTCAAAACTGCTAACCAAAGCCTTGGTCAAACCCGTATGCTGCCAATGAACCTTTAAGAACCCAAGCCAACTAGGCATGAATACGCAAGTTTCTAATACCGCCACTTCTACCAACTCACAAACCAATCGATGGAAAACCCACTGCAATGTTTAGACGGCTGAATCAAATCACCAACACACAATCCCAAAGCAAACCTTCATTGCCACCTCTATCAACTAATAGGACACATAAACACAAACAAGGAGTCATCTCCCTCCTTTTTAAACAAAACAAAAATCCTTCCATGGCATATACTGAACCTTACAATTTCTTTCTCAAGTAAGAACCTAGAGCCATTCCTTTGCTACGAAACTTACATTGTCACAACTCAACAAGGTAGGAGAGAGAGGGGCCAGATGCCCGACTCACCCAATATGCTATGAATAGAACCCAACGATGAGGTTACAGTCAACACTTAGCCGGAAGTGCCAAAGTCAAAACCAAATCACAATGCCAACATCAAGAGCTTATCCGGAGAACTACGATCCAGATTCATTCCAACTGAAACTGGGGAAACAACAAAATAACCCAACGGATAATGAACTGGAGGAGACTATGGGAACAATCCACATACCTGCCAACCTCTTCAACTGATCAAACAAAGAGGGTCGACTCTAAGCACTCGAGAGGCCAGACCGATCTATGCACACCAGCATAACCAATATTTCCCAACTAAGGCAAAACCTCAACTCCAGCACAACTATCGGTAATACACTAAATCAATGCATAGCTCTCTAGCCACGCTAGATAATGGCCTAGGTAACAACCATCTAGAACCGCTAGAAAGGAAGACACATAGAAAGCCTAGAACCACAACAATAGGAAGTGAGCTCTACAAAGCCTACTCACAAGATACAACTCAAGGTAAAACACCTCATAAGGCTAACTCACCCCCATCCACTACTAAAGAATAAACTACCAGGATAAATACACTCATAGATACTATAACTCAAGTAGTCAAACAACTAAGCAAGTAGCAGGTAGAAATATAAGCAATTAAATGACAGATTGGATAGAATCACAATACGAGTGGGACTAACACAAGTTAAAGGTAGCAAAGGCTGAACCTGGAGAAAAGATGTCAGGAACCTCTACCTCTGGCCCACCAAGAGGAGCATCAAGCTGACGGGATCTATCTTTGGACTGAATAGTCAAAACAGAAGGCCCAACCATCCCTCATCATGGACAAGCTCTATAAGAGTGACCAATCTCTCCACAATCATAACAACCAGGATGACCGAGATACACAATCATGGGGAAATTCCTAGCAAAGTGTCCACGCTCACCATACCGAAAACAACATCAACCAAATGAAGTTTGATGGGAAGATCTTACTAAACCTAACCGGCCTTTACGGCCTACACCCTCTAAAGGAAAACCCAAAAGGATATGATCCTACACCTATCTACTCTGCTCAAGATACCTTACACAACCACTCTCTGGGAACCGTGGAGCAATTAGAATCGGCACGGTAGATAAGAATCAGTGAAACCTATCTCTGGTGGAGAATCCCCTACCTCGAGTCTAATAACCTCGAGAACTATCCTGGCGATGATGCTTTCGAGCACCACCTCTATATGCCTCACAGCACAAACCCTCAACAGCCCAATCATGATCAACTACCTGAAGGAAAGTCATCCCAACTGTAACCAAATGCTTGGTTGCCAAACGGTCCGGTTAAATCAAATATCACACAAAGCTTCTGACCCTATCAAACTCTAAAGGTACAACCCTTGCAGTACGCCTAACCATGTCATGAAACCTCACCTCATACTCTAATACTGACAGACAACCCTGCTGAAGAAGTAGAAGTTCAACCCTAACTGAAGCACCACTCACAGAACCAGGTACTGAAACTCACTGGAGGACTCAGAGTCCTAGACATGGTGTCTTGAAGAGCTGAGGTCACTACAAATCCAATTGGAGGCTGGGCTGTCCCCACACCCCCTATCTGATGCAATAAACTCTCACTCTGAAGTCCTAGCACTTACAAAAGCACTGAATTAACAAGCATAAAAGCCTCGACACCAACCAATATCGAACTCATCTTAGGCATATGAGAATGAATGAACAAACAAAGTCTAGAAGTCAATAGAGCAAGGAACGCATGATAAGGAGCCAAGAAGATGAAACTTTTCCTAACAATGCCCTGTAGCCTCACGCAGATAGGATACAGATGTCATCATACTGATCCACCAGACTCTACTTAGACACTTTCCTCTGTACCATAATACCGGTGAACCTAGAGCTCTGATACCAAGAAGTCACGATCCGATTTCTCAAGTCATAATGGTACCTACAACCTCCAGTAGGCGAACCAATCCCCATAGCCTAGAACGGTTAGTAATAGGCTACTACCTAACCAAAATGCACCAACAAGCAGAAATAAGCGGAGGCAGAATGTAAAGGTAGACAAAGCGAAAGCAAAACTCGAATATATACATAAATAAAGCTACACCAACCCCAAGACTTGGTATCGATAGTACAGAAGCTTCGAATAGAGTACAAGTGCTAGAAGTAACAAAATACAATACAATTTATCTCTGTAAGTACAAGGAGTAACAATGCGCAAAGATGAGATACGGGCAAGCCCCGACCACCAGGCGCTCACCCTAGTCTCGAATATCCACAATCTGCACGAGTCTCCAATGCGATCAACGGTGAAATCTCTAGTAATATTTGCATAGAAAGTGCAGAAGTATAGTATGAGCACCAAAATAGCAGGTACTCAGTAGGTATCATCAGCCGACTGAGCGCATATAAGATATAAAAATCATAAGTAACAGATAGCAAGAAAGCAGTTATTGAAGCAATAAAGGATGCACAAGGAGCTAGCACAGAGAGTAGACAACCAAAAGTTACAAGTAAAACATGCTAGCACAGAAAATATAGTCACACAGAATCACAGGTGAAGGAAAGGAGAACACACCTGGAGTCCTTGCAAAATAATATAAGTAAGTAGAGAGAGGGAGTTGAGAAAATGGCAGTATAACGGTAACCTCAAGTAAAAGGAAATAAGTCAAAAGGGAGCTATTCAGAGAGATATGGAACTGGTAGCTAAATGGCCTATGTGAATGCGGCATCCCACTACGTACGCGAAGGCTACTCAAGCAGAAGCTACGCGAATGCATCGTACCACTCACGTATGTGAAGGTCAACCAAACAAAGACTCTTCGCGAACGCGATAGACCTTACGCGTAAGCAAAGAAGAAAAGGGCAGCTGCGGGGCAGAAATGGAAATTTCTCCTTTGGAAACCCCAATTCACATAAAACACCTCCAAGCCATCTTGGAAATCATCTTTTGCTATTCTCACAACTTTTGGAAAGCTTGGAGAGCAAGTTCATCAACCAACACCATAGGAGTGAAGATTTGAATGTTCTTTATTATAAAATCTTTAGTTTCCATTCTTCAAACTCTAGTTGTTAATTTCTATTTTATTGGTGTGTTTGTTGTATTGAGATTTGGGTTTGTATTAGAGATAATACTTGTTTGGGCATTGAATTCATATATAGATTTTGATCTTGTTTGATTGTTTGGGTCTATTGAATCCTCCATGCTTATATTTATAGTCAGTGGTTACAAACATTAACTTAGATTTCTAATTTGGGTTGTTGCTTGAGAGAGAATTTCCCTAAGTTCAGGAAGATTCAATAGTGGGGATTGCACTCTAGACCAAGGCTAGAGATAGTTTGGTCGCCGAAAACTCCCATCTAAGAGTTGGGGTTAGAGATAACCCAACTCACCCAAGTTAATTATTGGTTATTGCTTACTCGTGGTGGTTCGAGAGAACCCATGAGGATTGTTGATTGATTGGTCGAAAGACGGTTAAGTGCACCTTTAGCCAAGACTACCCATGTGTTAGTCGGGTGCAAGTCTTGTGAATTAAATTCTCATTACCAAGTCTCCCTTGTTATCCTTGCTTGGAAAAAGCAAGGTGAAAGCCATTGATCAATCTATCTTTTATTTTATTCTCTTTTATCTTTAGTTTTTTTCTAAAACCCCTCTTTTAGATATCTTTTCCCCTTTTCGTTAATTGAATTTCAATAAGTTGCTTGGATTCTTTTTTAGCTCAATCACGACTACATTATTCTCTGTGGGTATGAACCCGACATTCGTTGGGAATGTAAATATGTTTTTCTCTGACGATCGCAAGTACCTCCATTGCAGAGTGTATTTGAGCGTTATCAAAAATGGCGCCGTTGCCGAGGAATAATTTAGCGTATTGAGTTAGTTTAGAATTTGAGTTTACCTACTTTAGTTCAATTTTGTGGATAGTTGTTTTTGTTTTTTTTAGTTTTATTTTGTTGATTGACTTCATGGCATCTCGAAAAGATAGAGATGTTGGTGGTTGCAACGCTTGTTATAATGATCCCTGTTGATATTGTGGAGGACCCCACCTTTGGCAAAAATGTAAAATTGGCCCTAGGAGAGGGAGGTATTCACCTTCTTGTTTCATTAAAAATGGGCGTAATTGTTGTTATATCCGATAGGACACAACATCGAGACTCATAAAAAATAATTAATTAATAAATTAGTTTAAAAAATAATGTAAGGGAGAAAGAGAGCCGCCACCTGATTTTAGGAAAACTAGGAAACTTTTTTATTAAAGAATAAATTTTAGTCTACGAAACCAGTTAGATTCTAGGTAAGGGTTCAAGTTATTCCGAAGGGAAGGGGTTAGGCATCCTTCAGAATCCACAACGGTGGTTCCCGGCTGAATTCATTTTTTTCAATTGAGGAGATAAAATAAATGTCTTGATTCTTTCGAGTTAGAAAAAAAGCTCCAAAACTCTAAGAATTGAAGGACAAACTTTTACGAAACGGCCTAATATTTGCCTATCGTTAGCTAAAATGAATAAATACAATAAATAATTATACAACATCTTCAAATTTTAATTCGAATATCTTTTTTCGGAAAGCTTTTTTGTTTACCTATAAACACACTTAGTAAAAGTGTTAGTAATGAACAAAAATTAATCAAAAAGAATTAAATAAATATTAACTAAGAATAAACCCGTCTTATATACATTGGAGGCCTTGAAAATCGATGAAATTTTCTTCATCGGCCATGTAAATTGATATTCGATATGACATAATTGAACTTAAAATAATATCCGTCTTTTATTATGGGAAGACCTCGAAAATTCGATGGAGAGATTCTTTCATTGGTCAATTAAATTGTTAGCCCCCAACTTAATAAAATGTAAGAACAAAGGATTAAAAGAATTTAAAAATTGCCTAGTGATAGTGACATCCAAGAGACAAAGTAATAATAACAGTGGTGTTTCTCAAAAGTAAAACAATCAGTAACATAGAATAAAATAATAATGACAAAACATGTAGAAGAAAAATATGCAAAAAGAAACAGAGATTATCGAATTGTGCACTGTTCCGACCCAATTTGCATACTATCAATTCATTATCAATTACTTGTTATTCGCGTAGCGGAAGCGGAAGCGTAGGATGAACCATCGTTGGAATTACCAGTCGGCGATGGTTGTCAAGGTGTGTCGGAGCAACCCCTATATCACAGTCTAAACCCTAACTGAATGAGAGAAAATATAGCGTAGGATCTGATTGTAGTATTTTTCTATCTCTCTAATAATATACCATATGTTTTTATATAGAAAAATTAATTAGGGTTTACTAATTACCCTAATGGGCCTTAAAGCACCCCTTATGAGTGGGCCCGAATTTTCTACATATATTTTGTAGGAAAAATTAAACAAAATGTCCATTTAGAAAAATATTTACACAAAAAATAGTCCACATTAAAAAAGTCACCCATTTATTATATTAATTGGTCATTCGGCCATATTTCTTTCCAACATTAACCCTTCGGCTGAGTGGATCAGCTTTCCCTTCTTCTTTTTCCTTTTGTTCCTTTCTCTTCCGTTAATGATTACTGCTTTTCCTCCAAATCTTCTTCTTCACTCCTTCTTCTTCTTTCTTTCTTCCTCCTCCCCTTCTCCTCCTCCTCCTCTTTCTTCTTCATCATTTTTTTTCTTCTTCTTCGTACAACTATTAAACTTCTTAAAAGCTCGATTTTAAAATTTGATGTGTCAAAAACGTGAATTATTTTGAGTGTAATATATCGAAAGATTCAAAATATTGAGATGAGCTCATATATAAAATTTGAGACTGTTTAAAAATCTTTTTGAGTTGGTCGGGATTGAATGACTCCACTAAAAAGTTTGTGATTTTCTGTATGTGGGTTGCATCTTCGGGATTTTCCTCAGATTTGGATTTCTCTCTTTCTCCCTCTATCTTCTCCATCGCCAAAATCAGTTTCTCCTATCCTCATCCCACCCCCAAAACCCTTCTCTATTAAGCACAAAGTTCATGAAAATACTAAAAAAATAATCAATTTTGAAACTTTATATTGGTGTATTGAGTTGAGGAAGAAGCGAAAGCTATACTTTTAGCTTTTGAGGAGTCTATATTTTAGTAAAAATTGACTCATATATCACACTCATATATCAAACTACGTGAAAAAAAGTTTAGTTAAAGAAGCACTCCAAGTGTTAAAGAAGCACTCCAAGTGTTCGATAAAATGTCACAATCTGATTGTAAAGTATTCAACATCGATTACAACAGAATTATTGGTGTTCTGATTCGCGCTTCACATTTTGATTTAGCATAAGGTTATTAAAATGAAATGAAGCTAATTGAATTTTCGTTAAATTCATTGACATATTCGAAATTCATTTATGGGTTGGGTAAAACCAAGAATCTTGATCCTATTAATAGGTTATTAAATGATAGTTGAGGTTATACACGATCGATACATTACATATACATGCGATCAATTTTAATTGTACAATATGAATACATACATTATATGTTATATATATATATATATATATATATGTTTATACATCATTTCTATAACATTGATACACATTTATACATTATTTATACAATTTTGATACATTACATAACTTTTATACAATATCGATACACGCTTATATACTATTTATACAATTTTGATACATTACATAACTTTTATACATTATCGATACATTACATATACATGCGGCTATTTTTTTGTAATTTTTTTTTGTGGCTAGTTCATTTTTGGGCTATTTTTTTTTGTAAAGAAAACTTGGCTATATTTATTGTAAACTAATTACTTTATTGTACATATTTGAAATTATCCCTTTTTTGTATTACTACTATTTGTTCATGTTAATATCCATCCTCCATTGATAGTCGTTTTCTTTGCACGATTAAGTGGGCTATTGTAGCAAGTAATACTTTTTTTATGCTACTCGATAGAGTATGCAAAGCTACAGTTATACCACTTCTTTAGCATAAAGAAAATGATACCCAACATAAAATTAGTAAGATAAGCTGATAAATTCTTTCTTGAGTCGTCGCATTTAAGTTTGTTGATATCTTCCTCATGCTTTGGGATGATTAGCAGGGAAAAAAGATTGATCCCAATATTCACATCTTGAAAGAAAATTTAAAATCAGGAAGAAAAATGTTAAAATAGAGAACCAACATGAATGCTAAAGAGAAGGGAGAAAGTGGGGAAAGGATCCCCTCCATTACTATTTTGTCCATTATTTTTTAATGGTGCATTGGATGTAGGTCATGTGTACAAAATGAATATTAGAGGCTAAGATCGTTTTCTTTGATACTTCTTCAAAGATTCATTTATTTATTTATTAATTTATTCTTACACTAAATAATATTTTTAAACCTAAAGTAAATTATTTATAACCATAAAAGCCTAGGTTGGTTTGTTAATAATCCTTCAAGAAATTTTTTATTTGTTTCAACACCATATATATTTATTTTTCCATAAAAGTTGATTTAAATCTTATGTTCTTATGTGAATAATGAAACTAATTTTCAGAATCTAATAATTCACGATATTTATTTATATTTTTTAAAATAATTAAAAAATGTACAATAAAATATAAATAAATTTGAAGGAGTATTAATACATATAAATACTTTGATTTCAATATTATTTAGTGTAAGAGTATTATTTTTTGAAAAAATAACAAAGAAAATGATCCTAACCTTTAATATTTATCTTATACACTTGTCCTACATCCAATACACCATTGAGAAATAATGGACAAAATAGTAATGGAGTGGATTCTTTCCCGAAAAAGTGAAGGGGGGAAAAATTTAGAGTGAAATTTTTCAAAGCAACTAACAATGTTTGCACCAGGAATTTCATTTTCAATAATACCTATAAGGAATGCAATATAAAAAAGTAGAATTATGAGATTTTAACATAAGGAAAAGTTCATAATCCAAGCAAAAAAAACTTTCGAATGAGAACTCTATAAACTTTGGCGTTAACTAAAGAATATAAAAAGCAGTTTTGAAAAGGAAATTAAGACTAACTCACAATTTGTGAAATCTTGCACATCAAGAATTTTATTTTCCCACAATTTTTATAAAGAAATAAAAATATCACGATTAGGTACAACTGTTAGAGGTTTGAGACATTATGTAGTCTGTTTTATATGCATGTAAATCAAAAGCTACTAATATAACAATTGGAGAAAGAGAGAATAAAGTCCCAAACTTGAGTGTGAAATCTTTCTGGAAAACGCCATGAAGCTAACGATTAATGCAATGAGCTTTTTCATTTTCAGTTACATATTTGGAATGGAAGGATAAAAAGTAGTATCAAAAGATACGTACAGAAAGGAAAGATAATCTTTGAGACTCTAAGCAGATAAAATAGAAAAGTACTCATCTCTGTTCTTGAAAAGCTACAATTTTCATGCCTTGTATGTTTTGAGTCTTCTATAAATTACTTTGTCACGACCCAACTACCGGGCCGTGCGGGCGCCTACTCTAAGCACCTACATAGACGAACCCTTACCACCCAATCTATTTCCTAATTCAACCAATCCATACGCAAAAATCCACCAGACTCCGTGCCAGAAGGTCTAAGCATGGTTTCTCCTTTCCGTCTATACAGTAATACGAATGAAAGCATGTCAATATCTACTCAAGGTGAAGAAAACCTAGCCTACCTGGACGCCAAACAGTTGCTAGATGCAATTTTTGACTCCATGAAGGCATTCCCTGATGATTAACAAGCCCGAATCTTGGGGTTTCACGTCCCTTTAAGCCGGAATCCCTCCTCCCCATATATAGCTCCCAAGCCTTGGAGCAGACTAGGAAGGTTTTTGGAGTAACCCTCGTACCCTTTTCAACTGAGGAGGAGAAGTTCTTTTTATTAAATCGCGTAACTGAGCTACTGCCTCCCATCATTCTGCTATAGCAAAAGGCTACCTCTACAACGGCTACGCTATAACGGAGAAAAGACCGCTATAGCAGAGTGACGTCAGCCCGGTTAATTTTTAATCAAAAGTCTGAATTCTTCCACCACATCACCCTATTTTAAGACAAAACATACTTTAGTCATTCTCAAATTTTGTGACATTGCAATTTCTAAAATAACGACGGATCTGGTCGTTACAACAAATACTAATTTATCCATCGTTCTTCCCCGAACAATCCCGTATGAAAGAGGGAGAAGAAACTAGCCCCGGGCTATCATAGTCCTATATGACCGCGTAATTACGATCCCACTCAAAAATCAAACTTTTCCCCATTTAGCCGTACTTGCCCAATTAGGAAAATTTATGATCTCTCCCTGATGAGGAATTTTCCTCCTGTGAGCTATTCAAAAAATTTATGAAGAAACCCTTCTCGAATACCCAAGAAATCTAGGGCCTTGTAGAATATCGGAGAGAAAGAATTTGAAAAGACCTGGAAGAACCCTTTTCTTTCCCAAACCTGACTGTCGTGCACTATAGTGGACATTATACCGCTATAGTGAGGTGCCGACCACTATAGCGGTTGGCAACAGTTGAAATAGGGGAGAAATGGGTTTTCATCCCCATTCTCCTCTATTTTCCTCCGAAATACTCCCTATCCTCCCGATCACCCCACTCCCGACGTCGGAATTTTCGGGTAACAATCATTCCTACTTACTCATTTACTTTCTCGCACGAATTTAGACAGTAATATGGTAGAAAATAAATATTTGGGATACACATTGTGGTTGGTTTTTGAACTTGAACTTATGTTGGATTTTTATTGAATTTTTGAAGCATGGATGCTTCCTTTACGTTTACAACGCCTTCACTGCATTCTAGGCGTAAGAATGTCACGACCCAGACCATCGTGAGTGGCACTCACCCAATCCCCGGGTGAGCAAACCATCACTTCCCCGAACTTAATCGTTCTAATAGCTCAAAACTAGTGCATAAAAGTAAACTAGCAGTCCAATAATAATAAATCAACCTCTATAATATAAACCTACGGAAATTACCCCCTAGAATCTGAAAGTCGTTGTACCAAACAATTTTACCAATGTCTAGAGTGCGGGGATGCAACCCCAAAAATACAAGGAAATAGTCTAATCCCAAAACAAATGGGCTACAACACTAATGATAGATTCAAGGAAGTTCGATCAAGCGGCTCACCCTTGAAGTCTAGAACGCTGGTACTACAGATGAGGTCGCATCTCAGCCGCTAGAAGATTACCTATACTCACAAGAAGAAAAAGCAAGTGCAGTATCAGTACACCACCATTGTGTACTGGTAGGATCATTAGCCAGTTGCAAATAAACAGTGTATAATTTAGTACAGCAAATCAAGTACCAGTACAGAAAACATGCAACAAGTCAATAGGCTCCCGTAGACTACAAGTCTCTACCTAGCTTGTTCCCATATGAAATCCACCTTCTTATAACTCTAAACCACAATCACAGAATTCAATAAGCTATCATTTTTGCCTAGCCCAGACCCATCCTAGGATCCCTTCTAAACAACACCTAAGTGTTCAACAGACAATCTGGCCTAATCCAAGACCAACTCAACAATTATAACAGGATTCTCGGTCACTCAAGGACCACCAATGAATATCACAATTCAATAAAAACACCCGGTCCACTCATGGAACCAATAATAGTCAATGCAATGCAACAATATCAATGCCATGATGCAGTAAAATAAACCCGTACCAGGTGTGGTACCCGAACCAACCGAATGTCAATAATCCACAGTCAAAATAATGAAAAAACAACTTGTAAACCAACAAGCAACACACCGTTCAATTCACTCACTGTAAAACAGGACCCTTAGACATTCTACACAATTCCTCTAAGTCATGCAATTCATACAAACACTTAGATAAGAGTACAAAATATACAACATTTACAGGAGTCGTAAGCCATCACCTACCTCAAAATAATCCAAGCTCTACTCAACCCGAGATTTCCCGTGTACTGGATTCCTTTCTCGTTCTTGGTCTAAAACAACATACAAGTACTCAAATTAACAAACAAGGCCTGCGCATTACCCGGATTACACCCAATCCCAGACCCCAGACCAACCATGATCATTCTATCCTTTTTCTCGGGCTTCCCGCCATTAATTTCTCTAGTTCTATCATTTTCACAGATAAAAGTAGAGAATTTAACAACATGTGATCATAAAACCCTACTTTAATCAATACCCAAGAACTTTCCTGCCTAGAATCCCCCTTCTTCCCCGGATTCCACCATCCCTAGGTTATTTAAACCTTTCCCCAAGTTCCCTCCTATCAATTCTACCACGTAGAAAAAGTAGTACGAAGATTGGGGAGTAGAAACCTTACCTTAGGGACGAAAAACAATGGAATACGGAGGAAAATTGCCTAAAATCGCCTTGCCCTTCTCCCAAAATAAAATTGTGAAAAATGAACATTTTGGGGAATGTTTCTGCATTAAATCCCATCACGCTCCATTATAGTGGTACCGCCGTAGTGGAGTCATCCTCTATGGAGGAGGCTGACCGACGTTGACTTCCGCTATAGCGGTAATTTTTCTGCTACAGTGGAGGTCGCTATGTCGGAGTGTCAATCGCTATAGCGGTTGACACAGAACAAAAAGTCGTAAAACCTCCAAAATTAGTCCATTTTACAACACACCTATTTTTCCGACGTCCCGAAACAACCTCTTCACGTCAACCTCGATTAAGGGAGTTCTACTTACCCGAATATGATTCCAAAAAGTCCCCCAGACTCCTCTATGTGTTAGCTATGAGGAAAACTAGCTCAACACAAGACATCCAACCCAATCCTTATCCGGATTGCCCTAGACCGTACCTCACCCCTAAACCGGCCGAGACTAGCCTAGCCCAGAATTTCAAACTCTCAAACCTAGAGTTTTCTAACTCTAAAACTTAGAACGATTGGACTACCCATAATGATGGACCCGGTCGTTACAATAAATACCAATTTACCCATCATTTTTTCCCAAATTTTGAGTGCAAAGACCGCTACTGCCAATTCTAAGTCGTGGGTAGGGTAGTTCCTCTCATGCACCTTCAACTGCCTAGATGCATAGGCTATCACATTCCTATCCTGCTTCAACACAGCACCCAAACAAGAATGTGAAGCATCACAGTAGACAATAAATTCTTTACCTTCAATCGACAAGGACAATATAGGAGTCGTGGTCAGAAGTGTCTTGAGCTTTTGGAAGCTCTCCTCGCACTTGTCGGACCACACGAATGATACTTCTTTCTATCAGCCTGGTCAAGTGAGTAGAAATAGACACAAAATCCTTAACAAACCTCCGGTAGTACCCTGCGAGTCCAACAAAACTCCTCACCTCAGTCACAGAGCTAGGCCAGACCCAACTCTTGACTGCTTCAATTTTCTAGGGATCTACCATCACCCCCTTTTCTGACACTACATTCACCAAGAATGCAACTAAAGTCAACCAAATTTCACACTTGGAGAACTTTGCATAAAGCTTCTGGCATTTCAAGATGTCCAACACAATACGAAGATGACTAGCATGCTCTTCTCTATTCTTGGAGTAGATTAAAATATCATCGATAAACACAATCACGAAGGAATCCAAATATGAGTTAAATACCCCATTTATCAAACTCATGAATGTTTCCGATGCATTGATCAAGCCAAATGACATTACTAGAAATTAGTAATGCCCATACCAAGTCTAAAAAGTGGTCTTAGGAATGTCCTTAGGCCTAATCCTCAACTGATGGTACCCCGACCTCAGGTCGATTTTCAAAAACACTGATGCACCCTGAAGCTGGTCAAACAAATAATCAATGTGGGGTAGAGGGTACTTATTCTGGATGGTCACCTTGTTCAACTGCCTATAGTCTATGCACATCCGCATACTACCATCTTTTTTCTTTACAAACAAAATAGGATCACCCCAAGGCGAAGCACTGGGACGGATAAATCCCTTATCTAGGAGTTCCTGCAGCTGAGTCTTAAGTTCCCCTAACTCTGTCGGAGCCATACCATACAGAGGAATAGAAATGGGGCAAGTGCCTGGCTCCAAATCGATTCAAAAGTCTATATCCCTATTCGGAGGCATACTAGGAAAATCCGCTAGAAACACCTCTAGAAATTTAGAAACCACCGAAACTGACTCAATAGATGGGGACTCCATATTATCATCCCAGAGATGAGCCAAGAAGGCTAGGAACCCCATTCCCACTACCTCCAATGCCCGAACAAATGATATTACCTTAACTGGCTTATGCCGGTACACACTTTCCCACTCTAGTCTATCCTTACCCGAAATATCTAGAGTCACAGTCTTGGTATTATAGTTCAACACAACATGATAAGGGGACAGCCAGGTCATGCCCAAGATAATATCAAAATCATCCATATCCAGGATTACTAAGTCTACCCAAGTATGCAACCCCACAAACACAACAAAACAAACACGATAAACATGAGTCACAATCACAGACTCTCCATTCGAGGTAGAAACATGAATAGGGGAATCAAGGATATCACAAGTCAATTCCAGACCCAATGCAAAAGTCACAGATACATAAGAATATGTAGAACCTGGGTCAAATAATATTGAAGCCATTTTATCGCAGACAAGAATGGTATATGTGATCACCGCATCTGAGGCTTCCACCTCAGTTCTCCTTGGAAATTCATAGCAATGAGCCCGATCATAAATGCGGGCAACTTTCCAGACCGGCTGCACTACACCCCTGCCCGTGCCTCTATTTCCTCTATCGCCTCGGCCTCCCTAAAATTTTCCTAGCCCACCCTGTGGATGACCTCTAGCATTACCACCTCTACCTGTCGGGACCACCACTCTAGGCTGTTGCTGACCTTGATTACCTATCTACCTGAGTGGGAACTCCCTCCTAAAGTGAACTAGATCACCATAATGGAAGCAACCACAGTCAAGTGTAGGCCTGCTAGCTAAGGTATAAGATTTTCCCTGGCCTCTAGGAGCTGAAGGCTAATTATGAGCTCCCTGACGACCACCTGTAGCAGTTGACAGAGCTGACTGAATAGGACGGGCTGAGTATACCTGCTGATGATGACCCCTGGAATGTGAGCCACCATAATTTCCCTCACTCCGGGGCTTCTTGGCTAATGCCTTAGCCAATCATAAAGTGGTTGGATGCAGGTGTGGTTTACCCTATTGCAAACAACAAGTGGGTGAGCCCAATCATTGTATGCCAAAAAAGGGAGGAATCACTGTGGTTCCTAATGCTTAGAATGAGTTGATCCTTATCAGACCAGTCACAGGCTGGCGTGTGTGCATGGATTATTGAAAGCTGAACTCATGTACATAGAAGGATCATTTTCCAATGTCGTTCATGGATCAGATGTTAGACTATCTTGCTGGTAGAGGATGGTACTATTTTCTTGATGGTTACTCAGGATACAATCAGATTTTGATTGCTCCTGAAGATTAGGAGAAGACAACCTTCACTTGTTCATATGGGACGTTCACTTTCAAAAGTATGCCGTTTGGATTATGTAATGCACCAGCAACCTTTTAGAGATGTATGATATCAATCTTCCCCGGCATGGTGGAGGACACTATTGAGGTATTCATGGATGATTTCTCTATGGTTGGTGACTTATTTGATGATTGTGTATCCCATCTGAGTTGTGTGTTACAAGGATGTGAAGAGTTTAACTTAGTACTAAATTGGGAGAAGTGCCATTTCATGGTCAAGGAAGCTATTGTCTTAGGCCACCTAATATCAAAGAAAGGGATCGAGGTTGATAAGGCTAAGATAGAGGTGATTGAAAAATTGTCTCCCCCAAATTCAGTGAAGGGTATTTGAAGTTTCTTAGGGCACGCTAGATTTTATTGCAAGTTTATAAAGAACTTCTCTAAGATTGTACATCCCTTGTGCAAACTATTAGAGAAAGATGTGAAGTTTGTTTTTGATGAAGCGTGTCTAAAGGCATTCAAGTGCCTAAAATTATAATTGATCTCAGCCTCCATTATTGTTGCACCTGATTGGTTTGAGTTATTTGAGGTAATGTGTGATGCTAGTGGATTAGCACTAGGAGCAGTCCTAGGCCAGAGATGAGAGAAGATTCTTCATCAAATTTACTATGCTAGTAAAACACTGACTCCTGCTCAAAAGAACTACACTATGACCAAATAGGAGCTGCTAGCTGTGGTGTTTGCTTTTGAAAAGTTCAGATCATATTTGCTTCACACCAAGGTGATTGTACATACAAACTATGTAGCTCTTAGGTACCTTATGGAGAAAAAGGATGCTAAGCCTAGGTTGATTCGTTGGGTGCTGTTGTTGCAAGAATTTGACTTTGAAGTCAAGGATTGCAAAGGTACATAAAATCAGTTGGTTGGTCACTTGTCTAGACTTAAAGATGAGGCTATATTGCAGTTAAATTATGAGCTCAAGAATTATGATTCCTTCCCAGATGAACAGGTGTTGGCCGTATCTCAGGATTTGATCCCATGGTATGCAGATATTGCCAACTACTTAGCAAGTGACATTGTTCCTCCATACTTGACAGTCCACCAACAGAGGAAGTCCATGTCTAATGTGAAGAAGGTCTTTTGGGAAGAACCATATATGTTCCCTGTGTGTGCTGACACCATGATTTAGAGATGCATAGTTGAATCTGAGATGGAGGATATACTTGAGGCTTGCCATTCCTCTCCTGTAGAGGGTATCATGGTGGCACCTGGACATCCCACAAGATTTTGCAATGTGACTACTATTGGCCGACCCTCCACAAAGATGCTCATGAGTACGCGAGAGTCTGTAATCAATGCCAAAGGAAAGGAGGTATGCTTCCTCTAAATCTTATCCTCGTGATTGAATTATTTGATCTATGGGGAGTCGATTTCATTGGTCCTTTTGTGATGTGGAATGGTATGAGGTATATACTGGTTGCTGTTGAGTATGTATCAAAATGGGTGGATGCGGTAGAGCTTCCCAACAATGAAGGAAAGAGTGTCACAACGTTCTTGTAAAAGAATATCTTCTGTAGATTTGGCACACCGCAAGCTTTTATCAGTGGTGGAGGGTCTCATTTTTACAATAAGCTAGTCAGAGCTCTACTTGAGAAATATGGGGTGAGGCATAGTGTGTAAACACCTTACCATCCGCAGATGAGTGGGCAAGTAGAGGTCTCCAACCAGGAGATTAAATCTATCCTTGCAAAGACGGTGAATGTGCACAGGACGGATTGGTCTAGGAAGCTAGATGATTCCCTATGGGTATATCAGACAACCTACAAGACTCCTATAGTCATGTCACCTTATAAGCTTGTGTTTGGAAAAGCATGCCATCTTCTGGTGGAGCTTGAGCATAAGGCTATATGGGCACTTAAGAAGCTGAACTTGGACTGGTGTGATTCATCCTATCAGCGGCTTGGCCAGTTAAATGAACTTGATGAATTCCTCCTTAATTCTTATTAGAGTTCAGCACTGTATAAGGAGAAGATAAAGATGTACCATGACCGGATGATTGAGAAAAGAGATTTTCAGCTGGGCGAGCTGGTCCTGCTCTATAATTCTAATCTATGCTTATTTCCAGGCAAGCTTAAGTCTAAATGGATAGGGCCGTTTCGAGTAGTGCAGGTTTCCCAACATAGTGCTATAGATATTGACAATCGAGACGGCAAATGGTTTAAGCAAAATGGTCAACGTGTAAAAGCCTATTTAGGAAAAAATCAAGATGGTGGAAGCTTGGGAACTTGGTAAAGTCTAATTAACCAAGTAGCCTGCATCATGCCGCGATGTTAAATCAGGCACTTCATGGGAGGAAAATCATGAAGGAAACTTTATGAAATCTGAGTAGCCAAATGACTAGCGTCATGCCATGATGTTAAATCAGGTGTTGTATGGGTGGCAACCCATAAAATAACATTTGTTTGAGTGTGCAGGAGTTGGCGAGGTTGTAAAGAGGAAAATTTGTAGGAAAAAAAGTCCCATGGGACCCTTGATGGGCCGTTGTATGACCCACACCTGTGGGAAATAGGTGTATAACCAAAAGAATCCAAGGAATATTCACTGCCCCATTCCCACGTCCAGCCATGATGGGCCTTCTAGCCTCGACGAGCATGGGAGACGGGCATGGTAACGACAGTAGCGATGGAATATCCACTGGCCCTTCCCCATGTCTCGACATGACTCGATATTATAACCCCGATGAGCATAGGAATGGGCATTCGATGCCCAGGTAGGTCACTTTTTGAAGGGACATCATATGCCCCATGAGCATCGCAATATCCTATCGTCTGGGTCGGTCAAAGGGTCAATAACTTTTAAAATAATTTTCTAAACTGACCCGACCCGAACCAGATTTCCCTTTCCCTTCCCCCGCGTCTACTTAGCAATTTGAACTTATTCAATAGAGGTCAAATACTTAAACTCCCTCCACTTCCAACTCTCTCCCTCTTCTCATGTCTCTTACCCACAATCATCTCCCTATCACCACCCATTACTCCCTCACGTCCCTTATATACATATCAATCACAAGAGCACTAAGCAAGTTCACACAAATATTCATAAGTTGTTACTCAAGATAGTATTGAATATCAAGAGTAAGTCCATCTCATTGTATTGATTGCAATTCTTCCTTGATGTTTTAAAGTAATATAAGGGTTCATATGTATATAAAATCATATTGTCTTAGTGAACCCTAGTTGTGAACTTTGCATAGTGTTGTGTAATTGTGCATTTAAATTGATAAACATGGGGAACTAGGTTTGGACTGTTTATGTAATGGTGTATATGAGTTTTGTTCAAAATTATGTATAAAATCTGATTGGGTGAGGGGAACAATGTGAAACTAAACAAAGAGGGAAATTTTGTGCTGCTGTGATCCCACGGGCAAAGCCCAGGGGACGTCGAAGGTATGACTGGCGTCGCACCAGGACGTAGGGAATGGATCATAGCCTTAAAAGGCTTTTGCCCAATCTCGATGGGACTTTGGACCTACCATGCTTGTGGCAGGGCATTGTGGGAGGACTAAATGTCCTTAAAACTTCACTGCCACATCCCGATGCCCATTCTCACGGGACGTCGAATCTCCCACGCCTGTGGGAGGCTGAAAATATTTAAAAAATTCTCTAAGTGTTAAATTTTTCTGTTTGTAATTTTTTGTTCAGTTTACTAACTTCGTTCACTTGCAGGTACTAAATGGCACCACCAACTCCTTTACAATGAGAGGGAGCCTGAAAAGAAAAGAAAAGGCTTTTATTACTCGCCTGAAGGATCAATCTGATTCAGAAGGAGAGAAGAGTGACCCATACAACATCCCTCTCGTTCGGCTGACAAAGAAAAAGTTGGTGGTATCTTCTCCTTCCCAGTTTAAAGAAGAGGGAGGTGATGCACCTAAGCAGGAACAAACATCAGAAAACACTTCTCCCCAGTATAAATAGGGGGAAGGATCATCTTCCAGATCAGCCAGTATAAATGAAGAAAGCGACACCCCTCCTCCAAAGGCAAAGGGAGGACAAAAGACAACTATTTCGATTTCTAGTGGCATGGAAACTGAGATTGGGTCGAGAGATGGTTCAAAGTCAAGTTTTGGAAAAGTTGTTGCTGCAGGTTCTAAGTCTGACACTGAGAGAAACACTCCTGAAAAAGAGAACACACTGCCTACTCCCAAATCTCTTGAGACATCATTAGTTATCACATCCAAATATGTCCGATTTAGGGAAAAGGCAAGGTTGAATGTGAAAGGATCGCAGAAGATATTTGACTACGGGCTCGAGATAATGGCCAAGGGGCACATAAAATTCCCTATTGCAAAATAATGGAGGATAGACTCCTTCAAGCTAAAATAATTTCCTAAGCTTGAGACTTCCGCCATTATAACTTGGCCTGGACCAGCAAACCACTTCCTGACTATCAGCCGATAATCGTCAGGGAGTTTTATGCTAACTATCAAGCTATCCAGGATAGCCAGTGCAGAAAGGGTCAGAAACCATCAAATTTTCCCTCTCTTGAGAGATTCCCTGTGAGAGGTATTCCAGTAAGCTTCTCGGCTGAGACTATTAATAAATTTTTGTATGGGCCCAAGTATGTTGCACCCTCTAACACTTAAGACTACGACTATGGTATAAATCAAAAGATGAGCAGACAAAGTGGTTGGCATAGGTTCTCACAAAGACCTGCACCCCAACGTGGATCTATCAAAACAAGCCACAGATCACTAAGGCCTCTTTGATTTTCGAGGGAAAATTTTGGTGGGCGATTGTGCGACTTCAGCTTATGCCAACTAGTGGAGATAATCAGCTTACTGTTCAGAGGGCTATTTTTTGTAGCTAGATTGTTATCCAAATACAATTTTAACATTGGGAAGATCATAGCAGAGGAGATAAGGGACAAAGTCACCAAAATCAGTTCATCCTAACCTTTCCCTTGCCTCATGACTGAGCTATGTGATGATGATGCTTTCCTAAAGTATTTGGGTATTGATCATGCAGAGTGTTCCATCTGGACACATCACCCAAAGAGATCTAAAGATAATAGCAAAAATATGGGCCTAGGCAGCCCTTCTGGATCAGCTGAACCCACCATAATGCATGATATTTTTGTACTACCACTAGAAGTTATACCTTACATTGAGGGTCTATCGACCCCAAAGGGCATTCTAAATAAGGGTACTCCATCTGCTTGGGAAGAAGCTGCGATTACATCCAAACGCCCTCACAATAAAAAGTTATTGACTCCTCGCGGGATTGACACCTCTATTCCATAAACTCTTCCAGCTCCTTCCATTTCTAATGCACCTCCATTAGAGGATCCAACCTCAGTTTATGCCTTCCATCCAGTGAATTTCACCAACACGCTGCAGAGTATTATATAGATACATGAGCAGATACAAAAGTTTTCTGAGCAATTCCAGTCGATCATTGATGCCTCTATTCTGAGACCCATAGCACCATTTGCTAATGTGCATGGCCAAATCTATTATATGGAATAAAAGATCGATGAAAAGCTAAATGAAATGGTTGTAACTGAGCTCACTGAAATAAAAGAGCAAATAGTAGCACTTCGGGTGGATATGGATGAGTTGAAGGTATAGCCTGCCACTATATATTCACGTGCTCTCGTAGTCATGACATAGGCACCACTTGTGCCAATGATCAATTAATAGGAGTATGCAAATCCAAAGCTTTGCCAAAAAGCTTTTATGGATGAAGAGGCACCGATTATTCCTTCTAAACGTACAAAAAAAAGGAGGAGAAAAGATAAAAAGGCTCATGAAGAGGGTGAGAATGCCTCATTAATCTTGAAATCACATAAGTGTAAGGAAGAGAGAGATGAGAAGAAGAGAATTAAAGCAGAAGCTTGGGTGCAAAATGAATCCCTTGTCATTCAGCTGATTCGAGTTGATGCTATTGGTTATGGTGGCTCGAGAAGTGGTGTTGCAGGCACTGCGGAGGAAACTTCTTTAGACCCCATTGTGGGAGTTACCATTGATGAAGCTGCACAGAAAGCTGTTGATGCTGAGAGGACTGTAGAGGCAGACTCTGTTGATGATAGAGACACGGGCACCAATTCAGTGGGCTCGACCACATATGATGATTGTGCTTAGGTGCCACAGGTTTGCCTCACCTTCTTTATTTAGTTATTTTTAGTGCATTAGGGATAATGCACAGCTTTTTTTGATAGGGTGGGGGTAGCTTGGTCATATGTGTAGTTGTTATAGAGCGTTTTGGTGGTCTGAGTAGCCAAGTCACTCATGTCGTACTGCGACATTAAATCAAGCACTGCGTGGGAGGCAACCTATGAGGGTAGCCATAAGGTACCCGCATCTTTGGGGTTTTCTTCCTGTGTTCTTTCCCTAAGGATTTCTAATTTTTGTTGAACCAACATGTTTAGAATAGGATGTGTGTTTGTAGAAGAAAAGTAGGAACTTAGTGCATCCTATGTTCTTATTTGAAAAATTTTGTGAAAAATGGAGACCCCTCAAAACTTTTGTGCAATAAGTTGTTAAGACTGACTTTGATGGATCTATGAATGTCAACATATGTATGAATGTGATAAGTAGATTGAAATGATGCATGAACCTATAGTTAGGTAATCGTTAGTCTGAACTCTGTGCCATGTGTGAGTGAGTTGTTTGTATCGTTCTTGTTGTATGTGTAAATCTAGAACTTGCCTGGTTAGTCTTGCATTGGTTGTAGGTTGGTCAGTTATGGAATTATCATAGGCCATTTTTGAATAAAGTCCAGTTAATCCTAATGGCCTACCAAATGACAAATGATTCCCTTTGATCCCTAATTTTGAGCCTGAACTGACCCTGTTGTTGTTATGTTCACCTTCTCTATTTCTTGTAATCCTTTGTTTTGTCCCTGGGTATGACAGGAAGAATGGGGTATGAAAAGATCGGGTTAGTATCTAAAAGTAAAAAAGCGGGTGTGGTTCGTGTGCTACAAAAAAAGAGAAAATGAAAAATGAAAAGAGAAAAAGTGCAAAAGTTAAATAAAAGTCACACCCAAAGCTTGATTTAAGTGAAATGATAACAAAAGAGGAGAATAAGGGAGAAGAACATTGTGGGTTGAAAAGTTAAGGATAAAAAAAGTGTATTGTCAAGGAGGGCATAGTCACTAATTTCCAAATATACCATTCCCATCCCTGAACCTAAATTACAAGCTTAACAAAGTCCTATAGTGACCTTAACCAGACTTTTTGTAAGCCAAGACATAGAAAATAAAGGCAAGCCTATGGTATTGTGCATAGGGGTAGGCATGGTATGGTATATACCAAATTACCATATCGAACTGAAATTTTTGATACCATGGTTTTGGTATTATGGTATATGGTATATATTTTAGATTTTTTTGATATTCGGTATGGTATTTGGTATTTATAAATACCATACCAAAGTATAAAGTTACACAAATAATTATTATATATTATTAAAATAGTAACAAATATGCAATCTTTTAGTATAAAACTAAATGGTTAGACGTTGAAACTTTAACTACTCTATTTTGATTGAAATATTTTTTTTGTGTAATTGATTAACAAAAGGAGTTGTTTGTACTTTGTTTTTAATATATTTTTCTACATGTGTTATATATTAGTATGATACAATTGAGACCTTTTTTTGAATAGTCGAAGTCATAATACTCTATTATATAATTATATATTAGTCGAAGTGGAACAAACTATGGTGACTGATATACCATACCACAAAATACCGAAACTGACTTTAAAATACCAAACCATACCAAATTAATTTGGTATGGTTATGGTATAATATTTTTAAAAAACGAATACCAAAATTACCACACCAAAGTTTCAAATATCATACCATACTATACCACGCCCACCCCTAATTGTGCATGTACAGCTTGAATGTGAGTGAGCGTGTTCCCAGTTCATTTCTATTAAATGTACTTCTATGTGAGAGGGACTTCTTTATTGTAAGGGAGCTTGAGTATACAGTGATTGTTGGCTTATTGATCTGAATATCTGCTGTTTTGCTCATGAATACCATGTTGTCATCCATGGATCCGTATTGTGTTGCCTTGATAACCTGTATGTATGCACTGGTTTTGAACTGACATAGAGTGGGTACTGATTCTATGAACTGAAAGGATTTAAACCACTTGGATGTTGTAGTTCCTAGGTTTCTTTTACTTAAGCGTCGTTTTAGTTTTTGTTTCATTTGTTGTTTGAGGACAAGCAAACATTCTAAGTTGAGGGTGTTGATGTGCCGGAATTCCACGACACTTTCAACACTTAAAACTAAGGACTTTGGGAGTTCTTAGGTGTGTTTTGTTAGATATGATGCTCATTTGCTACATGTGCAGGGGAAAGTGTTGGAATGATAAAACGACTAAAAAACAGCTGTTTTCAGGGCTAAAAGACATGCTCCAAGGGCGTGGGATCCACCACGGCCTATGGGAGAGGACGTCGAAATGAGCCAGCAAGAGTTAAGGGCAAAACCTATCCCATGACTTAGTGGGGATGGGGGTCGGAGCTGCCACGGGCTATCACACGTGCTTGTGGTAATAGACTAGTGAAGCTAAAGCCAGGATGACAAGTCTGATAACCAGCTATGAGGCATGTGAAAGCCACGACTGGACATCACACACACCCGTCCAGATTGGACAGAGCCACTGAGAACTCAGATGATTTTGCCGATGAGTTACCCACGATGCTCGTGGCAACCATGATGGCCCATCGCCTGACCCATGGAAATGAGGTAGATGATTTGGAGCTAAACTAAAAGAAAGACTGACGGGCACCCACTATGCTCGTGGCACCCATGATGACCCGTGGGGCCTTCCCGTCAGAACTATCGCATTTCAGCTCTCCTAGTTCTATTAGGAATTGGTTTGTTTTGTCTATAAATACATTTTCTTAGGTTTTATATCAGGAGTTATGCAATTATTACGTAATGTTACACATACTTTACGCAGAATTGAGACATCAAAACACAGTGTTTGAGAATTCGATTATCCTTCTTGATAATTAAAGTGTTCTTGAGAACTCAAGATTATGATTTTCTTTACTTGTTAGTGTAAGTTATAATCATGATCTCTTCATCTAAATCTGATTATCTTCTTACAACTATGAGTAGCTAAATTCACAACTAGGGTTGTGGGAACCATGAAGGATTAACAAAGCAGGCAAAGTACTTGGAAATCCTAGGACAACATTTATGCATGTATTGTTCTTCCCCTCGTTTTGACTATTTTTTAACGGTTGCAAACGTTAGAACATGCCTTATTCCTATTTTCTTGACCGAAGGGGTATCGAATGGGAAAGGGGATTATAAAACAGAGATTTAAGGCTACCAACCCTCACCTAATTAGCTTGAACTTGCCCGGGGAAAGATAATTTGGGATCATTGGTAAGGGTTAGAAAAGAAAACACCCGTAGACTGACCAACTGCGTGGTGATATTTTTCTATTTTGGCAACCATCCGCTTAGGAGAACCTAACTTACAGATTTTGTATGCATAGCACAAACTTAGATTACTAAGTACAACGCCTTACTACGTTATGATCTCATGGGGAACACTACCCTAGCCGCTTCTCTCATTGATTACAATACTTGAAATTGTTACCTTGTTACTTGTTCGATTCTAAATTACGAATATTACTTTTACTTTAAACCCCTGTTTGAGGGAAATAAATGGGTAAGAGAGAGAATAAACAAAGTGGACCTTAGTCCTACCATATTCCATGTGGGATCGACCCCAACCTTCATTGGGTTCTATATTTGAACATCGATCGCTTTATGCTTTTAAAATGAGGTGTAATTTGGGCATATCAGCACTCTTGTCCCAATAACAAAAGAGAACTTTTTTATTGTAATGACCCTCCTTGTCATTTTTGTATTTTTTGTGCATTTCTTCTATTTTGACTCTTCCAATAGCTTTTATGTGGAACTTATGAATTGTAGAGATGGGTAGCATGGTTTCCAAGGTGTTCAATCAGGTTTTAGAAGGGATTCCCTATTTTGGAGCTTTTAAAGTTGTCAAGTTTGACTTTTATCAACATTCCTAGCAAACATGATCATATGAGAATTTTATTAGTTTTGTTAACTCTAATACATGGATTTGGGGCTAGTGGGATCTTTTGTTTAGGTCCCGAGACTTTCAGACTCATTTTGGGCACTTGTGTGGATTTTATTTAAAAGCGAGAAAGTGTTGACTTTGGATAATATTTCATCAAGACGACCTCTATTTATTAGTTTGATGATTCCTTTGATTCTAGAATTCCATTTACACTTGGGTAGCATCTTTGGATTGTATTCATGGGATTCTGAATGAATATTGAGGGTTCATTCAGGGTGTTGAAAGTTTGGTAGAGCTGTTGATGCAGCTGGTGCTGGTGTATCCACAAATGCGGATCTTAGATTGCACTAATAGAGCCACTCCTATGGTAAGCTGGCCACACCAATGATGGATGGTGATGTCAGCAGAAAAATCTCTTGCACATCTTAATCCGCTCTTGCAGAGTGAGGCCCTCTCTTATGGAGGGTGCATTGTGTACCTGACTCCGTTCCCGTGTCATTTTTTTTACCATTGTGGGCTTGCACCTACGGGCTTTAACTCACATCAGAGTCTGAGGAGACTGGAGGTTTCCGCTCTTGAGGCATTGCGCATGCGGTGAACCATTCACATGAGTGATGATCGCTAACCTTTAAAGGTCTTCTCCCTCATTTAATTCCCAAAGTTTCCAAAACATTTCTTTAGACTTGGTGAGCTCGATTGAGAGTGTTTCCCATAAATTCTTGATGATTTCTTGAGTTAGTAAGTACTTTCTTTTCTCCTTACATTCCATTACTTTTTTGTCTTTAATTTTTTTTTATATTCACAAATTGGGTCTTAAGTTCTTGATTTTCCTCCATTAAAGTGAACTCTCCAGACCCATTTGAGGTCTCAATTCAATTCCATCTTTTCCCAACTTTTAGGCATGTGATTCTTACCTTTTTAGGAAGGTAATTGCAGAATTTATTTCTGATTTTATCGACAGGCCCTGAGGGTCAATTTTTGACGCAATTTCAAGCCTGAATTATAAACTATTGATATGGAATTATTAGCTTTGTATTGATTTATAGATCATTTTTTTGATAAACTGGTAGTGGTCTAAGGCCTTAAAAAAGGGAAAACTTCCGTGTGACAGTTCGAGATTTTCCATTCAACATTGAAGTAGATTACGACTTTTCTTCTTTAGACTTAGCTCGGTTAGGTAGTACATTTTATAAATTTCATGTTGGTTAAGGGAATTTGATAGGTAGGATTAGGTTTATGTCAAATTCTAAAAATATGGCCTCTTTCGGAAACCTTAAAATAATATTTCTTAATCCTTAGTTCAGGTTGCGTACTATAATGTTAATATTAGAGTAGGGATCCTTAGTATAAGCTTAGTGAAGGATTTCATGGTATATTAGCTTCCTTTCAATGGTTCTTATTATTACCCCTTTTATTTATCTATTTTGTTTCGCTATGAGATTGTTGGCTCGAGGCCGTGGATTTGGATTAGCTGGACTCCAAGTTATTGTGACTTTATTGTGGAGGGTGGTGCAACCCTTTTTAGTGTGTACATATATATATATATATATTTATATATGTATATACATATACATATACTTATATATACTTGTGTTGGTACACATACATTCATACATATATATACATGAATTGTGGCACGATTTGTAGAAAAATACTATTTTTTGGGCTTTAAAGAGGAATTTGTACTATCTTACTATGTATTTTGGGTAACAGAAAGAGTTGCATCATTTTATCATTGATTTTTAATTTGGAAAGACTGTACCACCTTTACACTCAGCCTGAGGGATGTTTCTAGATCTTTTCTCTATTTACTTTTCTATTGATGAGTCGAAGGAACGATTCAGGGCCGCTCGAGGGCTACATTTTGGGTTTCTTTACTCTATGCATATGTTGATGAGCTCCGACAGCCCGAGGGAAAATTTTTGATTTTACTTTTGTACATTGGCCACATATTGCATTGCATCAACGTCATACTGCACAATATTTTTCATGTATACTTGTAAAATCGTGTATTAATATTATCATCACTTTACCCTTGTATGATTGAGATTTCTAGGTTAGCTTCTGATGTGTAGGTTCCTTCCATGTATTTTATATCATATATTATCTTTTGATCTTAGTCCGCCTATGATGCCTACTGAGTACCCCATGTTTTGGTACTCATACTACATTTCTGCATCTCTTTTTGATGCAACGCCCACTATGAGTCACCCACGCTGATTTCCCCTTTGTTTGAGTACCTTTGTTGATTGGATTGTGGTGAGCTCTTGGTGTCTGAAGACTAACTTATTTCCCTCCTATATGTAGTGTCTATATTTTTTACTTTTTGGATAACCTATATCAGTATAGTTTTACTCTCATACTTTAGTGGCTCTTGTACCGGTTACACTAGGTTCGAGTTTGAATCTCTTGTATATCGTGTCTTTTTTTCATTTTCATAGGGCCTATGTTGCATATTTTATACCTTCTATGTATGCATCTATACTCGGTGGCTTGGTTGTCTCATTTTTGCTTCCCTTATTAATTATGTTTGTTGTTACCTTCTATTATATTCTTGGGTTTTGGCTGACCTACTAGAGGGTGATACAAGGTTCCATCAAGGCCCAATTTTTCGAGTCATAATAGTGTGGTATATGATCTTTGGGTTACCAGTGTTACTAATACAAGAGCAAGTGCCTAGTAGAGTCTCGTAGATCAATATAATGATGTATGTATCCTATTTTCGGGAGGCTATAGGGCATTCTTAGGAAAATCTCACTTTTTTGATTCTTTATTGTGTTTTCTTGACTCTATCAACTTATAAATTTTATTTCCTTCATTCTTTCTCAGATGGTTAGGATAAGATCTTTAGTGAGTGAAGGAGAGGCTCCTGCGCGTGAAGCTAGGGCCCCAACTAGGGGTCAAGGAAGGGGTAGACCTATAGTTCAAGGCAGGGCACGAGCTACGAGTCCAGCTCAAGCCTTAAGGCAAGGCTAGAGAGCTATCACTAAGGCTAGAAACTTAGACAAAGGATATACTACATCAGCAGGAGGGTCTGGGCCAGCCCAGCCTATAGTGGGATTTGTAGACATGCCAATTCAGGAAACCATGATTATGATTCTGAGCTTTCTGAAGGGTATGTAACATGCAAGGACTTTGTCTGGCACTCCAAGTGGTTCTCAAGTTATAAATAAGGTGCAGACTTCATCCTAGGTAGAAACATAGGGTGTTCAGGGTCCAAGACCACAGCCTGTCATTGTGGCTCCTTATTTAGAGGAATTTCCAGTGGCGATTATTACTCAGTGTAATTTTAAGATTCCCCACAGCAACTACAGGTGATTTATGACTTGTCAAGAGTGACGGTTGGGTTCCCGAGTAGTTCATTTATGTTTAAGCCCATTTCCCTATATAGCAACTCTTAAGGCTGGTAGAGTTGACTTTGGTCAATTATTAGAGAAGACGACCTTGGATGGAAATTTCATCAGAGTTGTTAGCTCCAAAACATTGACTTTGGGCTAGTGGAACCTTTGGTTTGTGTCCTGAGTCTTTCAGACTCATTTTCGACTATTGGGTTCCTTTTTGGTTAAAAGTTAGTTTTTGGGTATGTGTAACGACTGGGTCAATCATTACGGGTAGTCCAATCATGTCAAGTGTTAGAGTTAGAAAACTCTGGATTTGGGAGTTTGAAATTTTGGGCTAGGCTAGCATTGGCCAGTTTTTGAGTGAGGTGGAATCTAGGGAAATTCAGGTATAGATTTGACTAAGTGTCTTAGGTTAAGCTAGTTTTCTACGTAGCCAAGACATAGAGGAGGACGAGGGACTTTTTGAAATCAAATTTGGGTAAGTAGAACTCCCAGAATCGCGTTTGATGTGAAATGGTTGCTTCAGGTCGTCGAGAGAAGCAAGTGTGTTGTGAAATGGCCAAATCTGGCAGATTTCTGTACATTATTTACCTGATAAGTGTGACCACGCGCGATGGCGGCCACCCCTATAGCGGTTGAAATTACCGCTATAGCGGCAGTCAAAGGGCGGTCAACCTGCTTAAGACCGCTATAGCAGCAGCCGACCGCTATAGCAGAGCGAGGACTGCTATAGCAGGCCGATGGGGTTTTAATGTAGAAACATTCCTCAAAACATCATTTTTTCACAAGTTCCTTTTGGGTGAAAGGCTAGGCGATTCCAGGCGTTTTTCCTCATTCTTACATCAAAAATCTTCCCTAAGGTAAGGCTTTCGTTCCCCAAACTCTGTAATACGTTTCCTATGCGGTTGAATTGCTAGTAGGGAAATTGGGGAAGGTTTGGAATGACCTAGGGATGGTGGAATTTCGGGAAAGAATGGGATTCCAAGCATGTATGTTCTTGGGTATTATTAATAGTATGTTATTATGACCATAGGTTGTTAAATTCTCTGTTTTATCCGTAAAAATGATAGAACTAGGAGATTTAACGGTGGAAAGCCCAGGAAAAATGATGGGATGATCATGGGTGGCCTGGAGTTTGAGGATTTGGTATAGTCCGGGTAATGTACAGGACTTTTGTGTTAATTATATGTACTGTGTTATTTTTTGACCAAGAATTATAAAGGAATTCTGGCAAAAAGGACGCGAAACCTACACGGTTGCAACAACTTGGCACCCAAGTAGGCTAGGTTTTATGAGTAGTTATACCTGTTTACTTTTCATACTTTGTATAGTAGAAACAGGGAATCCATGTTTTAGTCCTCCGGGCACGGAGTCTGGTGCATTCGGGAATTGTTATGTTGTTTCTAGGATGTACGGAGTAAATAGTGGGTTTGTGAATGGTATTATGTGGTTAGCTTAATTATATATTGACATAAAATAATGGGTTGAGGGATTAGCGTGTCGGGAAAGTTCGGGGAACCAGGGGAGTGCTTGGAAGCACAGGAAACGGGAATAGAAAGCTCCTAGATGGGGATTCAGGAATGTTTATTGCTTGAGGCTTAGCGGAGGTCTGGTTAAGGTTATAAAAGAAAAGTGTGTCGCATGCTTGTGTGTTTATCTAAAAAGGGAAATCACTAGTTACATATTATAATAAAAAGGGTGAACCAGGGAATAGTATTCAGACGGGATTTAACGGTTCACCGGTTACCTAGAAATTGGGTAGGTGATGGCTTTTGTATTTCTGTGAATGTGTATATTCATTGTACTAGTTGTCTAAGTAATTGTGTGCATTACATTCCTTAGTGAAATGGTGTGGAATGTCTAGGTTCCTGTTACAGTCTGTGATTCAACAGTTTTACTTGTTGGTTTTACAAGTTGTGTGTGTTCATGTATTGACTGTGGTTTGTTGATATTTGGTTGGCTCGGGTACCACGCCTAGTACGGGTATAACGCATGGTTGGTATGGTTACCATGCCTGGTACGGGTATAACACATGGTTGCACGGGTACCACGCCTTGTACAGGTATAACATTCGGTTGGCATGGGTACCACACCTGGTACGAGTTTACTTTATTGAATCTTGCATTATTTCATTGACTATTGTATTGCATTGGTTGATATTGGTTCCATGAGTGCACCAGGTTGGTTTACTGAATGTGATACTTAGTATTGGTTCTGTGAGTGGACTGGGCTGTTTTTATTGAATCATGATGTCCAATCGTGGTCCTTGAGTGATCGAGAATTCTGTTATATCATGTTATGAGTTGGTCTTGGTGTAGACCGGGTTGTCATGTTAACATCTAAATGTGGTAGAGGGGATCCGGGTGGGTCCAAACTATGTAAAAGAGGTTCGGAGTTCATGTTTTATGTAATCAAGTGTACTAATGATGGTCAAGGATTAATTATGTTAATAAGCATAAGGATGAGTCTTCGGGTAGACCGGGTAGCTTGTGGAACACTTAGGTATGGCTAGAGGATCTATGAAGGGCCCGGGTTTTGGGATGAGAAATGCATTTAGATATAACACTGTTGTTGTCATTGAATGTGTCAATAGTTTCTAGGTGAGTTGCATATGGTTGGTAAATATAGAGGAAGATGAAGAGTCTGGGCGTGGTTATTGGTTAATATAACCAGGTGGTAAAGTTGTCCTAGAGGTCCTGGAAAGTCTGGAAAATGGTAGGTAATACTTAGGTATAATAGCGGTTTAGGTGGGCAGCTAGTCGGGTCAAGTATGAATATTTAGTCAAGGTAGTTGACTGGGGTAAAGGTTAAATGTAACTTGGGAAGTCTATGTGTCAAGATGACTAGGGAAGTCTACGTAACAAGGTGACTTGGGAAGTCTACGTGACAAGGTGACTTGGGAAGTCCTAGATGTCAGGGAAAAGGTTAAAGGTGAAGGAGGGTGGTATAATATTTATTTCATGTCTTTCCCTGTTTTTCTAATATGATGGTAGGAATGGATTAGGGTCGATCGATGAGGCCTACCAGTACGTGTGTTTGTACTGACTCTACTCTTGCTATAATTTTTTGTATAGTCTGGTTGCAGGTTGGTGATGTTTCATAGGTTCACGACAATGAGGGCCTCCAGCAACTTTTATCTTCGATTCCATGGCGGAAGTTGGGTCTTTTATCTCTTTGTGTCATCTTGTAGAAGCTCTTGTACCTATTTAAACTAGTCCTAGGGAGGGGTTTAAATATTGTAAAGGTTTTTCTGCAATTTCTTATGTAGCCTATTTCTGAACAGGATTTGAAAAGGAAAGGATTTCAGTTATGTATAAAGGTGGCTTAATTTAAAGGTTTACTTTAATTCCGTATGTTACCTGTTGGATGGGTGGTAAGGGTTCATCTTTGTAGGTGATTAGAGTAGGTTCCCGCAAGGCCCGGTAGGTAGGGTCGTGACAAATGGTATCAGAGCTTAGGTTACCAGTCTCCCAGTACAAGAGCAAAATATCGAATAGTGTCCCGCGGATTGGTGTGTAGACGTTCACATCTAATACTAGGGAAGCTATGAAGCATTCTAGGAAACACTTCTCTTCTTTCATTCCTTTTCGTGCGGTTTCGTTACTTGCTTGTATAGGTTGAGTCCAATTGGTATCTCTCGATTCCAATTTGTATGTCAACAAGGTGAAGGATGTCATTGGACTCCGGGTATGACAAACAAGCAAAGAAAATTGGAACCGGGAAGGTTTCAATTGGTATCTAGCGTGGGAGGCTATGTAAAGGATGGATGAATCGGCTAACGGTCATCCATGAAGAGACTGAAAGGTGATTAAACTGGTTTGATTGAGTGTTAGAGCTTGAGACTCGTGATTGCATGAATTGCATTATTTGAATGAACACGATTGTGTGGTATGTAGTTACTTGAGTTACTTTGAAATTTGTGGTTGGCAAGGTGTCTTAACTTGGTTATGAGTTAATAATTGAAGGAGTTCTTGTTTTGTAATTCAAGTGGAAAACAGTATGCTAAATGCGGGGCAGGGTCTTATCATTGGTAAAAATGATAAGGGAAAATGATATATATACTTGGTTGGGAACCAAGGGGAAAAGGGGTTGTCATTGCTTGATAGCGGGGATTTTGGTAAGGAAATTTTCTTTTGTGATAACTCCTGATCGTGACTTGAGTAAATTTATTCTGACTTAAAGGTTTGTGATTTGCTTTAGTGATAAATTATGGTAGGACCAATTGGAATGGTTTGCATTAATATTCGGGTATAGACTTATCATTGGTATAAATGGTAAGAGAAAGGAGTTGAGAACTGTGACTGTTGGGAAGCTTTGGTTTCAGGATAGTCGGGACTTAGTTGGGAACCATGGGAACAAAGGAGTCATTAGTGTGTAATGGTGGGAAGATATTGTTGGGAACAATTGTCTAGTGTTAACTCTTTGTAATTGATAATATTTTATTCTGAATTGTGATGCATTTGATGCCACGAATGGTCTTAAGAGTGGTTTAAGACCATGGCGGGATTTACAGGACTAGACAATGGTAACTGGGGAAGAGGAAGGATACACTTGTTGGAAATTTCAAATTTCTGGGCTGTTACCATCGGGACCCCCATAGTGGAACTAGACCGTTACGATGATCCCGCTATAGCAGGATTTTTACCGCTACAGCAGAAAGGCACGGGGCAGAGTGCCTGCCCTGCTTTCCCTTGTTTTTCATTTCAATCTCGGGGGATCAAAAGGCAATGGGTACATTATGAGTTGCTATATGAAGCGAGGAAAACGTCCAGATAGATAATATAGTATGCATATAAGGTATTTGTCAGGAATTTAGCACCCATGTGCGATAAAAAGGAAAGGGTAGATATGGTAGCCTGGGATGTTGGTAAAATTATGATTGACCATCGGTGGGAATAGTCACTCATGTAGAATTTGATAAATGACCCGTGATTGACTGAGTAGTATGGGACACTGCTCATGGGCTTTTAATGTGAGGGCGATTATTGACTTGTGTTAGTGTTGATGATCATTAGTGGTGAGGGTGTGCTCGTCATAGCATTGGTTAGGGTGTAAGTACCCGAATAGACTTTTCCCCTAGAACGGGAGTCGCCAAAACCTCAAGCTAGTATGAGTTCCAATGGAATCTTTGTTGTTGCATGATTTAGAAACATATGGTGTCTCGGGGCATAGTGTTGATAGGAATAAGGTGATACTATGATATGTGAGGGGTATAGTACCCCGTAAGAAGCTTTCGGAATGGAAATCAGGCTAGAAGAACTTTGGGCTTAGTGGAAAGGGGATCGTCATGGTGGGATCTAGCCCTTTTGGCAGGCAAAAGCTATTTCGTTCATTAGGTGAGTTTCTTTTGCTCCGGTGTTTCAACGAGGCCCTGAATTTCTTGGGCACTCGAGGAGGGGTAATCTAGTTGCCTTGTGTAGCTCGAAGAAAGGGATTCCTTGACAAAGTGGGAGTGAATTACCAAGGGATTTGAAAGTTTTGATGGTTTGCGTTAAGTTATGTTTACGCTGGCATGGTAGAGCAATAAGATTGAGGGATGGGCTTGTTCTCTCCCTCTATCGTAGAGATCATTCGGGAATGATCGATGAGTAAATTGGTATCTGTTGTAATGACTGGGTCCATAGTTATGGGTAGTCCAATCATGCCAAGTGTTAGAGTTAGAAAACTTCGGGTTTGGGAGTTTCAAATTCTGGGCTAGGCTAGCCTCGGCCGAATTTAGAGCGAGGTGGAGTCTAGGGAAATTCGGGTATGGATTGGACTAGGTTTCTTTGGTTAAGCTAGTTTTCCACGTAGCCAAGACCTAGAGAAGGACTGGGGACTTTTCAAAATCAAATTTGGGTAAGTAGAACTCCCGGAATCGCATTTGACATAAAATGGTTGCTTCAGGTCGTCGGGAGAAGCAAGTGTGTTGTGAAATGGCCAAAACTAGCAGATTTCTGGACATTCTATCCATGACGAATGTGACCATGCATGATAGCGGCCACCACTATAGCGGTGGAAATTACCGCTATAGCAGCGATCAACCTGCTTAAGACCGTTATACCGGGCCGATGGGGTTTTAATGCAGAAACATTCCCCAAAACATCAATTTTTCACAAGTTCATTTTGGGAGAAGGTCTAGGCTATTCCAGGTATTTTCCCTCATTCTTCCATCAAAAATCTTCCCTAAAGTAAGGCTTTCGTTCCCCAAACTCTGTAATATGTTTTCTATGCGGTAGAATTGCTTGGAGGGAAATTGGGGAAGGGTTGGAATGACCTAGGGATGGTGGAATTTGGGGAAAGAAGGGGATTCCAAGCATGTATATTCTTGGGTATTGTTAATAGTATGTTATTATGATCATAGGTTGTTAAATTCTTTGTTTTATCCATAAAAATTATAGAACTAGGAGATTTAACGGTGGAAAGCCCGGAAAAAAGGGTGGGATGATCATGGGAAGCCTGGGGTTTGGGGATTTGGTATAGTCCTGGTAATGTGCAGCACTTGTGTGTTAATTGTATGTACCGTGTGTTATTTTTAGACTAAGAATGTGAAAGGAATTCCGATAAAAAGGATGCGAAACCACAGATCCGGGCCTGCAGGACCGCTAGGAATGCCTCCACGGAGCCAGAAATGCACGGTTGCAGTAGCTTGGCACCCAATTAGGCTAGGTTTTATGAGTAGTTAGACCTGTTTACCTTCCGTACTTTGTATAGTAGAAATGGAGAATCCATGTTTTAGGCTTCCGGGCACGGAGTCTGGCAGATTCGGGAATTATTATGTTGTTTCTAGGATGTACGGAGTAAATGGTGGGTTTGTGAATGGTATGATATGGTCAGCTTCATTATATTGTTGGCATAAAATGATGGGTTGAGGGACTAGCGTGTTGGGAAGGTTCGGGGAACCGGGGGAGTGCTTGAGAGCATGGGAAACAGGAATAGGAAGCTCCTAGGTGGGGTTTCAGGAATGTTTATTGCTTGAGGCTTAGCGGTGGTATGGTTAAGTCTAGAAAAGGGAAGCATGTCGCATGCTAGTGTGTTTATCTAAGAAGGGAAATCGCTAGTTACATGTTATAATAAAAAGGGTGATTTAATGGTTCACCGGTTACCTGGAAATGGGGTAGGTGATGGCTTTTGTATTTTTGTGAATGTGTATATTCATTGTACTCATTGTCTAAGTAATTGTGTGCATTACATCGCTTAGGGAAATGGTGTAGAATGTCTAGGTTCCTGTTTTACAGTCTGTGATTGAATAATTTTACTTGGTTTTACAAGTTGTGTGTGTTCATATATTGAATGTGGTTTGTTGACATTCGGTTGGCTCGGGTACCACGTTTGGTACGGGTATAACATATGGTTGGCACGGTTACCACGCCTGGTATGGGTATAACACATGGTTGGCATATGTACCATGCCTGGTACAAGTATACCATTCGGTTGGCACGGGTACCATGCCCGGTACAAGTTTACTTTATTGCATCTTGCATTGTTTCATTGACTATTGTATTACATTGGTTGATATTGGTTCTGTGAGTGGATCGAGTTTTTTTACTGATGTGATACTTGGTATTGGTTTCGTGAGTGGACCGGGCTATTTTTATTGAATCGTGATGTTCAATGGTGGTCCTTGAGTGACTGGGAATTTTTTTATATCATGTTATGAGTTGGTCTTGGTGTAGACCAGGTTGTCATGTTAACACCTAGATGTTTTAGGGGGGATCCGGGTGGGTCCGGAATATGTAAAAGAGGTTAGGAGTTCATGTTTTATTGTCATTAAGTGTAATAATGACGATCAAGGATTAATTGTGTTAATAAGGATAAGGATGGGTCTTGGGGTAGACCGAGTGACCTGTTTAACACTTAGGTGTGGCTAGAGGATCCTTGGAAGGCCCGGGTTTTGGGATGAGAAAGGGATTTAGATATAACTCTGTTGTTGTCATTAAATGTGTCAATAGTTTCTAGGTGAGTTTCATGTGGTTGATAAATACAGAGGAAGACGAAGAGTCTGGGCATTTTTATTGGTTAATATAACCAGGTGATAAGCTGTCCTAGAGGTCCGGGAAAGTCTGGAAAAATGGTAGGTAATACTTGGGTATAATATCGGTTTGGGTGGGCAGCTAGCCGGGGCAAGTCTGAATATTTAGTCAAGGTAGTTGATTGGGGTAAAGGTTAAATGTGACTTGGGAATTCTACGTGTCAAGGTGACTTGGGAAGTCTACGTGATAGGGTGACTTGGGAAGTTTACGTGACAAGGTGACTTTGGAAGTCCTAGATGTCAGGGTAAAGGTTAAAGGTGAAGGAGGGTGCTATAATGTTTATTTCATGTCTTTCCCTGTTTTTCTTATATGATGGTAGGAATGGATTCGGGTCCACCAATGATGCCTACTAGTACGTGTGTTTGTACTGACTCTACTCTTTCTCTGCCTTTTTGGTATAGTCTGGTTGCAAATTGGTGATGTTTCATAGGTTCACGGCGATGAGGGTCTCCAGCAACTTCTGTCTTCGATTCCATGGCGGAAGTTGGGTCTTTTATCTCTTTGTGTCATCTTGTAGAAGCTCTTGTACCTGTTTAGACTAGGTCCAAGGGAGGGGTTTAAATATTGTAAAGGTTTTTCCGCAATTTTTTATGTAGCCTATTTCTTAACAGGATTTGAAAAGGAAAGGATTTCAGTTATGTATAAAGGTGGCTTAATTTAAATGTTTACTTTAATTCCGCATGTTACCTATTGGAAGGGTGGTAAGGGTTCTTTTATCTAGGTAATTAGAGTAGGTGCCCGCACAGCCCGGTAGGTTGGGTCATGACAGTATGGGCCCCACTTTTTGTTAAAACGATCTCCATTGGGGATTTTATCATTTCTATTGAGTCTGAAATGCCATTTTTGGTAGGGTAGCATAGTTTGTTTGAGTCTGTGAGACCCCTGATGAATCCCGAATGTCCATCCGGTGTCTTTTTAAGTTGCAAAATTTTGTTAATTGCTATTGCAATAGTGTGCAACCCTTTTAAAGGGTAGGCTGCATGTGCGAAGAAGAGGCACCAAGCATTGCTGCCTTTGCCCTTCAAATATGCATGGCTCTAGCTTCCTACGCGTGCTCGCGTGCGTACAGAACAAGCGTCAAGCCCTGCCTCTTCTTGCCCTTTATGTACGCGAGTGCTAGGCTGCCTAAGCAAGGCCGTGCGGGCGGTGGCCTTCCCGCGGAGCACGAAGGCCTTGCCTGGTAGCTATATATATTTTAAAATTCATTTTCATCTCCTTTATTCTGAAATTTCCATTAACTTTGAGCTTCAAGAGTTGGTCCAAGCTTCCATTTACATACCTAATCATTATGGTAAGTCCCCCTTAATTCCCTTCTCTTTTTTTTTCATTTAAATTGTGTTATCTTCCGTTTAAATTTTGTAAAATTTCTTGTTTAATATCTTGATCAAAGTGGACTTCGGGGTTGTTTTGGGCCCTAAAACGAGTCCAATTTGTGCTCAAAGCACGGGTTTATAAACCTGCTGCATACATAATTGTGAAATTTGTTTTCTGTTTTTTTATGCGGACCCCGAGGGTAATTTTTTGACCCAATTTCTAACCCAAAATTTTGTATAGTAATATAGGTGTCATTCTTCATATTTTGACACCTAGTTTATGTTCTTGATAGAGTGGCACCATTTTGAGGCTATTCAAAAGGGGAACGTACATGAGTGACGGTTCGTGTTTGAAGTTTGGCCCTAAAATAGGTTACATTTTATTTATCTTAGACCTGGCTTTGTTAAATTCTATATGTTATGAGTTGCATGAATGTTAGGCTAGGTTTTAGGTTATAATTAGGCTTAAATCATATTGTTTGCTTATTTTGGCCATTTTTTGGAGTGTCGAATAATACTTCCATGTTGATCCTTAGCTTAGGGGCTTGTAGTATTGTTGTGGCTAGCCTAGAATTCTTAGAGTAACTTTAGGAGGTTTTAGAGGTAGAGTAGGTGCCTTGTTTTATTTTTGTATTATAGTTCTATTTTTCCATCGTTATTTACAATTAAATTGTATAACTATAGGTCTGAGGCCATAGTTTTTGACTGGACACAGCTCCAAGTGAGTACCTTGTTTGGGGGAGCTTTGTCCCTACCTTTGGTATTGTGTTTCTGTCTTTGCTTGAGTACTATATTGCTTACTTTAATTTTTGCATTCATGGACTTGGCATATAAATGATTTTTTCTAAGAAAGAATGGTTGGTTTTTGAGTTAAAGAGGATGTTTTTCATTATAATTACGTATTTCAAAGTTTTAAGAAGGACTTGCACCACCTTACTACTAACTTTGGATTTTTAAAAACTAAACGCCTCCCCTTTTACTATTTTGAGCTTCATGGAGGACATTTTACTTACCAAATGTCCGGTGTAAGATTTCGGACCCATGTTTACTTACTGCTTGTCCGATGTAAGATTCTAGACTCATATGTACTTATGCATGTCTTATTAGATTTCAGACTCATGTTTATTATCGCACGTGCGATGTAAGATTCTGGACTGATGTTGCATTGGCAACATTTTGCATCATATCCTATCTCAATGCATTGCATTTGCTTAAGTGTACTTGGAGTCCCTTGCCTTATTATCATTATTATCTTCACCATCAGGTTAGATAGTTCTGTTTCCTGTTGATAACTAGATTTAGATGGATCCTTGTAGCTAGTTTACTTTCTTGTGTCTTATAATATATATTATCTTTTTGATCTCGGTCGGCCTATGATGCCTACTGGGTATCCATTGTTTTGGTACTCATGCTGCACTGTGCATCTAATTTGATGCAGCACCTAGTACAAGCCACCCTCGTTGACCCTTCAGCCATTCATGGCCAGCTATTGTTCAGATCGCAGTGTGCTCGCGGCATTTGGAGATCCTCTACTACTTTACATCTACACTTCTGTCTATATTTTTTGTATTTTTGGATAGACACCACTTATTGTAGCGTTATTTCATACTCTACATGCTCTTGTACTAGTGACACCAGGTATGGGATTGGACTTTTTACATGTTTGTGTTCTCGGTCACTTTAGGGCCATTTTTGTATATTTAGTACTATTGCTATATACCTATACCTTTTTCCCCTATTTCTTTATGTTTTTCTATCTTCCGCTTCCTTATTAAATTGTTTTATACAACTTCCACATTCTTGAATTGGCTTGCCTATAGGGGGGTTGTGTAGGTGCTATCTTTGCCCGATTTTGGGTCGTAATAGAGTGGTATCAGAGCTCTAGGTTCACTGGTTTCTCCAGTACAAGAGAAAAATGTCTAGTAGAGTCTCATGGATTGGTACGATGACGTTCGTATCCTATATATGAGGGGCTACAGGGGATTCTTAGGAAAGACTCCATCTTATTTGATTCCTTATTGTGTGTTCATGACCTTGTCAAATTCTAAATATCTTTTGTTTCACTCTTTCTCAGATGGTTCGAACGAGATTAGCGGTAGATGAGAACAAGGCTCCTTGTACCTACAGTTAGTGCCCCAGCTAAGGGATGGGGTAGAGGTCGACCAAGAGGTCAAGGTAGGAGACGGGCTGTGATGCCAGCTCAAGCTTAGACTAGATTACCATCTCTAAAGCCAGATACTGGGGTTGATGAGGTGCATTATGAGCTGGAGGGTGTAGGGCTAGCCCAGTATCCGGCAAGTTTCACGGCTACATCAGTACTACATGATACATTGGTTTTCCTGCTTAGGTTTCTTGAGGGTATGTCATAGCCAACAACTTTGCCTGATACTCAAATTGGTTCTCAGATCATGAACAAGGCTCAAACTTCAGCCCAGGTAGTGGCATAGGGTTCAGGAATGCAGCCTGCTACTGCAGCTCCCTGATTAGGTGTATTTCTAGTTCCTACCATCATTCTGCCTATTCTAGCTTGGCCGCTCATGTCTTCTGCGGAGCAAAAGATGCTTGGTAGGTTTCTAAGGTTGGGTACCCTGAGGTTCTTTGGTGCTCCTAGAGAGGACCAGCATGAGTTTCTGACTAGTTTCTAAGAGAGGATGCATAACCTTGGACTTCTAATCCAGAAACTCTTCCTGCTCCTTCCACTTCTAATGCACCTCCATTAGAGGATCCAACCTCAGTTTATGCCTTCCATCCGGTGAATTTCACCAACACGCTGCAAATTATTATATAGCTACATGAGCATATACAAAAGTTTGCTGAGCAATTCCAGTCGGTTATTGATGCCTCTATTTTGAGAGCCATAGCAACATATTCTAATGTGCATGGCCAAATCAATTGTATGGAAGAAAAGATCGATGAAAAGCTAAATGAAATGGGAGCAGCTGAGCTCACTGAAATAAAAGAGCAAATAGTAGCACTTCGGGTGGATATGGATGAGTTGAAGGTATAGCCTGCAACTATATATTAACGTGCTCTCGTAGTCATGCCACAGGCACCACTTGTACCAATGATCAATTTATGGGAGTATGCAAATCCAAAGCTTTGCCAAAAAGCTTTTGTGGATGAAGAGGCACTGATTAGTCCTTCTAAGCGTACAAAAAAAGGAGGAGAAAAGATAAAAAGGCTCATGAAGAGGGTGAGAATGCCTCAGTAATCTTGAAATCACATAAGTGTAATGAAGAGAGAGATGAGAAGAAGAGAATCAAAGCAGAAGCTTGGGTGCAAAAAGAATCCCTAGCCATTCAGCAGATTCGAGTTGATGTTATTGGTTCTGGTGGCTCGAGAAGTGGTGTTGCAGGCACTGCGGAGGAAACTTCTTTAGACCCCATTGTGGGAGTTACCATTGATGAAGCTGCACAGGAAGTTGTTGATGCTGAGAGGACTGTAGAGGCAAACTCTATTGATGATAGAGACACGGGCACCAATCCAGTGGGCTCGGCCACATATGATAATTGTGCTTAGGTGCCACAGGTTTACCTCACCTCCCTTATTTAGTTATTTTTAGTGCATTAGGGATAATGCACAACTCTTTTTGATGTGGTGAGGGTAGCTTGGTCATCTGTGTATTTGTTATAGAGTGTTTTGGTGAAGTCTGAGTTACCAAAACACTCATGTCGTACCGCGACATTAAATGAAGCACTGCATGAGAGGCAACCTATGAGGGTAGCCATAAGGTACCTGCATCTTTGGGGTTTTCTTCCTGTGTTCTTTCCCTAAGGATTTCTAATTTTTGTTGAACCAACATGTTTAGAATAGGATGTGTGTTTGTAGAAGAAAAGTAGGAACTTAGTGCAGCCTATGTTCTTATTTGAATTTTTTTGTGAAAATGGAGACCCCAAAAAACTTTTATGCAATAAGTTGTTAAGACTGACTTTGATGGATCTGTGAATGTCAACATATGTATGAATGTGATAAGTAGATTGAGCTGATGCATGAACTGATAGTTAGCTAATCGAGTATGACCTCTGTGCCATGTGTGAGTGAGTTGTTTGTATTGTTCTTGTTGTATGTGTAAATCTAGAACTTGCCTGATTAGTCTTGCATTGGTTGTAGATTGGTCAGTTAGGGAATTATCATAGGCCATTTTTGAATGAAGTCCAGTTAATCCTAATGGCCTACCAAATGACAAATGATTCCCTTTGATCCCTAATTTTGAGCCTGAACTGACCCTGTTGTTGTTAGCATGTTCACCTTCTCTATTTCTTGTAATCATTTGTTTTGGCCCTGGGTATGATAGGAAGAATGGGGTATGAAAAGATCGGGTTAGTATCTAAAAGTAAAAAAGCGGGTGTGGTTCGTGTGGTACAAAAAAAAAGAAAAAGAAAAATGAAAAGAGAAAAAGTGCAAAAGTGCAAAAGTGAAATAAAAGCCACACCCAAAGCTTGATTTAAGTGAAATGATAACAAAAGAGGAGAATAAGGGAGTAGAACATTGTGGGTTGAAAAGTTAAGGATAAAAAAAAGTGTATTGTCAAGGAGGGCATAGTCACTAATTTCCAAATATACCATTCCCGTCCCTGAACCTACATTACAAGCGTAACAAAGTCATATAGTTACCTTAACCAGACTGTTTGAAAGCCAAGGCAAGCCTATGGTATTGTGCATAGGGGTAGGCATGGTATGGTATATACCAAATTACCATATCGAACTGAAATTTTTGATACCATTGTTTTGGTATTATGGTATATGGTATATATTTTAGATTTTTTTGATATTCGGTATGGTATTTGGTATTTATAAAATAACATACCAAAATATCAAATACCATACCAAAGTATATAGTTACACAAATAATTATTATATATTATTAAAATAGTAACAAATATGTAATATATTAGTATAAAACTAAATGGTTAGACGTTGAAACTTTGACTACTCTATTTTGATTGAAGTATTTTTTTTGTGTAATTGATTAACAAAAGGAGTTGTTTGTACTTTCTTTTTAATATATTTTTCTACATGTGTTATGTATTAGTATGATACAATTGAGACATTTTTTTGAAAAGTCAAAGTCATCATACTCTATTATATAATTATATATTAGTCGAAGTGGAACAAACTATGGTGACCGATATACCATACCGCAAAATACCAAAACCGAACTTTAAAATACCAAACCATACACAATTAATTTGATATGGTTATGGTATAGTATTTTTAAAAACTGAATACCAAAATTACCATACCGATGTTTCAAATATCGTACCATACTATACCACGCCCACCCCTAATTGTGCATGTACAACTTGAATATTTTTGAGAGAGTGAGCATGTTCCTAATTCATGTCTATTAAATGAACTTCTATATGAGCGGGACTTCTTTGCTGTAAGGGAGCTTGAGTAGACAGTGATTGTTGGCTTATTGGTCTGAATATCTGCTATCTTGCTCATGAATATCATGTTGTCATCCATGGATCCGTCTTGTGTTGCCTTGATAACTTGTATGTATGCACTGGTTTTGAACTGACAGAGTGAGTACTGATTCTATGAACTGAAAGGATTTAAACCACTTGGATGTTGTAGTTCCTAGGTTTCTTTTACTTAAGCGTCGTTTTAGTTTTTGTTTCATTGGTTGCTTGAGGACAAGCAAACATTCTAAGTTGAGGGTTGTTGATGTGCCGGAATTTCACGACACTTTCAACACTTAAAACTATGGATTTTGGGAGTTCTTAGGTTTGTTTTGTTAGATATGATGCTCATTTGCTACATGTGTAGGGGAAAGTGTTGGAATGATAAAAAGACTGAAAACTGGCTATTTTCAGGGCTAAAAGACATGCTCCACGGGCGTGGGATCCACCACGGCCTATGGGAGAGGACGTCGAAATGAGCCAGCAAGATTTAAGGGCAAAACCCATCCCATGACTTAGTGGGGATGGGGGTCGGAGCTGCCACGGGCTATCACACGTGCTTTTGGTAATAGACTAGTGAAGCAAAAGACAGGATGTCAAGTCTGACAACCAGCCATGATGCCTGTGAAAGCCACGACTGGACGTCGCACACGCCCGTCGAGATTGGATACAGCCACTGAGAACTCAGATGATTTTGCCGATGAGTTACCCATGATGCCCGTAGAAACCACGATGACCCATCACTTGGACCATGGAAATAAGGTAGATGATTTGGAGCTAAACTAAAAGAAAGACTGACGGGCACCCACGATTCTCATGGCACCCATGATGACCCGTGGGGCCTTCCCGTCAGAACTATCGCGTTTCAGCTCTCCTAGTTCTATAAGGATTTGGTTTGTTTTGTCTATAAATACATTTTCTTAGGTTTTATTTCAGGAGTTATGCAATTATTACGTAATGTTACACATACTTTATGCAGAATTGAGACATCAAAATACAGTGTTTGAGAATTCAATTATCGTTCTTGATAATTAAAGTGTTCTTGAGAACTCAAGATTATACTTGGTGTGCGAAGAAAAGGCACCAAGCATCGCTGCCTTTGCCCTTCAAATATGCGTGGCTCTAGATTACTATGCGTGCTTGCGTGCGTATAGAACAATCTCCAAGCCCTGCCTCTGCTTTCCCTTTATGTACGCGAGTGCTAGGCTGCCTAAGCAAGGTCGTGCGGGCGGTGGACTTCCCGCGCGCACGAAGGCCTCGCTTGGCAGCTATATATATTTTAAAATTCATTTTCACCTCCTTTATTCTGAAATTTCCATTAACTTTGAGCTTCAAGAGTTGGTCCAAGATTCCATTTACATCCCTTATCATTATGGTAAGTCCCCCTTAATTCCCTTCTCCTTTTTTGTCATTTAAATTGTGTTATCTTCCTTTTAAATTTTGTAAAATTTCTTGTTTAATATCTTGATCAAAGTGGACTTCGGGGTTGTTTTAGGCCCTAAAATGAGTCTAATTTTTGCTCAAAGCATGGGTTTATAAAACTGTTTCATACATAATTGTTAAATTTGTTTTCTAATTTTTTATGCGGGCCGTGAGGGTAATTTTCTGACCCAATTTCTGACCCAAAATTTTGTATAGTAATATAGGTGTCATTCTTCTTATTTTGACACCTAGTTTATGTTCTTGATAGCGTGTCACCATTTCGAGGCTATTCAAAAGTGTAACGCACATGAGTGACTGTTCATGTTTGCAGTTCGGCCCTAATATAGGTTACAGTTTATTTATCTTAGACCTGGCTTTGTTAAATTCTATATGTTATGAGTTGCATGAATGTTAGGCTAGGTTTTAGGTTATAATTAGGCTTAAATCATATTTTTTGCTTATTTTGAACATTTTTGAGAGTGTCGAATAATACCTCCATGTTGATCCTTAGCTTAGGGGCTTGTAGTATTGTTGTGGCTAGCCTAGAATGCTTAGAGTAACTTTAGGAGGTTTTAGAGGTAGAGTAGGTGCCTTGTTTTATTTTTGTATTATAGTTCTATTTTTCCATCATTATTTACAATTAAATTGTGTAACTATGGGTCTGAGGCCATAGTTTTGGACTGGACAGAGCTCCAAGTGAGTACCTTGTTTGGGGGCGCTTTGTACCTACCTTTGGTATTGTGTTTCTGTCCTTGCTTGAGCACTACACTGCTTACTTTAATTTTTGCATTCATGGACTTGGCATATAAATGATTTTTTCTAAGAAAGAATGGTTGGTTTTTGAGTTAAAGAGGATGTTTTTCATTATAATTACGTATTTCAATGTTTTAAGAAGGACTTGCACCACCTTACTACTAACTTTGGATTTTTAAAAACTAAACGCCTCCCCTTTTACTATTTTGAGCTTCATGGAGGACATTTTACTTACCGCATGTCTGGTGTAAGATTTCGGACCCATGTTTACTTACTGCTTGTCCGATGTAAGATTCTAGACTCATATGTACTTATGCATGTCTGATATAAGATTCCAGACTCATGTTTACTTATCTCACATGCGATGTAAGATTCTGGACTGATGTTGCATTGGCCACATTCTGCATCATATCCTATCTCAATGCATTGCATTTGCTTTAGTGTACTTGGAGTGCCTTGCCTTATTATCATTATTATCTTCACCATCAGTTTAGATAGTTCTGTTTCCTGTTGATAACTAAATTTAGATGGATCCTTGTAGCTAGTTTACTTTCTTGTGTCTTATAATATATATTATCTTTTTGATCTCGGTCAGCCTATGATGCCTACTAGGTATCCATTGTTTTGGTACTCATGCTACACTGTGCATCTAATTTGATGCAGCACCTAGTACAAGCCTCTCTCATTGACCCTTCAGCCATTCATGGCCAACTATTGTTCAGATCGCGGTGTGCTCGCGGCATTTAGAGATCCTCTACTACTTTCCATCTACACTACTGTCTATATTTTTTGTATTTTTGGATAGACAACACTTATTGTAGCATTATTTCGTACTCTACATGCTCTTATACTAGTGACACCAGGTATGGGGTTGGACTTGTACATGTTTGTGTTCTCGGTCACTTTAGGGCCATTTTTGTATATTTTTTATTATTACTATATACCTATACCTTTATCCCCTATTTCTTTATGTTGTTCTATCTTCCGCTTCCTTATTTAATTGTTTTATAGAACTTCCACATTCTTGAATTGGCTTGCCTACAAGGGGGTTGTGTGGGCGCCATCTTTGCCCAATTTTGGGTCGTGATAGAGTGGTATCAGAGCTCTAGGTTCACTGGTTTTTCCAGTACAAGAGAAAAATGTCTAGTAGAGTCTCATGGATTGGTACGATGACAATCGTATCCTATCTACGGGGGGATACAGGGGATTCCTCGGAAATAGTCCATCTTATTTGATTCCCAATCGTGTGTTCATGACCTTATCAAATTCTAAATATCTTTTGTTTCACTCTTTCTCAGATGGTTCGAACGAGATTAGCGGCAGATGAGAACAAGGCTCCTTGTACCTACAGTTCGAGCCCCAGTTAAGGGATGGGGTAGAGGTCGACCAAGAGGTCAAGGTAGGACACGGGATGTGATGCCAGCTCGAGCTTAGACTAGATTACCATCTCTAGAGCTAGATACTGGGGTAAAGGAGGTGCATTATGAGCTGGAGGGTGTAGGGCTAGCCTAGCATCCGGCAAGTTTCATGGCTACATCAGTACTACATGATACATTGGTTTTCCTACTTGGGTTTCTTGAGGGTATGTCATAGCCAACAGCTTTTCCCGGTACTCAAATTGGTTCTCAGATCATGAACAAGGCTCAGACTTCAGCCCAGGTAGTGGCATAGGGTTTAGGAGTGCAGCTTGCTACTGCGGCTCCCTGATTAAGGGTATTTCTAGTTCCTACCATCATTTTGCCTATTCTAGCTGGGTTATTCTAGCTGGGTCGGTCATGTCTTCTGAGGAGCAGAAGATGCTTGGTAGGTTTCTAAGGTTGGGTCCCCCGAGGTTTTTTGTTGCTCCTAGAGAGGACCAGCACGAGTTTCTGACTAGTTTCCAAGAGAGGATGCATAACCTTGGACTTCTAATCCAGAAACTCTTCCAGCTCCTTCCACTTCTAATGCACCTCTATTAGAGGATCCAACCTCAGTTTATGCCTTCCATCCGGTGAATTTCACCAACACCCTGCAAATTATTATATACCTACATGAGCAGATACAAAATTTTGCTGAGCAATTCCAGTCGATCATTGATGCCTCTATTCTGAGAGACATAGCACCATTTGCTAATGTGCATGGCCAAGTCAATTGTATGGAAGAAAAGATCGATGAAAAGCTAAATAAAATGGGAGCAGCTGAGCTCACTGAAATAAAAGAGCAAATAGTAGCACTTCGGGTGGATATGGATGAGTTGAAGGTATAGCCTGCCACTATATATTCACGTGATCTCGTAGTCATGCCACAGGCACCACTTGTGCCAATGATTAATTTATGGGAGTATGCAAATCCAAAGCTTTGCCAAAAAGTTTTTGTGGATGAAGAGGCACCGATTATTCCTTCTAAGCGTACAAAAAAAGGAGGAGAAAAGATAAAAAGGGTCATGAAGAGGGTGAGAATGCCTCATTAATCTTGAAATCACATAAGTGTGATGAAGAGAGAGACGAGAAGAAGAGAATCAAAGCAGAAGCTTGGGTTAAAAAAGAATCCCTAGCCATTCAGCAGATGCGAGTTGATGCTATTGGTTCTGGTGGCTCGAGAAGTGGTGTTGCAGGCACTACGGAGGAAACTTCTTTAGACCCCATTGTGGGATTTACCATTGATGAAGCTGCACAGGAAGTTGTTGATGCTGAAAGGAATGTAGAGGCAGACTCTGTTGATGATAGAGACACGGGCACCAATCCAGTGGGCTCTGCCACATATGATAATTCTGCTTAGGTGCCACACGTTTACCTCACCTCCCTTATTTAGTTATTTTTAGTGCATTAGGGATAATGCGCAGCTCTTTTTGATGGGGTGGGTGTAGCTTGGTCATCTTTGTAGTTGTTATAGAGTGTTTTGGTGAAGTCTGAGTAACCAAAACACTCATGTTGTACCGCGACATTAAATCAAGCACTACATGGGAGGCAACCTATGAGGGTAGCCATAAGGTACCCGCATCTTTGGGGTTTTCTTCTTGTGTTCTTTCCCTAAGGATTTATATTTTTTGTTGAACCAACATGTTTAGAATAGGATGTGTGTTTGTAGAAGAAAAGTAGGAACTTAGTGCAGCCTATGTTCTTATTTGAAAAATTTTGTGAAAATGGAGATCCCACAAAACTATTGTGCAATAAGTTGTTAAGACTGACTTGGATGGATCTGTGAATGTCAACATATGTATAAATGTGATAAGTAGATTGAGCTGATGCATGAACTGATAGTTAGCTAATCGTTAGTCTGAACTCTGTGCCATGTGTGAGTGAGTTGTTTGTATCATTCTTGTTGTATGTGTAAATCTAGAACTTGCCTGGTTAGTCTTGCATTGGTTGTAGATTGGTCAGTTAGGGAATTATCTTAGGCCATTTTTGAATAAAGTCCAGTTAATCCTAATGGCCTACCAAATGACAAATGATTCCCTTTGATCCCTAATTTTGAGCCTGAACTGACCCTGTTGTTGTTAGCATGTTCACCTTCTCTATTTCTTGTAATCATTTGTTTTGGCCCTAGGTATGATCGAAAGAATGGGGTATGAAATGATCGGGTTAGTATCTAAAAGTAAAAAAAGCGGGTGTGGTTCGTGTGCTACAAAAAAAAGACAAAAAGAAAAAAGAAAAGAGAAAAAGTGCAAAAGTGCAAAAGTGCAAAAGTGAAATAAAAGCCACACCCAAAGCTTGATTTAAGTGAAATGATAACAAAAGAGGAGAATAAGGGAGAAGAACATTGTGGGTTGAAAATTTAAGGATAAAAAAAAGTGTATTGTCAAGGAGGGCATAGTCACTAATTTCCAAATATACCATTCCTGTCCCTGAACCTACATTACAAGCTTAACAAAGTCCTATAGTGACCTTAACCAGACTGTTTGAAAGCGAAGGTATAGAAAATAAAGGCAAGCCTATGGTATTGTGCATAGGGGTAGGCATAATATGGTATATACCAAATTACCATATCGAACTGAAATTTTTGATACCATGGTTTTGGTATTATGGTATATGGTATATATTTTAGATTTTTTTGATATTCGGTATGGTATTTGGTATTTATAAATAACATACCGAAATATCAAATACCATACCAAATTAAATAGTTACACAAATAATTATTATATATTATTAAAATAGTAACAAATATTCAATCTATTAGTATAAAACTAAATGGTTAGACGTTGAAACTTTGACTACTCTATTTTGATTGAAATATTTTTTTTGTGTAATTGATTAACAAAAGGAGTTGTTTGTACTTTCTTTTTAATATATTTTTCTACATGTGTTATGTATTAGTATGATACAATTGAGACCTTTTTTTGAAAAGTCGAAGTCATAATACTCTATTATATAATTATATATTAGTCGAAGTGGAACAAACTATGGTTACCGATATACCATACCGCAAAATACCAAAACCGAACTTTAAAATACCAAACCATACAAAATTAATTTGGTATGATTATGGTATAGTATTTTTAAAAACCAACAACAACAACAACAACAACATACCCAGTGTATTCCCACAGTGTGGGGTCTGGGGAGGGTAGAGTGTACGCAGTCCATACCACTACCTCAGAGGTGAGGTAGAGAGGCTGTTTCCGATAGACCCCCGGCTCAAGACAAAACAGTCTAGAAAAAGGCTAAAAAAGGACGTAACAATGATACAGGATAAAAAATAAGATAAAACTACAAGAGACGATAGGAAGTTACATGTAGTAACAAACAACAGACAAAAACAGAGCACTGCCACAAAATACTACCACGAGGAGTATTTTTTTTTTTTTTTTTTAAAAAAACCGAATACCGAAATTACCATACCGAAGTTTTAAATATCGTACCATACTATACCACGCCCACCCTTAATTGTGCATGTACAACTTGAACGTTTTTGAGAGAGTGAGCGTGTTCCCAGTTCATGTCTATTAAATGAACTTCTATGTGAGCGGGACTTCTTTGTTGTAAGGGAGATTGAGTAGATAGTGATTGTTGGCTTATTGGTCTGAATATATGCTATCTTGCTCATGAATACCATGTTGTCATCCATGGATCCGTCTTGTGTTGCCTTGATAAGTTGTATGTATGCACTGGTTTTGACCTGACATAGAGTGGGTATTGATTCAATGAACTGAAAGGATTTAAACCACTTGGATGTTGTAGTTCCTAGGTTTCTTTTACTTAAGTGTCGTTTTAGTTTTTGTTTCATTTATTGCTTGAGGACAAGCAAACATTCTAAGTTGAGGGTGTTGATGTGCCAGAATTTCACGACACTTTAACACTTAAAACTAAGGATTTTGGGAGTTCTTAGGTGTGTTTTGTTAGATATGATGCTCATTTGCTACATGTGTAGGGGAAAGTTTTTGAATGATAAAACTACTGAAAAGCGGCTGTTTTCAGGGCTAAAAGACATGCTCCACTGGCGTGGGATCCACCACGGCCTATGGGAGAGGACGTCGAAATGAGCAAGCAAGAGTTAAGGGCAAAACCCATCCCATGACTTAGTGAGGATGGGGGTCGGAGCTGCCACGGGCTATCACACATGCTTGTGGTAATAGACTAGTGAAGCTAAAGCCAGGATGTCAAGTCTGACAACCAGCCATGATGCCTGTGAAAGCCACGACTGGACGTCGCACACGCCCGTCGAGATTGGACAGAGCCACTGAGAACTCAGATGATTTTGCCGATGATTTACCCACAATGCCCGTGGCAACCACGATCGCCCATCGCTTGGCCCATGGAAATGAGGTAGATGATTTGGAGCTAAACTAAAAGAAAGACTGACGGGCACCCACGATGCTCGTGGCACCCATGATGACCCGTGGGGCCTTCCCGTCAGAACTATCGCGTTTCAGCTCTCCTAGTTCTATTAGGATTTGGTTTGTTTTGTCTATAAATACATTTTCTTAGGTTTTATTTCAGGAGTTATGCAATTATTACGTAATGTTACACATACTTTATGCAGAATTGAGACATCAAAACACAGTGTTTGAGAATTCGATTATCGTTCTTGATAATTAAAGTATTCTTCAGAACTCAAGATTATGGTTTTTTTTACTTGTTATTGTAAGTTATAATCAGGATCTCTTCATCTAAATCTGATTATCTTCTTACAACTATGAGTAGCTAAATTCACAACTAGGGTTGTGGGAACCATGAAGGATTAACAAAGTAGGCAAAGTACTTGGAAATCCTAGGACAACATTCATGCATGTATTGTTCTTCCCCTCGTTTTGACTGCTTCTGTTGCAAACGTTAGAACTTGCCTTATTCCTATTTTCTTGACAAAAGGGGTATCAAATGGGAAAGGGGATTATACAATAGAGATTTGAGGCTACCAACCCTCACCTAATTAGCTTGAACTTGCCCGGGGAAAGCTAATTTGGGATCACTGGTAAGGGTTAAAAAAGAAAACACTCGTAGACTGAGCAAATGCGTGGTGATATTTTTCTATTTTGGCAACCATCCGCTTAGGAGAACCTAACTTACAGATCTTGTATGCATAGCACAAAATTATATTACTAAGTACAACGCCTTACTACGTTATGATCTCATGGAGAACACTACCCTAGCCGCTTCTCTCATTGATTACAATACTTGAAATTGTTACCTTGTTACTTGTTCGAATCTAAATTACGAATATCACTTTTAATTTAAACCCCTGTTTGAGGGAAATAAATGGCTAAGAGAGCGAATAAACAAAGTTGACCTTAGTCCTACCATATTGCATGTGGGATCGACCACAACCTTCATTGGGTTCTATATTTGAACATCGATCGCTTTATGCTTTTAAAAGGAGGTGTAATTTGCGCGTATCAGCACTCTTGTCCCAATAACAAAAGAGATCTTTTTTATTGTAATGACCCTCCTTGTCATTTTTGTATTTTTTGTGCATTTCTTCTATTTTGAATATTCCAATAGCTTTTATGTGGCACTTATGACTTGTAGAGATGGGTAGCATGGTTCCCAAGGTGTTCGATCAGGTTTTAGAAGGGATTCCCTATTTTGGAGCTTTTAAAGTTGTCAAGTTTGACTTTTATCAACATTCCGAGTAAACATGATCATATGAGAATTTTATCAGTTTCGTTAACTCTAATACATGGATTTTGGGCTAGTGGGATCTTTAATTTAGGTCCCGAGACTTTCAGACTAATTTTCGGCCCTTGTGTGGATTTTATTTAAAAGAGAGAAAGTGTTGGCTTTGGATAATATTTCATCAAGACGACCTCTATTTATTAGTTTGATGATTCCTTTGATTCTAGAATTCCATTTACACTTGGGTAGCATGTTTGGATTGTATTCATGGGATTCTGAATGAATATTGAGAGTTCTTTCAGGGTGTTGAAAGTTTGGTAGAGCTGTTGATGCAGCTGGTGCTGGTGTATCCACTCCTGCGGATCTTGGATTTCACTAATAGATCCACTCCTATGGTAAGCTGGCCACGCCAATGATGGATGGTGATGTCATCAGAAACCGCTCTTGCACAGCTTAATCCACTCCTGCAGAGTGATGCCCTCTCCTATGGAGGGTGCACTGTTTACCTGACTCCGTTCCTGTGTCATTTTTTTTACCATTGTGGGCTTGCACCTACGGGCGTTAACTCACATCAGAGTCTGAAGAGACTGGAGGTTTTCGCTCTTGAGGCATTGCGCATGCGATGAACTATTCGCATGAGTGATGATCGCTAACCTTTAAAGGTTTTCTCCCTCATTTAATTCCCAAAGCTTCCAAAACATTTCTTTAGACTTGGTGAGCTCGATTGAGAGTGGTTCCCATAAATTCTTGATGATTTCTTGAGTTAGTAAGTACTTTCTTTTCTCCTTACATTCCATTACTTTTTTATCTTTAATTCTATGTTATATTCACGAATTGGGTCTTAAGTTCTTGATTTTCCTCCATTAAAGTGAACTCTCCAGACCCATTGGAGGTCTCAATTCAATTCCATCTTTGCCCAACTTTTAGGCATGTGATTCTTACCTTTTTAGGAAGGTAATTGCAGAATTTATTTATGATTTTATCGACAGGCCCCGAGGGTCAATCTTTGATGCAATTTCAAGCCTGAATTATAAATTATTGATATGGAATCATTATCTTTGTATTGATTTATAGATCATTTTTTTGATAAAGTGGTAGTGGTCTAAGGCCCTTAAAAAATGGGAAGACTTCCGTGTGACGGTTCGAGATTTTCCATTCAACATTGAAGTAGATTACGGCTTTTCTTCTTTACACTTAGCTCGGTTAGGTAGTACATTTTATAAATTTCTAGTTGGTTAAGGGAATTTTATAGGTAGGATTAGGTTTATGTCAAATTCTGAAAATAAGGCCTCTTTCGGGAACCTTAGAATAATATTTCTTAATCCTTAGTTCAGGTTGCGTACTATAATGTTAATATAAGAGTAGGGATCCTTAGTATAAGCTTAGTGAAGGATTTCATGGTATATTAGCTTTCTTTCACTGGTTCTTATTATTACCCCTTTTATTTATGTATTTTGTTTTGCTATGAGATTGCTGGCTCGAGGCCGTGGATTTGGATTAGCTGGACTCCAGGTTAGTGTGACTTTATTGTGGAGGGTGGTGCTACCCTTTTTGGTGTGTACATATATATATATATATTTATATATATATATATTTCTATATGTATATATTTCTATATGTATATATATATATACATATGCTTATATATACTTGTGTTGGTACGCATACATTCATACATATATATACATGAATTGTGGCACGATTTGGAGAAAAATACTATTTTTTGGGCTTTAAAGAGGAATTTGTACTATCTTACTACTGATTTTGGGTAACAGAAAGAGTTGCATCATTTTATCATTGATTTTTAATTTGAAAAGACTGTACCACCTTTACACTTGGTCTGAGGGATGTTTCTAGATCTTTTCTCTATTTACTTTTCTATTGATGAGTCCAAGGATCGATTCAGGGCAGCTCGAGGGCTACATTTTGGGTTTCTTTACTCTATGCATATGTTGATGAGCTCCGACAGCCCGAGGGAAAATTTTTTATTTTACTTTTTGTACATTAGCCACATATTGCATTGCATCAGCGTCATACTGCACAATATGTTTCATGTATACTTGTATAATCGTGTATTATTATTATTGTCACTTTATCCTTGTATGATTGAAATTTCTAGGTTAGCTTTTGATGTGTAGGTTCCTTCCATGTATTTTATATCATATATTATCTTTTGATTTTAGTCGTCCTATGATGCCTACTAAGTACCCCATGTTTTGGTACTCATACTACACTTCTGCATCTCTTTTTGATGCAGCGCCCACTATGAGTCACCCACGCTGATTTCACTTTGTTTGAGTACCTTTGTTTATTGGATTGTGGTGAGCTCTTGGTGTCCGAAGACTAACTTATTTCCCTCCTATATGTACTGTCTATATTTTGTACTTTTTGGATAACCTATATCAGTATAGTTTTACTCTCATACTTTAGTGGCTCTTGTACCAGTTACACTAGCTTCGAGGTTGAATCTCTTGTATATCGTGTCTTTTTTTCATTTTCATAGGGCCTATGTTGCATAATTTATACCTGCAATGTATACATCTATACTCAGTGGCTTGGTTGTCTCATTTTTGCTTCTCTTATTAATTATGTTTGTTGTTACCTTCTATTATATTCTTGGGTTTTGGCTGACCTACTTGAGGGTGATAGTAGGTTCCATCATGGCCCAATTTTTCGAGTCATAATAGTGTGGTATCTGATCTTTGGGTTACCAGTGTTACTAATACAAGAGCAAGTGCCTAGTAGAGTCTCGTAGATCAATATAATGATGTCTGTATCCTATTTTCGAGAGGCTATAGGGCATTCTTAGGAAAACCTCACTTTGTTTATTTTTTATTGTGTTTTCTTGACTCTATCAACTTATAAGTTTTATTTCCTTTATTCTTTCTCAGATGGTTAGGATAAGATCTTTAGTGGGTGAAGGAGAGGCTCCTGCGCGTGAAGCTAGGGCCCCAACTAGGGGTCAAGGAAGGGGTAGACCTAGAGTTCAAGGCAGGGCACGAACTGCGATGCCAGCTCAAGCCTCAAGGCCAGGCTAGAGAGCTATCACTAAGGTTAGAAACTTATACAAAGGATATACTACAGCAGCAAGAGGGTCTGGGCCAGGCCAGCCTAGAGTGGGATTTGTAGCCATGCCAATTCAGGACACCATGATTATGATTCTGAGATTTTTGAAGGATATGTAACAGGCACAAACTTTGCCTGGCACTCCGAGTGGTTCTCAGGTTAGAAATAAGGTGCAAACTTCATCCTAGGTAGCAACACAGAGTGTTCAGGGTTCAGGACCGCAGCCTGTCATTGTGGCTCCTTATTTAGAGGAATTTCCAGTGGCGATTATTATTCAGTGTAATGACCCTCTAGGTTATTTTCTTATTTTTGTGCCTTTTCTTCATTTTAAGCATTCCCACAGCAACTACAGGTCATTTATGACTTGCCAAGAGTGACGATTGGGTTCCGAGGTAGTTCATTTATGTTTAAGCCCATTTCCCTATCTTGCAACTCTTAAGGATGATAGAGTTGTCTTTGGTCAATTATCAGAGAAAACGGCCTTGGATGGAAAAAATTTCAGTGTTGTTAGCTCTGAAACATTGACTTTGGGCTAGTGGAATCTTTGGTTTGGGTCCTGAGTCTTTCGAACTCATTTTCGGCTATTGGGTTCCTTTTTGGTTCAAAGTAAGTTTTTGGGTATGTGTAATGACTGGGTCAATAATTACAGGTAGTCCAATCATGCCAAGTGTTAGAGCTAGAAAACTCCGGATTTGGAAGTTTGAAATTTTGGGCTAGGCTAGCCTTGGCCGGTTTTGGAGTGAGGTGGAATCTAGGGAAATTCGGGTATAGATTGGACTATGTGTCTTAGGTTAAGCTAGTTTTCTATGTTGCCAAGACATAGAGGAGGACGAGGGACTTTTTGAAATCAAATTTGGGTAAGTAGAATTCCCAGAATCATGTTTGACGTGAAATGGTTGCTTCAGGTCATCGAGAGAAGCAAGTGTGTTGTGAAATGGCCAAAACTGGAAGATTTACGGATATTCTATCTGTGATGAGTGCGACCATGCGCGTAGCGGCGGGCGGTCAAAGGGCGGTCAACTTGCTTAAGACCGCCATAGCGGCAGCCAACCGCTATAGCGAGACCGCTATAGTAGAGCGAGGACCGCTATAGCGGGCAGACGGGGTTTTAATATAGAAACATTCCCCAAAACATCAGTTTTTCACAAGTTCATTTTGGGAGAAGGGCTAGGCGATTCCATGCGTTTTTCCTCATTCTTCCATCAAAAATCTTCCCTAAGGTAAGGCTTTCGCTCCCCAAACTCTGTAATTCGTTTCCTATGCGGTAGAATTGCTAGGAGGGAAATTGGGGAAGGGTTGGAATGACCTAGGGATGGTGGAATGAAGGGGAATGAAGGGGATTCCAAGCATGTATGTTCTTGGGTATTGTTAATAGTATGTTATTATGATCATAGGTTTCTAAATTCATTGTTTTATCCGTAAAAATAATAGAACTAGGAAATTTAACGATGGAAAGCCCGGGAAAAATGATGGGATAATCATGGGTGTCCTGGGGTTTGGGGATTTTGTATAGTCTGGGTAATGTGCAAGACTTGTGTGTTAATTGTATGTAATGTGTTATTTTTAGAAAAAGAATGAGAAAGGAATTCCGGTAAAAAGGACACGAAACCACAGATCCGGGTCTGCAAGACCGCCAGGAATGCCTCCACGGAGCAAGAAATGCACGGTTGTAGCAGCTTGACACCCAAGTAGGCTAGGTTTTATGAGTAGTTAGACCTTTTTACTTTTTATACTTTGTATAGTAGAAATAGAGAATTTATGTTTTAGTCCTCCGGGCACGGAGTCTGGTGGATTCGGGAATTGTTATGTTGTTTCTAGGATGTACGGAGTAAATGGTGGGTTTGTGAATGGTATTATGTTGTTAGCTTAATTATATTATTGACATAAAATAATGGGTTAAGGGACTAGCGTGTCGGGAAAGTTCGGGGAACCGGGGGAGTGCTTGGGAGCACAGGAAACGGGAATAGGAAACTCCTAGGTGGGGTTTCAGGAATGTTTATTGCTTTAGGCTTAGCGGTGGTCTGGCTAAGGCTAGAAAAGGGAAGCATGTCGCATGCTTATGTTTTTATCTAAAAAGGGAAATCGCTAGTTACATGTTATGATAAAAAGGGTGAACCAGGGAATAGTCTTTAGACGAGATTTAACGGTTCACCGGTTACCTGGAAATGGGGTAGGTGATGGCTTTTATATTTCTGCAAGTGTGTATATTCATTGTACTAGTTGTCTAAGTAATTGTGTGCATTACATTCCTTAGTGAAATTGTGTGGAATGTCTAGGTTCCTGTTTACAGTCTGTGATTGAACAGTTTTACTTGTTGGTTTTACAAGTTGTGTGTTTTCATATATTGACTGTGGTTTGTTGACATTTGGTTGGCTCAAGGACCACGCCTACTACGGGTATAACATATGGTTGGTATGGGTACCATGTCCGGTACGGGTATAACATATGGTTGCACGAGTACCACGATTGGTACAAGTATAACATTCGGTTGGCATGGGTACCACGCCTGGTACGACTTTAATTTATTGCATCTTGCACTGTTTCATTGACTATTGTATTGCATTGGTTGATATTGGTTCCGTGAGTGGACCAGGTTGTTTTACTGAATGTGATACTTGGTATTGGTTCTGTGAGTGGATCGGGCTATTTTTATTGAATCATGATGTCCAATGGTGATCCTTGAGTGACCGAGAATTCTGTTATATCATGTTATGAGTTGGTATTGGTGTAGACCGGGTTGTCATGTTAACACCTAGATGTGTTAGAGGGGATTCGGGTGGGTTCGGACTATGTAAAAGAGGTTAGGAGTTCATGTTTTGTTGTCATTAAGTGTACTAATGACGGTCAAGGATTAATTGTGTTAATAAGCATAAGGATGGGTCTTGGGGTAGACCGGGTAGCCTGTTGAATACTTAGGTATGGCTAGAGGATCCTTGGAGGGTCCGGTTTTTGGGATGAGAAATGTATTTAGATATAACTCTGTTGTTGTCATTGAATGTGTCAATAGTTTCTAGGTGAGTTGCATGTGGTTGGTAAATATAGAGGAAGACGAAGAGTTTGGGCGTGGTTATTGGTTAATATAACCAGGTGGTAAAGTTGTCCCAGAGGTCCTGGAAAGTCTAGAAAATGGTAGGTAATACTTAAGTATATTAGAGGTTTGGGTGGGCAGCTAGTCGGGTCAAGTCTTAATATTTAGTCAAGGTAGTTGACTGGGGTAAAGGTTAAATGTGACTTGGGAAGTCTACGTGTCAAGGTGACTTTGGAAGTCTACGTGACAAGGTGACTTGGGAAGTCCTAGATGTCAGGGTCAAGGTTAAAGGTGAAGGAGGGTGCTATAATATTTATTTCATGTCTTTCCTTGTTTTTCTAATATGATGGTAAGAATGGATTAGGGTCGACTGATGATGCCTACCAGTACGTGTGTTTGTACTGACTCTACTCTTGCTATACCTTTTTGGTATAGTCTGGTTACAGGTTGGTGATGTTTCATAGGTTCACGACGATGAGGGTCTCCAACAACTTTTGTCTTTGATTCCATGGCGGAAGTTGGGTGTTTTATCGCTTTGTGTCGTCTTGTAGAAGCTCTTGTACCTATTTAGACTAGTCCTAGGGAGGGGTTTAAATATTGTAAAGGTTTTTCTGCAATTTCTTACGTAGCCTATCTCTGAACAGGATTTGAAAAGGAAAGGATTTCAGTTGTGTATAAAGGTGGCTTAATTTAAAGATTTACTATAATTTTGCATGTTACATGTTGGATGGGTGGTAAGGGTTCATCTATGTAGGTGATTAGAGTAGGTGCCCGCACAGCCCGGTAGGTTGGGTTGTGACAAATGGTATCAGATCCTAGGTTACCAGTCTCCCAGTACAAGGGCAAAATGTCGAATAGAGTCTCGCGGATTGGTGTGTAGACGTCCACATCTAATCCTAGGGATGCTATGAAGCATTCTAGGAAACACTTCTCTTCTTTCATTTCTTTTCATGCGGTTTCGTTACTTGCTTGTATGGGTTGAGTTCAATTGGTATCTCTCGATCTTAATTGGTATCTCAACAAGGTGAAGGATGTCATTGGGCTCCGGGTATGACAAACAAGCAAAGAAAATTGGAACCGGGAAGGTTCCAAATTGTATCTGGCTTGGGAGGCTATGTAAAGGATGGATGAATTGGCTAACGGTCATCCATGAAGCGAATGAAAGGTGATGAAACTGGTTTGATTGAGTGTTAGAGCTTGAGACTCGTGATTGCATGCATTGCATTATTTGAACGAACGCGATTGTGTGGTGTGTAGTTACTTGAGTTACTTTGAAATTTGTGGTTGGAAAGGAGTCTTAACTTGGTTATTTGTTAATAATTGAAGGAGTTCTTGTTTTGTAATTCAAGTGGAAAAAAAGTATGCTAAATGCGGGGCAGGGTCTTATCATTGGTAAAAATGATAAGGGAAAATGATATATATACTTGGTTGGGAACCAAGGGGAAAAGGGGCTGTCATTGCTTGATAGCGGGGATTTTGATAAGGAAATTTTCTTTTGTGATAACTCCTGATCGTGACTTGAGTAAATTTATTCTGACTTAAAGGTTTGTGATTTGCTTTAGTGATAAATTATGGTAGGACCAATTGGAATGGTTTGCATTAATATTCGGGTATAGACTTATCATCGGTATATATGGTAAGAGAAAGGGGTTGAGAACTTTGACTGTTGGGAAGCTTTGGTTTCAGGATAGTCGGGACTTAGTTGGGAACCATGGGAACAAAGGAGTCATTAGTGTGTAATGGCAGGAAGATATTGTTGGGAACAATTGTCTAGTGTTAACTCTTTGTGACTGATAATATTTTATGTTGAATTGTGATGCGTTTCATGCCAGGAATGGTCTTAAGAGTGGTTTAAGACCATGCCGGATTTACAGGACTAGACAATGGTAACTGGGGAAGGGGAAGGATACACTTGCTGGAAATTTCAAATTTCTGGGCTGTTACCATCGGGACCGCCATAGTGGAACTAGACCGTTACGATGATCCCGCTATAGCAGGATTTTTACCTCTACAACAGAAGGGCATGGGGCAGAGTGCCTGCCCTGCTTTTCCTTGTTTTTCATTTCATTCTCGGGGGATCAAAAGGCAATGGGTACATTATGAGTTGCTATGTGAAGTGAGGAAAACGTCCAGATAGATAATATAGTATGCATATAGATATTTGTCAGGAATTTAGCACCCATGTGCGATAAAAAGGAAAGGATAGATATGGTAGCCTGGGATGTTGGTAAAATTATGATTGACCATCGATGGGAAAAGTCACTCCTGTTGAATTTGATAAATGACCCATGATTGACTGAGTAGTGTGGGACACTGCTCATGGGCTTGTATTGTAAGGGTGATTATTGACTTGTGTTAGTATTGATGATCATTAGTGGTGAGGGTGTGCTCTTCATAGCATTGGTTGAGGTGTAAGTACCCGGATAAACTTTTCCCCTAGAACGGGAGTTGCCAAAACCTCAAGCTAGGATGAGTTCCAATGGAATCTTTGTTCATGCATGATTTAGAGACATATGGTGTCTCGAGGCATAGTGTTGATAGGAATAAGGTGATACTATGATATGTAAGGGGCATAGTACCCCGTAAGAAGCTTTCGGAATGGAAATCAGGCTAGAAGAACTCTGGACATAGTGGAAAGGGGATCGCCATGGTGGGATATAGCCCTCTTAGCGGGGAGAAGCTATTTTGTTCATTAGGTGAGTTTTTTTTGCTCTAGTATTTTGACAAGGCCCTGAAATTCTTGGGCACTCGAGGAGCGGTAATCTAGTTGCCTTGTGTAGCTCGAAGGAAGTGATTCTTCAACAGAGTGGGAGTGAATTAAATTTTGGTTGAATTAGGTATACCAAGGGATTTGAAAGTTTCAGTGGTTTGCGTAAAGTTATGTTTACGCTGTCATGGTAGAGCAATAAGATTGAGGGACGGGCTTGTTCTCTCCCTCGAACGTAGAGATTGTTCAGGGATGAAAGATTGGTAAATTGGTATCAGTTGTAACGACTTGGTCCATTGTTATGGGCAGTCCAATCGTGCCAAGCGTTAGAGTTAGAAAACTCTGGGTTTGGGAGTTTGAAATTCTGGGCTAGGCAAGCCTCGGACGGTTTTGGAGCGAGGTGGAGTCTAGGGAAATCCGGGTATGTATTGGACTAGGTGTCTTGGGTTAAGCTAGTTTTCCATGAAGCCAAGACATAGAGGAGGACTGGGGAGTTTTCAAAATCAAATTTGGGTAAGTAGAACTCCTGCAATCGCATTTGACGTGAAAGAGTTTCTTCAGGTCATCGGGAGAAGCAAGTGTGTTGTGAAATGGCCAAGACTAGTAGATTTCTGGATATTCTATCCGTAACGAGCGCGACCATGCATGATAGCGGCCACCGCTATAGCGGTGGAAATTACCTCTATAGCAGCGGTCAACCAGCTTAAGACCATTATACCGGTAGCTGACCGCTATAGCGCAACCGTTATAGCAGAGCAGGGATCGCTATAGCGGGCCGATGGGGTTTTAATGCAGAAACATTCCCCAAAACATCAATTTTTCACAAGTTCATTTTGGGAGAAGGGCTAGGCTATTCCAGGCATTTTTCCTCATTCTTCCATAAAAAATCTTCCCTAAGGTAAGGCTTTCGTTCCCCAAACTCGGTAATATGTTTTCTATGCGGTAGAATTGCTAGGAGGGAAATTGGGGAAGGGTTGGAATGACCTAGGGATGGTGGAATTTGGGGAAAGAAGGGGATTCCAAGCATGTATGTTCTTAGGTATTGTTAATAGTATGTTATTATGATCATAGGTTGTTAAATTCTCTATTTTATCTGTAAAAATGATAGAACTAGGAGATTTAACGGTGAAAAGCCCAGGAAAAAGGGTTGGATGATCATGGGTGGCCTGGGGTTTGGGGATTTTGTATAGTCCTGGTAATGTGCAGGCCTTGTGTGTTAATTGTATGTACTGTGTGTTATTTTTTGACCAAGAACGAGAAAGGAATTCTGGTAAAAAGGATGCAAAACCATGGATCCAGGCCTGCAGGACCTCCAGGAATGCCTCCACGGAGCCAGAAATGCACGGTTGCAACTGCCGGGCACGGAGTCTGGTAGATACGGGAATTGTTATGTTGTTTCTAGGATGTACGGAGTATATGATGGGTTTGTGAATGGTATTATATGGTCAGCTTCATTATATTGTTGATATAAAATGATGGGTTGAGGGACTAGCGTGTTGGGATGGTTCGGGGAATCGGGGGAGTGCTTGAGAGCATGGGAAACAGGAATAGGAAGCTCCTAGGTGGGGTTTCAGGAATGTTTATTGCTTGAGGCTTAGCGGTGGTCTTGCTGAGACTAGAAAAGGGAAGCATATCTCATGCTTATGTTTTTATCTAAAAAGGGAAATCGCTAGTTACATGTTATAATAAAAAGGGTGAACCAGGGAATAGTCTTCGGATGGGATTTAATGGTTCACCGGTTACCTGGAAATGGGGTAGGTGATGGCTTTTGTATTTATACGAATGTGTATATTCATTGGACTCGTTGTCTAAGTAATTGTGTGCATTACATTGCTTAGGAAATTGGTGTAGAATGTCTAGGTTCCTGTTTACAGTCTATGATTGAACGGTTTTACTTATTGGTTTTACAAGTTGTGTGTGTTCATATATTGACTGAGGTTTGTTGACATTCGGTTGGCTCGGGTACTACGTCTTGTACGGGTATAACATATGGTTAGCACGGGTATCACGCCTGGTATGGGTATAACACATGGTTGGCATGGGTACCACGCTTGGTACAGGTATAACATTTGGTTGGCACGGGCACAACGCCTGATACAGGTTTACTTTATTGCATCTTGCATTGTTTCATTGACTATTGTATTACATTGGTTGATATTGGTTCTGCGAGTGGACCGAGTTTTTTTACTGATGTGATACTTGGTATTGGTTTTGTGAGTGGACCGGGCAATTTTTATTGAATCGTGACATCCAATGGTGGTCCTTGAGTGACCGAGAATTCTGTTTAATCATGTTATGAGTTGGTCTTGGTGTAGATCGGGTTGTCATGTTAACACCTAGATATTTTAGGGGGGGATCCGGGTGGGTCCGGACTATGTAAAAGAGGTTAGCAGTTCATGTTTTATTGTCATTAAGTGTACTAATGATGGTCAAGGATTAATTATGTAAATAAGCATAAGGATGGGTCTTGGGGAAGACCGAGTAGCCTGTTTAACACTTAGGTGTGGCTAGAGGATCCTTGGAGGGCGCGGGTTTTGGGATGAGAAAGGGATTTAGACATAACTCTATTGTTGTCATTGAATGTGTCAATAGTTGCTAGGTGAGTTTCATGTGGTTGGTAAAAATAGAGAAAGACAAAAAGTCTGGGCATGGTAATTGGTTAATATAACCAGGTGGTAAAGCTGTCCTAGAGGTCCGGGAAAGTCTGCAAAATGGTAGGTAATACTTTGGTATAATAGCGGTTTGGGTGGGCAGCTAGCCAGGGCGTGTCTGAATATTTAGTCAAGGTAGTTGACTGGGGTAAAGGTTAAATGTGACTTGGGAAGTCTACGTGTCAAGGTGACTTGGGAAGTCTACGTGACAAGGTTACTTTGGAAGTCTACGTGACAAGGTGACTTGGGAAGTCCTAGATGTCAGGGTCAAGGTTAAAGGTGAAGGAGGGTGCTATAATGTTTATTTCATGTCTTTCACTATTTTTCTTATATGATGGTAGGAATGGATTCGGGTCAACCGATGATGCCTACCAGTACGTGTGTTTGTACTGACTCTACTCTTGCTATACCTTTTTGGTACAGTCTGGTTGCAAATTGGTGATGTTTCATAAGTTCATGATGATGAGGGTCTCCAGCAACTTCTGTCTTCAATTCCATGGCAGAAGTTGGGTCTTTTAAATCTTTGTGTCATCTTATAGAAGCTCTTGTACCTGTTTAGACTAGGTCCTAGGGAGGGGTTTAAATATTGTAAAGGTTTTTCCGCAATTTCTTATGTAGCCTATTTCTTAACAGGCTTTGAAAAGGAAAGGTTTTCAGTTATGTATAAAGGTGGCTTAATATAAATGTTTACTTTAATTCGCATGTTACCTATTGGTCAGGTGGTAAGGTTTCTTCTATTTAGGTTATTAGAGTAGGCGCTCGCACAGCTCGGTAGGTTGGGTCGTGATAGTATGGGCCCCACTTTTTGTTAAAACAATCTCTATTGGGGATTGTTTCAATTCTATTTAGTCTGAAATGCCATTTTTGGAGGGGTAGCATAGTTTGTTTTTGTCTGTGGGACCCCAGATGAATCCCGAATGTCCATCCGGTGTCTTTTTAAGTTGCAAAATTTTTTTGATTGCAATTGCAACAGTGTGCAACCCTTCATCTAGGCGAAGGGTAGGCTGCATGTGCGAAGAAGAGGCACCAAGCATCGCTGCCTTTTCCCTTCAAATATGCGTGGCTCTAGCTTCCTACACGTGCTCGCGTGCGTATAGAACAAGCGCAAAGCCCTGCCTCTGCTTGCCCTTTATGTACGCGAGTGCTAGGTTGCCTAAGCAAGGTTGTGCGGGCGGTGGCCTTCCCGTGCGCACGAAGGCCTGGCCTGGCAGCTATATATATCTTAAAATTCATTTTCATCTCTTTTATTCTGAAATTTCCATTAACTTTGAGCTTCAAGAGTTGCTCCAAGCTTCCATTTACATCCCTCATCATTATGGTAAGTCCCCATTAATTCCCTTCTCCTTTTTCGTCATTTAAATTGTGTTATCTTCCGTTTAAATTTTGTAAAATTTCTTGTTTAATATCTTGATCAAAGTGGACTTCGGGGTTGTTTTGGGCCCTAAAATGAGTCCAATTTATGCTCAAAGCATGGGTTTATAAACCTGCTGCATACATAATTGTGAAATTTGTTTTCTGTTTTTTTATGCGGGCCGTGAGGGTAATTTTCTGACCCAAAAATTTGTATAGTAATATAAGTGTCATTCTTCTTATTTTGACACCTAGTTTATGTTCTTGATAGCGTGGCACCATTTTGAGGCTATTCAAAAGGGGAACGCACATGAGTGAAGGTTAGTGTTTGCAGTTCGGCCCTAAAATTGGTTACAGTTTATTTATCTTAGACCTGGCTTTGTTAAATTCTATATGTTATGAGTTGCATGAATGTTAGGCTAGGTTTTAGGTTAGAATTAGGCTTAAATCATATTTTTTGCTTATTTTGGCCATTTTTGGGAGTGTCGAATAATACTTCCATGTTGATCCTTAGCTTAGGGGCTTGTAGTATTGTTGTGGCTAGCCTAGAATGCTTAGAGTAACTTTGGGAGGTTTTAGACGTAGAGTAGGTGCATTGTTTTATTTTTGTATTATAATTCTATTTTTCCATCATTATATACAATTAAATTATGTAACTATGGGTTTGAGGCCATAGTTTTGGACTGGATAGAGCTCCAAGTGAGTACCTTGTTTGGGGGCGCTTTGTCCCTACCTTTGGTATTGTGTTTCTGTCCTTGCTTGAGTACTATACTGCTTACTTTAATTTTTTCATTCATGGACTTGGCATATAATTGATTTTTTCTATGTAAGAATGGTTGGTTTTTGAGTTAAAGAGGATGTTTTTCATTATAATTACGTATTTCAAAGTTTTAAGAAGGACTTGCACCACCTTACTATTAACTTTGGATTTTTAAAAACTAAACGCCTCCCCTTTTACTATTTTGAGCTTCATGGAGGACATTTTACTTACCACATGTCTGGTGTAAGATTTTGGACCCATGTTTAATTATTGCTTGTCTGATGTAAGATTCTAGACTCATATGTACTTATGCATGTCTGATATAAGATTCTAGACTCATGTTTACTTATCGCACATGCGATGTAAGATTCTGGACTGATGTTGCATTGGCCACATTCTGCATCATATCCTATCTCAATGCATTGCATTTGCTTAAATGTACTTGGAGAGCCTTGCCTTATTATCATTACTATCTTCACCATCTGTTTAGATAGTTTTTTTTCCTGTTGATAACTAGATTTAGACGGATCCTTGTATCTAGTTTACTTTCTTGTCTCTTATAATATATATTATCTTTTTGATCTCGGTCGGCCTATGATGCCTACTGGGTATCCAATGTTTTTGTACTCATGCTACACTGTGCATCTAATTTGATGCAACACCTAGTATAAGCCACCCTGGTTGACCCTTCAGTCATTCATGCCCAGCTATTGTTCAGATTGCGGTGTGCTCGCGGCATTTAGAGATCCTTTACTACTCTCCATCTACACTTCTGTCTATATTTTTTGTATTTTTGGATAGACAACACTTAATGTAGCGTTATTTCATACTCTACATGCTCTTGTACTGGTGACACCAGGTATGTGGTTGGACTTGTACATGTTTGTGTTCTCGGTCACTTTAGGGCCATCTTTGTATATTTTGTACTATTGCTATATACCTATACCTTTTTCCCCTATTTCTTTATGTTGTTCTATCTTCCGCTTCCTTATTTAATTGTTTTATAGAACTTCCACATTCTTGAATTGGCTTGCCTACAAGGGTTTTGTGTAGGCGCCATCTTTGCCCAATTTTGGGTCGTGATAGAGTGGTATAAGTGCTCTAGGTTCACTGCTCTCTCCAGTACAAGAGAAAAATGTCTAGTAGAGTCTCATGGATTGGTACGATGACGTTCGTATCCTATCTACGGGGGGCTACAGGGGATTCCTAGGAAAGACTCCATCTTATTTGATTCCTTATTGTATGTTCATGACCTTATCAAATTCTAAATATCTTTTGTTTCACTCTTTCTCAGATGGTTCGAACGAAATTAGCGGCAGATGAGAACAAGGCTCCTTGTACCTACAGTTAGAGCCCCAGCTAAGGGAAGAGGTAGAGGTCGACCAAGAGGTCAAGGTAGGAGATGGGTTGTGATGCCAGCTTGAGCTTAGGCTAGATTACCATCTCTACAGCTAGATACTAGGGTTGAGGAGGTCCATTATGAGATGGAGGGTGTAGGGCTAGCCCGACATCCGACAAGTTTCATGGCTACATCAGTACTACATGATACATTGGTTTGCCTGCTTGTGTTTCTTAAGGGTATGTCATAGCCAACAGCTTTGCCCGGTAGTCAAATTGGTTCTCAGATCATGAACAAGGCTCACACTTCAGCCCAGGTAGTGGCATAGGGTTCAGGAGTGCAGCCTGCTACTGCGGCTCACTCATTAGGGGTATTTCTAGTTCCTACCATCATTCTGCCTATTCTAGCTGGGCCGTTCATGTCTTCTGAGGAGAAAAAGATGCTTGGTAGGTTTCTAAGGTTGGGTCCCTCGAGGTTTTTTGGTGCTTCTAGAGAGGACCAGCACGAGTTTCTGACTAGTTTCCAAGAGAGGATGCATAACCTTGGTCTTCTAATCCAGAAACTCTTCCAGCTCCTTTCACTTCTAATGCACCTCCATTAGAGGATCCAACCTCAGTTTGTGCCTTCCATCTAGTGAATTTCACCAACACGCTGCAGATTATTATATAACTATATGAGCAGATACAGAAGTTTGCTGAGCAATTCCAGTCGATCATTGATGCCACTATTCTTAGAGCCATAGCACCATTTGCTAATGTGCATGGCCAAATAAATTGTATGGTAGAAAAGATCGATGAAAAGCTAAATGAAATGATAGCAGCTGAGCTCACTGAAATGAAAGAGCAAATAGTAGCTCTTTTGGTGGATATGGATGAGTTGAAGATATAGCCTGCCACTATATATTCATGTGCTCTCGTAGTCAGGCCACAGGTGCCACTTCTTCCAATGATCAATTTATGGGAGTATGCAAATCCAAAGCTTTTCCAAAAAGCTTTTATGGATGAAGAGGCACCGATTAGTCCTTCTAAGCGAACAAAAAAAAAGGAGGAGAAAAGATAAAAAGGCTCATGAAGAGGGTGAGGATGCCTCATTAATCTTGAAATCACATAAGTGTAATGAAGAGAGAGACGAGAAGAAGAGAATCAAAGCAAAAGCTTGGGTGCAAAAAGAATCCCTAGCCATTCAGCAGATTCGAGTTGATGCTATTGGTTCTGGTGGCTCGAGAAGTGGTGTTGCAGGCACTGCGGAGGAAACTTTGTTAGACCCCATTGGGGAAGTTACCATTAATGAAGCTGCAGAGAAAGTTGTTGATGCTGAGAGGACTATAGAGGAAGACTCTGTTGATGATAGAGACACGGGAACCAATCCAGTGCGCTCGGCCACATATGATGATTGTGCTTAGGTGCCATAGGTTTGCCTCATCTCCCTTATTTAGTTATTTTTAGTGCATTAGGGATAATACACAGCTCTTTTTGATGGGGTGGGGATAGCTTGGTCATTTGTGTAGTTGTTATAGAGTGTTTTGGTGAAGTCTGAGTAGCCAAAACACTCATGTCGTACCGCGACATTAAATCAAGCACTACATGGGAGGCAACCTATGAGGGTAGCCATAAGGTACCCGCATCTTTGGGGTTTTCTTCCTGTGTTCTTTCCCTAAGGATTTCTAATTTTTGTTGAACCAACATGTTTAGAATAGGATGTGTGTTTGTAGAACAAAAGTAGGAACTTAGTGCAGCATATGTTCTTATTTGAATTTTTTTGTGAAAATGGAGACCCCTCAACACTTTTGTGCAATAAGTTGTTAAGACTGACTTTGATGGATCTGTGAATGTCAACATATGTATGAATGTGATAAGTTGATTGAGCTGATGCATGAACCGATAGTTAGCTAATCGTTAGTCTAAACTCTGTGCCATGTGTGAGGGAGTTGTTTGTATCGTTCTTGTTGTATGTGTAAATCTAGAACTTGCCTGGTTAGTCTTGCATTGGTTGTAGATTGGTCAGTTAGGGAATTATCTTAGGCCATTTTTGAATAAAGTCCAGTTAATCCTAATGGCCTACCAAATGACAAATGATTCCCTTTGATCCCTAATTTTGAGCCTGAACTGACCTTGTTGTTGTTAGCATGTTCACCTTCTCTATTTCTTGTAATCCTTTGTTTTGGCCCTGGGTATGATAGGAAGAATGGGGTATGAAAAGATCGGGTTAGTATCTAAGAGTAAAAATGCGGGTGTGGTTCGTGTGCTACAAAAAAAAGAGAAAAAGAAAAATGAAAAGAGAAAAAGTGCAAAAGTGCAAAAGTGAAATAAAAGCCACACCCAAAGCTTGATTTAAGTGAAATGATAAAAAAAGAGGATAATAAGGGAGAAGAACATTGTGGGTTGAAAAGTTAAGGATGAAAAAAAGTGTATTGTCAAGGAGGGCATAGTCACTAATTTCCAAATATACCATTCCCGTCCCTGAACCTACATTACAAGCTTAACAAAGTCCTATAGTGACCTTAACCAGACTGTTTGAAAGACAAGGCATAGAAAATAAAGGCAATCCTATGGCATTGTACATAGGGGTAGGCATGGTATGGTTTATACCAAATTACCATATCAAACTAAAAAATATGATACCATGGTTTTGGTATTATGGTATATGGTATATATTTTAGGATTTTTTGATATTCGGTATGGTATTTCGTATTTATAAATAACATACCGAAATATCAAATACCATACAAAAGTATATAGTTACACAAATAATTATTATATATTATTAAAATAGTAACAAATATGCAATCTATTAGTATAAAACTAAATGGTTAGACGTTGAAACTTTGACTAATCTATTTTGATTGAAATGTTTTTTTTTTTGTGTAATTGATTAACAAAAGTAGTTGTTTGTACTTTCTTTTTAATATATTTTTGTACAAGTGTTATGTATTAGTATGATACAATGGAGACCTTTTTTAAAGTCGAAGTCATAATACTCTATTATATAATTATATATTATTCGAAGTGGAACAAACTATGGTGACCGATATACCATACCGCTAAATATCGAAAAAGAACTTTAAAATACCAAACCATACAATATTAATTTGGTATGGTTATGGTATAGTATTTTTAAAAACCTAATACCGAAATTACCATACCGAAGTTTCAAATATCGTACCATACTATACCACGCCCACCCCTAATTGTGCATGTACAGCTTAAACGTTATTGAGAGAGTGAGCGTGTTCCCAGTTCATGTCTATTAAATGAACTTTTATGTGAGCGGGACTTCTTTGCTGTAAGGGAGCTTGAGTAGATAGTGATTGTTGGCTTATTGGTCTGAATATCTGCTATCTTGCTCATGAATACCATGTTGTCATCCATGGATCTGTCTTGTGTTTCCTTGATAACTTGTATGTATGCACTGGTTTTGAACTGACATAGAGTGGCTACTGATTCTATGAACTGAAAGGATTTAAACCACTTGGATGTTGTAGTTCATAGGTTTCTTTTACTTAAGCGTCGTTTTAGTTTTTGTTTCATTTGTTGCTTGAGGACAAGCAAACATTCTAAGTTGAGGGTGTTGATGTGCCGGAATTTCACGACATTTTCAACACTTAAAACTAAGGATTTTGGGAATTCTTAGGTGAATTTTGTTAGATATGATGCTCATTTGCTACATGTGCAGGGGAAAGTGTTGGAATGATAAAAATACTGAAAAGCGGTTGTTTTCAGGGCTAAAAGACATGCTCCACGGGTGTGGGATCCACCACGGCCTATGGGAGAGGACGTCGAAATGAGCCAGCAAGAGTTAAGGGAAAAACCTATCCCATGCCTTAGTAGGGACGGGGTCGTAGCTGCCACGGGCTATCACACGTGCTTGTGGTAATAGACTAGTGAAGCTAAATCCAGGATGTCAAGTCTGACAACCAGCCATGATGCCTGTGAAAGCCACGACTGGACGTCGCACACACCCTTCGAGATTGGACAGAGCCACTAAGAACTCAGATGATTTTGCCGATGAGTTACCCACGATTCCCATGGAAACCACGATGGCCCATCGCCTGGCCCATGGAAAAAGGTAGATGATTTGGAGCTAAACTAAAAGAAAGACTGACGGGCACCCACGATGCTCGTGGCACCCATGATGACCCGTGGGGCCTTCCCGTCAGAACTATCACATTTCAGCTCTCCTAATTCTATTAGGATTTGGTTTGTTTTGTCTATAAATGTCACGACCCAATTTCTCGGTCATGATGGCACCTACAACCCCCGGTAGGTGAACCAATCCTCGTAGCCCAGAACAGTTAGTAATGGGCTACTATCTAACAAATAAGAGAACAAGACGAAGAGAACAATTAAAAGGACTATAAATATATACATATGCGGAAACTAAACCAAACCCCAAGACCTGGTATCATAGTATAGAGCCAAACTACATACATGGAGTGCAAATAAACCAAAACTATATATACAGATGTCTCTGAATGGTAATGGAGTACATGAAGCAAAAGATAAACTAAAGCTAAGCTCCGATCGCCAAGAGCTCACCCTCAGTCTGAAGTAGTCCCCAACAGATCTTCAAGCACGAATCACAACGATCTAACGGCGATGGCCCACGCTAGGATCTGCACCCAAAGATGCAGGGGGTAGGGGTGAGCACCAAATGCGAAGCATAAGGTACCCAGTAGGTATCATAGGCCGACTGGGCACATATAAGATAAAAGCGCAGTAATAGACAGAATAGAAGCAAGTAGTCACAGAAATCAACGAAAGGTACACAGGAACTAGCCCAGAGGGAAATCAACAGAATCACATGTGAGGCTAGTAAGCAGAATATACACACCATAGGCACAGGTGAAAGTAAGAAATAACGCACCTGGGGTCCTTGTAATAACAGTGTATACCAAATAAGTTTACGAAATGGACGGTATACCGGTAACCGCAAGTGTAAGAAGAAGAGAGAAAGAGTAATAATAGGCATGCTCAGAGACATGAATCAAACTCAACTAGTCATACCAATCTCAAATCCAGAAACTAACAGTCTAGCAGCAACCAATCTCGTACTTATCCATAATAGGGACCAAATTTTTGTAAGTAAATAGCAAGAGTCTACCTACAGTCCCCCGGCCGCCCATACAACCGAGGAACACAAACAAGTGAAAACAAACCCTCCGGCATCCCATACTACCGGAGCGTACAATCAACAAACAAAAAACAAGGGTGGAGCCTCAAACAATGAATGATATGATGCATGAAGATCTCAAGTGAAATGGTATCTCTGTATGTACCTCCTCCAGTGCCGATCCGGCCCAGCAGGTAGGTTCCATGGAAGGACACTGCCCGTATACCTCTACTCCACCGTATACCCCTCCTCCAGCACACGCAGCCCGTAGCCCCTGGCCCGGATGGCAAGGTCCATGGAGGGCCCAGACCCCATACTAAAACTCAGTATCAAAATATGTCGTCCGGAAGCAAGTCTGGTATCAAGATAGAGACCCAGTCCCGAATATACATGCCCATACCCTGTCCAGGACTAAAGTAGTAGGAAAATATCTCGAAAAAAAACCCCTCCAAGGGTGCCCGGGCATAACCGAGTCTAAACAGTAGAAAGTAATCTCAGGTGCTCGGTCCGACCGAGGCTAAAAATCATCTCAAGTAGCAAGAAAACTCAACTAGCACCCCGGCCCTGCCGAGTCTAGCGTAGTAGTAAAACTGGTGTTTTAAAACATAATTTTTATTCCTTTTTACCCAGAATATTCACAAGCTAAATCAAACCATTTCCAAATTATTCTCCATCAAAAAAGGGCCCCCTGCCATGCAAGGTTTAGAAAATAGTGTCAGTAGGCCCCCGAAGCCAAAACCATAATAAAATATGGATAAAAACCTCTTTATATGCATGAAATGGTTGATCACACACAATAGCTGCCCAGCAGCTCACAATCAACCAATCGACCTTGCACAGGCCCACAGCTACTCAGCAAGCATAACCAGCCTAGAAGGATAATTCTATGCCCGGGACTCGCGGACATTCCCAAAATCCCACCTTCTATGTTCCAGAGTCAACAAGGCCTCACAGGACCACAAGGGTAAATAAAATATATCGGCAAATACTACAAGCAACGGAGGAACAAAAGTAGGCGGACATGAATTAAGCGGTCGAGGTCTGTGGTACCAACATAATAAACCAACCCAAGGATACCCATTAATATAATTTTATCCTATATATGCGGGGTCTAGGGAAAATAAACCGTAACCTACCTGTCGTCCGATGACAAGCTTGAACCTCTCCGAAAAACCTCCAACACGAAATCAAACTCGGATTCGGGCTTGAATAACTTGGCGTAGATAATCGATTTTTTCTTTCGGTGATCAACTATAGCATAAAAATATTTTTTTCCCAAAATTTCTTTGACATAAATGTAGAAAAATACACCAGCATTTCAATATTAAGTTGAGCTTCTCCATAATGTGAAAATGAAGCAAATTATACCTTTACACATACATGCATATATAATATGAGTTACAAAATTTGCTGCTAACCAAACAATTAAATATTACTACTATATATATCTTGAATTAAGTGCTACATAAGTAGCAAGGTGGCAGCCTCACAATTGCTTTAAAAAAAATGTTGTCCACTCCATCCACCTCCACATGTAGTGGAGGTGTCAATACCACAAATATTTCTATCCCGTTATGTATGTACTCGGGTATTGCATAGGTTTATGATAAAATAAATATAACTTGTTTAACATACAATAATTAATAGAAAATTATTTCAAATAAACCTCCTATATTATAATAATAATATCCAACATAAATAAATTTACTATCTCCGTTAAAATATTACAATGTATAAAAACCTTATAAAATAAATACATATACAATTATATCGTAACAAAAATATTTTTCATAGACCTTTAAAATACTTTTAAAAAAGGTAATAAAAAATATAACTTTAAAATAAAATATTTTCAAATATACGCGTGATGCTAATAAAATTCTTAAATTTAGGTTTGCAACTCACCATCGCACGATTTAGATACTAAAGAACTCTCTTGGAACCCTCCCTTATGTTTTCTCACTGTTTCGGAACTGAAATGGTGTTTTAAAATGTGATGTTGAGGCTTAAATCGAGTTTAACCAGACCCGGTTCGCGACCCGTTTCGCAACCCATTTTCTGCCAGACAGTCCGCGGTAAAACCGTCATAACTTTTTACTCCGAGATCAGTTGGACGTGAGGTTTTGTGCGTTGGAAACTAGACTCGTAGACCTTCGATTTGGTATTTTGGGGGACTTATAACTCTTTATATATTGAGATAAAGCCCTGAGACATTTGACCCAAAGTTCAGAAAATTTATCAAAGAAACTTACGATCAAACAAATGGACCCGGCGCGAAATACCGGTCCCGACAAGCCTTAAATGACTTGGGGCCACTACAAACAAGATCTAACGGTTCAAGGAAAACGTATACGTGGAAATAACCGGAAGGGTCATTACATCATCCACTACTAAAAAGGACTTTCGTCCTCGAAAGTCAAGGTCAAGGGGGTACCTGAAGGCTCAAACGGCTGCGGATACTGGGCCCGTATATCTCTCTCGGTATCCCAGGTAGCCTCCTTGATTGGACGGTGCCTCCACTGAACCTTAACAACCGGGATCTCTCGAGACCTCAATCTTCTGACATCTCTGGCCAAAATAGCTGCCGGCTCCTCAACAAAGGCTAAACCCTCACCCAACTGAACTGAAATCCCACTACAACACATGGGACTCATCTGGGACATACCGACGCAACAGCGAAACATGAAATATAGGATGTATAGCTGAAAACATCGGAGGAAAGGCTAGCTGATAGGCAACGCTACCAACCCTCTGAAGAATCTCAAACGGCCCAATGTATCTGGGGCTAAGCTTGCCCTGCCTACCAAATCTCATCACGCCCCTCATGGGCGATACATGGAGAAACACCAAGTCACCGACACTAAACTCCAAGGCACGAAGCCTACAATCAACATAACTCTTCTGTCTGCTCTGAGCTGCCCGAAGTCTGTCCTGAATCACTCGGACTCGGTCTAAGGAATCTCGAAGCAAATCTGTGCTCTGTGGCCCAGCACTAAAACCATCAAACCAACCTACCGGTGATCTGCAACGCCTGCCATACAAAGCCTCAAAAGGTGCCATGCGATACTCGAATGGAAGCTGTTATTATAAGCAAACTCTGCCAAGGGAACAAACTGATCCCAAGAACCTCCAAAGTCAAGAACACAGGCCCGAAGCATGTCCTCCAGAATCTGAATGGTCCTCTCGGACTGGCCCATCTGTCTGAGGGTGGAAATGGACTAAGATGAACACTCTTAACCACCCAAATCTCCCCTGAATTAGCCCTCCAAAACTGAGATGAGAACTGAGTGCGCCCGGTCTGAAAATGATAGAAGTTGCGGACCCCGTGCAATCGAACAATCTCGACGAAGGTAGATCTGAGCTAACCTCTCTGCACCATAAGAAGTCTAAACAGGCAAGAAATGTGCTGACTTAGTCAGCCTATCAACAATCACCCATATGGAATCAAACCCATGAGAGGTATGAGGCAAACCAACAACAAAGTCCATAGTAATCCCTTCCCACTTCCACTCAGAAATGGGAAGTCGCTGCATCAAACCACCAGGTCTCATGTGCTCGAACTTAACCTGCTGACAGTTCAAGCATCGAGATACAAACTCCGCTATATCCCACTTCATACCACTCCACCAGTAAAGCTGTCTCAAGTCCCTATACATCTTTGTTGTGCCAGGGTGAATGGAGTATCTAGTGCAATGTGCCTCATGAAGTATCAACTTAATCAAATCACTAATCCTCGGAACACAAAGGCGACTATCAAACCTCAGAACCCCATCTAAATCTAGAGTAGCCTGGCTGGTTTCACCCTGAACAACCCAATCACGAAGGTCACACAACTGCTGATCCTCAAACTGACAGCTCTGAATCTGATCAATCAAAGTAGAACGAACCTCGACACCGGCGAGAACTCTGCTAGGATCCAACAAGTCAAGCCTAACCAAACGGTTAGCCAAGGACTGGATGTCCAAGGCCAATGGTCGCTCTGAAACTGAAAGAGAAGCTAGGCTACCCATACTCACTGCCTTCCGGCTCAAGGCATCCGCTACAACGTTTGCCTTGCCCGGATGATACAGAATAGTGAAGTCATAGTCCTTCAGTAACTCGACCCATGTCCTCTGTCTCGAGTTCAACTCTCGCTGACTCGTGATATACTGAAGACTACGGTGATCGGTGAAGATCTTACAGTGAACTCCATATAGGTAATGCCTCCAGATCTTGAGCGCGAAAACTACCGCCGCCAACTCTAAGTCATGAGTGGGGTAGTTGCGCTCATGAACCTTCAGCTGCCTCGACGCATATGCTATTACTCGACCCTGCTGTATCAACACACAACCAAGACCAACCCCAGAAGCATCACAATACACGGAGAAGCTCTGACCCTCAACTGGCAAAGTCAAAACTGGAGCTGAAGTCAATAAGGCCTTAAGCCTCTGGAAGCTATCCTCGCACTGATCCTACCACTGAAATGGGACATCCTTCCTAGTCAGCATAGTCAAGGGTGCTGCTATGGAAGAGAATCCCTTAACGAACCGTCGGTAGTAACCTGCTAACCCAATAAAGCTGCGAACCGCAGTAACAGTAGTAGGTCTAGGCCACTCACAAACCGCTGAAATCTTTCCCGGATCAACCCTAATCCCATCCTTAGACACCACGTGCCCTAGGAATGCAACTGACTCAAGCCAAAACTCACACTTTGAGAACTTGGCATAAAGACGATGATCTCTCAAAGTCTGGAGTATAACCCTCAAGTGCTGCTCATGCTCATCTCTACTACGCGAGTACACTAGGATGTCATCTATAAAAACTATCACAAATGAATCCAAATACGGGCCAAGAACCCTGTGCATCAAGTTCATAAAGGTTGCGGGGGCTTTAGTCAACCCAAAAGACATCACCAGGAACTCATAATGGCCATAACGTGTCCTGAATGCTGTCTTAGGGATGTCCTCTGCCCTAATCCTCAACTGATGGTAGCCGGACCTCAAATCAATCTTCGAAAACACGACTGAACCCTAAAGCTGGTCAAACAAATCATCAATCCTCGGCATCGGATACCTATTCTTCACTGTCACCCTATTCAGCTGCCGATAATCAATACACATGCGCATCGACCCATCCTTCTTCTTCACGAAGAGAACAGGAGAACCCCACGGTGACACACTAGGTCTAATAAACCCCTTAGCTAACAGATCTTGGAGCTGCTCCTTAAGCTCTCTCAACTCAGCAGAAGCCATACGGTAAGGAGAAATAGAAATGGGCCTGGTGCCCGGCTCTAACTCAATAGCGAAATCAATATCTCTCTCAGGTGGAAGGCCTGGCAGGTCGGTAGGAAACACATCGAGGAAGTCTCTAACCACATGAATCAACTCAGGAGAAATAGGGTCAGCACTAACATCTCGGACATATGCTAGATAAGCTAAACACCCACGGGAAATCATCTTCCTAGCTCGAAGACAAGAGATGATCCCAGATGGTGCATGGCTAACAGAACCCTGCCACACAACCGGGGATACACCGGGCATAGCTATGGTAATGGTCTTGGCATAACAATCCAAAACCACACGGTGAGGGGATAACCAGTCCAGGCCTAGTATCACATCAAAATCTAGCATATCAAGAATCATCAAATCACCCCAAGTCTCTGAATCACCAACAGATAACATACAGGATCTCACAATCCGATCCACTACTAAAGAATCTCCTACTGTGGTCGAAACAGAAACAGGAATTGATAATGGCTCACTAGCCAACCCCAAACAAGGCACAAAGTAGGCAGATACATATGAACAAGTGGATCCAGGATCAAATAAAGCCATAGCAGACTGATGGCACACAAAAATCGTACCTGTAATCACAGCATCTGAGGCCTCTGCCTCTGTTCTCCTAGGGACCGCGTAAAACTGACGACGACCTCCACCTGCCCGACCGCCATCCCTACCACGTGCTCTGCCGCGCGGAGCACCACCTCTACCCTGATGACCACCCCCTCTAGCCGGGGGATGAACTGCCCGTAAAGTCTCGGCCAACTGAACTGTACCCTGCTGAGGGCAATCTCTACCAAAATGACCAATCACACCACAAGTAAAACAAGACCCTGGCGGCCTACTCAGTCGAGATGAACCAGCAGATCCCGTATGACCACCATGACCTGATGCCTCAGATATTGTACCCCTCGAAGACTGGCCGCTATAGCCCTGATGGCTGCTCTGACCCTACTCGAACTGGGTACTACCAAAAGTCTGAAGGGAAGCCTGAACTGGTCGGCTGGACTGACCCTGGTACTGTTGTGGCTGATAACTCCGGCTCCACTGGCCAGGACCTCTACCACCATATCTGGAACCACTGTAGATACCCTGATGCCGAGGCCTCTTATCTCTGGACCCCTGATCATGTCGCTGTAAGTCCTCAACAGTGCGGGCATAGTCTATAATAGCCTGGAATGACCGACCACTGGCTGCCTGATCTCTGGCCTCAAACCCCATACAAATCTGTGAATCCTATCTGCCTCGGTAGAAATGATCATAGCTCCAAATGGTGCTAGCTGATGAAAATGGGTCTCATACTCTGAGATAGTCGTAGACCCCTGCACAAGGTGAGTAAACTGCTCACTGCGACGCTCACGATCACTCTGAGGTAGGAACTTGGCCATAAAGGCCTCATAAAACTTAGACCAGGTCAAAGGAGGTGACGATGGTGGTCTACAAGCAACTTGGTCCCTCCACCATAACTTCGTTGGGCCCTCCAACTGATAGGTAGTATAACCAACCCCGTGAGTCTCCAACAAACCCAAATGATGCAACATCTCCTCACAGGTAGTAATAAAGTCATGTGGATCCTGCCCAGAAGTACCAGCAAACCTCGGAGGTGCTAACCTCAAAAACCTACCCAACGCCTTCTGCTCTGACTCTGTCATAACTAGGCGAGGAGCAAGAGGCTGTGCAACAGATGGAACCGGAATGACCTCCGCACAGGGAGCCATAGTAGCCGGCTGCGCTCCTAAGCTCTTTGCACCCAGGGCTGCCCCCTGAGCGGATGTCTGCGCTACCTCGGAAGGCCGCTCTCCAATCATACCCAAAGGTTGTAATAGTAATCCCCGAATATCTGGAGACTGAGCTGCGGCTGGAGCTGGCACAAAAGTGGGCACTAGAGCTGGTACTGGAGTTGGCGCTGGAGCTGGCGCTGGAGCTGGCTCTCGAGCTGGTGCTAGAGCGGGAGGCTCATCTCCGTGGGATGCCGATGATCCCGTACGAACTATCTGCGGAAGAATGAAGTAGAATAAATGAGATCTCCAGAAACTTCAAGGGCTCTACGCACGACACAGAAGCAATGAAAGGGTCAAATTCCTAAAATGTCACTGTAGCCTCCCAAAGATTGAGTACGGACGTCTCCGCCCCGATCCGCAAGACTCTACTAGACATTGGCTCCTATACCGATGACACCAGTGAACCTAAAGCTCTGATACCAAATTGTCACGACCCAATTTCTCGGTCATGATGGCACCTACAACCCCCGGTAGGTGAACCAATCCCCGTAGCCCAGAACAGTTAGTAATGGGCTACTATCTAACAAATAAGAGAACAAGACGAAGAGAACAATTAAAAGGACTATAAATATATACATATGCGGAAAGTAAACCAAACCCCAAGACCTGGTATCATAGTATAGAGCCAAACTACATACATGGAGTGCAAATAAACCAAAACTATATATACAGATGTCTCTGAATGGTAATGGAGTACATGAAGCAAAAGATAAACAAAAGCTAAGCTCCGATCGCCAAGAGCTCACCCTCAGTATGAAGTAGTCCCCAACAGATCTTCAAGCACGAATCACAACGATCTAACGGCGATGGCCCATGCTAGGATCTGCACCCAAAGATGCAGGGGGTAGGGGTGAGCACCAAATGCGAAGCATAAGGTACCCAGTAGGTATCATAGGTCGACTGGGCACATATAAGATAAAAGCGTAGTAACAGACAGAATAGAAGCAAGAAGTCACAGAAATCAACGAAAGGTACACAGGAACTAGCCCAGAGGGAAATCAACAGAACCACATGTGAGGCTAGTAAGCAGAATATACACACCATAGGCACAGGAGAAAGTAAGAAACAACGCACTTGGGTTCCTTGCAATAACAGTGTACACAAAATAAGTTTACGAAATGGATGGTATACCGGTAACCTCAAGTGTAAGAAGAAGAGAGAAAGAGTAATGATAGGCATGCTCAGAGACATGAATCAAACTCAACCAATCATATCAATCTCAAATCCAGAAACTAACATTCTAGCAGTAACCAATTTCATACTTAACCGTAACAGGGAACAATTTTGTAAGTAAATAGCAAAAGTCTACCTACAGTCCCCCGGCTGCCCATACAACCGAGGAACGCAAACAAGTGAAAACAAACCCTCCGGCATCCCATACTACCGGAGCGTACAATCAACAATCAACAAACAAGGGTGGAGCCTCAAACAATGAATGATATGATGCATGAAGGTCTCAAGTGAAATGGTATCTCTGTATGTACCTCCTCCGGTGCCGATCCGGCCCAGCAGGTAGGTTCCATGGAAGGACACTACCCGTATACCTCTACTCCACCGTATACCCCTCCTCCGGCACACGCAGCCCGTAGACCCTGGCCCGGATGGCAAGGTCCATGGAGGTCCCAGAGCCCATACTAAAACTTAGTATCAAAACATGTCATCCGGAAGCAAGTCCGGTATCAAGATAGAGACCCAGTCACGAATATGCATGCCCATATCCTGTCCAGGACTAAAGTAGTAGGAAAATATCTCAAAAAAAAACCCCTCCAAGGGTGCTTGGGCATAACCGGGTCTAAACAGTAGAAAGTCATCTCAGGTGCTCGGTTCGACCGAGGCTAAAAATCATCTCAAGTAGCAAGAAAACTCAACTAGCACCCCGGCCCTGCCGAGTCTAGCGTAGTAGTAAAACTGGTGTTTTAAAACATAATTTTACTTCCTTTTATCCAGGAATATTCACAAGTTAAATCAAACCATTTCCAAATTATTTCCATCCAAAAACGGGCCCCCCCGGGCCATGCAAGGTTTAGAAAATAGTGTCAGTAGGCCCGAAGCCAAAACCATAGTAAAACATGGATAAAACCTCTTTATATGCATGGAAATGGTATGATCACACACAATAGCTTCCCAGCAGCTCACAATCAACCTATCGACCCTGCACAGGCTCACAGCTACTCAGCAAACATAACCAGCCTAGAAGGATAATTCTATGCCCGGGACTCGCGGACATTCCCAAAATCCCACCTTCTATGTTCCAGAGTCAACAAGGCCTCACAGGACCAGAAGGGTAAATAAAATATATCGGCAAATACTACAAGCAACGGAGGAACAAAAGTAGGCGGACATGAATTAAGCGGTCGAGGTCTGTGGTACCAACCTAATAAACCAACCCAAGGATACCCATTAATACAATTTTATCCTATATATGCGGAGTCTACGGAAAATAAACCGTAACCTACCTGTCGTCCGATGACAAGCTTGAACCTCTCCGAAAAACCTCCAACACAAAATCAAACTCGGACTCGGGCTTGAATAACTTGGCATAGATAATCGATTTTCTTTCGGTGATCAACTATAGCATCAAAATATTTTTTTCCCAAAATTTCTTTGACATAAATGTAGAAAAATACACCAGCATTTCAATATTAAGTTGAGCTTCTCCATAATGTGAAAATGAAGCAAATTATACCTTTACACATACATGCATATATAATATGAGCTACAAAATTTGCTGCCAACCAAACAATTAAATATTACTACTATATATATCTTGAATTAAGTGCTACATAAGTAGCAAGGTGGCAACCTCACAATTGCTTTAAAAAAAGTGTTGTCCACTCCATCCACCTCCACATGTAGTGGAGGTGTCAATACCACAAATATTTCTATCCCATTATGTATGTACTCGGGTATTGCATAGGTTTATGATAAAATAAATATAACTTCTTTAACATACCATAATTAATAGAAAATTATTTCAAACAAACCTCCTATATTATAATAATAATTTCCAACATAAACAAATTTACTATCTCCGTTAAAATATTACAATGTATAAAAACCTTATAAAATAAATACATATACAATTATATCATAACAAAAATATTTTTCATAGACCTTTAAAATACTTTTAAAAAAGGTAATAAAAAATATAACTTTAAAATAAAATATTTTCAAATATACGAGCGATGCTAATAAAATTCTTAAATTTAGGTTTGCAACTCACCATCGCACGATTTAAATACTAAAGAACTCTCTTGGAACCCTCCCTTATGTTTTCTCACTGTTTCGTAACTGAAATGGCATTTTAAAACGTGATGTTGAGGCTTAAATCGAGTTTAACCCGACCCGGTTCGCGACCCGTTTCGCAACCCGTTTTCTGCCAGACAGTCCGCGGTAAAACCGTCATAACTTTTTACTCCAAGATCAGTTGGATGTGAGGTTTTGTGCGTTGGAAACTAGACTCGTAGACCTTCGATTTGGTATTTTAGGGGACTTCTAACTCATTATATATTGAGAGAAAAGCCCTGAGACATTTGACCAAAAGTTCAAAAAATTTATCTAAGAAACTTACGATCAAACAAATGGACCCGGCGCCAAAATACCGGTCCTGACAAGCCTTAAATGACTTGGGACCACTACAAACAAGCTCTAACGGTTCAAGGAAAACATATACGTCGAAATGACCAGAAGGGTCATTACAATAAATATATTTTCTTAGGTTTTATTTCAGGAGTTATACAATTATTACGTAATGTTACACATACTTTACGCAGAATTGAGACATCAAAACACAGTGTTTGAGAATTCGATTATCGTTCTTGATAATTAAAGTGTTCTTGAGAACTCAAGATTATGGTTTTCTTTACTTGTTATTGTAAGTTATAATCATGATCTTTTCATCTAAATCTGATTATCTTCTTAAAAATATGAGTAGCTAAATTCACAACTAGGGTTGTGGGAACCATGAAGGATTAACAAAGTAGGCAAAGTACTTGGAAATCCTAGGACAGCATTCATGCATGTATTGTTCTTTCCCTCGTTTTGACTGCTTTTTAACGGTTGCAAACGTTAGAACTTGTCTTATTCCTATTTTATTGACCAAAGGGGTATCGAATGGGAAAGGGGATTATACAAAAGAGATTTGAGGCTACAAACCCTCACCTAATTAGCTTGAACTTGTCCAGGGAAAGCTAATTTGGGATCACTGGTAAGGGTTAGAATAGAAAACACCCGTAGACTGACCAAATGCGTGGTGATATTTTTCTATTTTGGCAACCATCCGCTTAGGAGAACCTAACTTACAGATCTTGTATGCATAGCACAAAATTAGATTACTAAGTACAACGCCTTACTACGTTATGATCTCATGGGGAACACTACCCTAGCCACTTCTCTCATTGATTACAATACTTGAAATTGTTAACTTGTTACTTTTTCAAATCTAAATTACGAATATTACTTTTACTTTAAACCCCTGTTTGAGGGAAATAAATGGCTAAGAGAGCGAATAAACAAAGTTGACCTTAGTCATACCATATTCCATGTGGGATCGACCCCAACCTTCATTGGGTTCTATATTTGAACATCGATCGCTTTATGCTTTTAAAAGGAGGTGTAATTTGCACGTATTAGCACTCTTGTCCCAATAACAAAAGAGAACTTTTTTATTGTAATGACCCTCCTTGTCATTTTTGTATTTTTTGTGCATTTCTTCTATTTTGACTCTTCCAATAGATTTTATGTGGCACTTATGACTTGTAGAGATGGGTAGCATGGTTCCCAAGGTGTTCGATCAGGTTTTAGAAGGGATTCCCTATTTTGGAGCTTTTAAAGTTGTCAAGTTTGACTTTTATCAACATTCCTACTAAACATGATCATATGAGAATTTTATCAGTTTTGCTAACTCTAATACATGGATTTTGGGCTAGTGGGATCTTTAATTTAGGTCCCGAGACTTTCAAACTCATTTTGGGAACTTTTGTGGATTTTATTTAAAAGCGAGAAAGTGTTGACTTTGGATAATATTTCATCAAGACGACCTCTATTTATTAGTTTGATGATTCCTTTGATTCTGGAATTCTATTTACACTTGGGTAGCATGTTTGGATTGTATTCATGGGATTCTGAATGAATATTGAGGGTTCATTCAAGGTGTTGAAAGTTTGGTAGAGTTGTTGATGCAGCTGGTGTTGGTGTATCCACTCCTGCTGATCTTGGATTTCACTAATAGAGCCACTGCTATGGTAAGCTGGCCACACCAATGATGGATGGTGATGTCAGCAGAAACCGCTCTTGCGCAGCTTAATCTGCTCCTACAGAGTGAGGCCCTCTCCTATGGTGGGTGCACTGTGTACCTGACTCCGTTCCTGTGTCATTTTTTTTATCATTGTGGGCTTGAACCTACGGGAGTTAACTCACATCAGATTCTCAGGAGACTGGAGGTTTCCTCTCTTGAGGCATTGCGCATATGGTGAACCATTCGCATAAGTGATGATCGCTAACCTTTAAAGGTCTTCTCCCTCATTTAATTCCCAAAGTTTCCAAAACATTTCTTTTGACTTGGTGATCTCGATTGAGAGTGGTTCCCATAAATTCTTGATGATTTCTTGAGTTAGTAAGTACTTTCTTTTCTCCTTACATTCCATTACTTTTTTATCTTTAATTCTATGTTATATTCACAAATTAGGTCTTAAGTTCTTGATTTTCCTCCATTAAAGTGAACTCTCCAGACCTATTTGAGGTCTCAATTCAATTCCATCTTTGCCCAACTTTTAGGCATGTGATTCTTACTTTTTTAGGAAGGTAATTGCAGAATTTATTTTTGATTTTATCGACGTCCCTGAGGGTCAGTTTTTGACGCAATTTCAAGCCTGAATTACAATTTATTGATATGGAATAATTAGCTTTGTATTGATTTATAGATCATTTTTTTGATAAAGCGGTAGTGGTCTAAGGCCTTACAAAAAGGAAAGACTTCCGTGTGACGGTTTGAGATTTTCCATTCAACATTGAAGTAGATTACGACTTTTCTTCTTTAGAATTAGCTCGGTTAGGTAGTACATTTTATAAATTTCATGTTGGTTAAGGGAATTTGATAGGTAGGATTAGGTTTATGTCAAATTTTGAAAATATGGCCTCTTTTGGGAACCTTAGAATAATATTTCTTAATCCTTAGTTCAGATTGCATACTATAATGTTAATATTAGAGTAGGGATCCTTACTATAAGCTTAGTGAAGGATTTCATGGTATATTAGCTTTCTTTCACTGGTTCTTATTATTACCCCTTTTATTTATGTATTTTGTTTCGCTATGAGATTGTTTGATCGAGGCCGTGGATTTGGACTGGACTCCAGGTTATTGTGACTTTATTGTGGAGGGTGGTGCTACCCTTTTTGGTGTGTACATATATATATATATATATATATATATATATATATATATTTATATATGTATATACATATACATATACTTATATATACTTGTGTCGGTACGCATACATTCATCCATATATATACATGAATTATGGCACGATTTGGAGAAAAATACTGTTTTTTTGGGCTTTAAAGAGGAATTTATACTATCTTACTACGGATTTTGGGTAATAGAAAGAGTTGCATCATTTTATCATTGATTTTTAATTTGAAAAGATTTTACCACCTTTACACTCGGTCCGAGGGATGTTTCTAGATCTTTTCTCTATTTACTTTTCTATTGATGAGTCCAAGGAACGATTCAGGGCAGCTCGAGGGTTACATTTTGGGTTTCTTTACTCTATGCATATGTTGATGAGCTCCGACAGCCCGAGGGAAAATTTTGATTTAACTTTTGTACATTGGCCACATATTGCATTGCATCAGCGTCATACTGCACAATATTTTTCATGTATACTTGTATAATCGTGTATTATTATTATCGTCACTTTACCCTTGTATGATTGAGATTTCTAGGTTAGCTTCTGATGTGTAGGTTCCTTCCATGTATTTTATATCATATATTATCTTTTGATTTTAGTCGGCATATGATGCCTACTGAGTACCCCATATTTTGGTACTCATACTACACTTTTGCATCTCTTTTTGATGCAGCGCCCACTATGAGTCACCCACGCTGATTTCCCTTTTGTTCGAGTACCTTTGTTGATTGGATTGTGGTGAGCTCTTGGTGTACAAAGACTAACTTATTTCCCTCCTATATGTACTGTCTATATTTTGTACTTTTTGGATAACCTATATCAGTATAGTTTTACTCTCATACTTTAGTGGCTCTTGTACCGGTTACAATAGGTTCGAGGTTGAATCTCTTGTATATCTTATCTTTTTTTCATTTTCATAGGGCCTATGTTGCATATTTTATACCTTCTATCTATGCATCTATACTCAGTGGCTTGGTTGTCTCATTTTTGCTTCCCTTATTAATTATGTTTGTTGTTACCTTCTATTATATTCTTGGGTTTTGGCTGACCTACTGGAGGGTGATAGTAGGTTCCATCATGGCCCAATTTTTTGAGTCATAATAATGTGGTATCTTATCTTTGGGTTACTAGTGTTACTAGTACAAGAGCAAGTGCCTAGTAGAGTCTCGTAGATCAATACAATGATGTATATATCCTATTTTTGGTAGGCTATAGGGCATTCTTAGGAAAATCTCACTTTTTTGATTCTTTATTGTGTTTTCTTGACTCTATCAACTTATAAATTTTATTTCCTTCATTCTTTCTCAGATGGTTAGGATAAGATCTTTAGTGGGTGAAGGAGAGGCTCCTGCGCGTGAAGCTAGGGCCCCAACTAATGGTCAAAGAAGGGGTAGACCTAGAGTTCAAGGCAGGGCACGAGCTGCGATGCCAGCTCAAGCCTCAAGGCCAGGCTAGAGAGTTATCACTAAGGCTAGAAACTTAGACAAAGGATATACTATAGCACCAGGAGGGTCTGGGCCAGCCCAGTCTACAGTGAGATTTGTAGCCATGCCAATCAGGACACCATGATTATGATTCTGAGCTTTCTGAAGGATATGTAACAGGCACGGACTTTGCCTGGCACTCCGACTGGTTCTTAGGTTAGAAATAAGTCCCAAACTTCATCCTAGGTAGCAACACAGGGTGTTCAGGGTTCAAGACCATATCCTGTCATTGTGGCTCCTTATTTAGAGGAATTCCCAGTGGCGATTATTACTCAGTGTAATGACCCTCTAGGTCATTTTTTTTATTTTTGTGCCTTTTCTGCATTTTAAGATTTCCCACAGCAACTACAGGTCATTTATGACTTGCCAAGAGTGACGGTTGGGTTCCCGGGTAGTTCATTTATGTTTAAGCCCATTTCCCTATCTTACAACTCTTAAGGCTGGTAGAGTTGGCTTTGGTCAATTATCAGAGGACGGCCTTGGATAGAAATTTTGTCAGCGTTGTTAGCTCCGAAACATTGACTTTGGGCTAGTGGAACCTTTGGTTTGTGTCCTGAGTCTTTCGTACTCATTTTTGGCTATTGGGTTCCTTTTTGGTTAAAAGTTAGTTTTAGGTATGTGTAACGACTGGGTCCATCATTACGGGTAGTCCAATCATGCAAAGTGTTAGAGTTAGAAAACTCTGGATTTGGGAGTTTGAAATTCTGGGCTAGGCTAGCCTTGGCCGGTTTTGGAGCAAGGTGGAATCTAGGGAAATTCGGGTATGAATTGGACTAGGTTCTTAGGTTAAGATAGTTTTCTACGTAGCCAAGACATAGAGGAGGAAGAGGGACATATTGAAATCAAATTTGGGTAAGTGGAACTCTCGGAATCGCGTTTGACGTGAAATGGTTGCTTCAGGTCATCGGGAGAAGCAAGTGTGTTGTGAAATGGCCAAAACTGGCAGATTTTTGGACATTCTATCCGTGATGAGTACAACCACGCGCGAAAGCGGCCACCGCTATAGCGGTGTAAATTACCCCAATAGCGGCAGTCAACCTGCTTAAGATTGCTATAGCGGCAGCCGACCGCAGTAGTGGGACCGCTATAGTAGAGCGAGGACCGCTATAGCGTGCCAACGGGGTTTTAATGCGGAAACATTCCCCAAAACATCATTTTTTCACTAGTTCATTATGGGAGAAGGGATAGGCGATTCCAGGCGTTTTTCCTCATTCTTCCATCAAAAATCTTCCCTAAGGTAAGGCTTTTGTTCCCCAAACTCTGTAATACATTTCCTATGCGGTAGAATTGCTAGGAGGGAAATTGGGGAATGGTTGGAATCACTTAGGGATGGTGGAATTTTGGGAAAGAAGGGGATTCCAAGCATGTATGTTCTTGGGTATTGTTAATAGTATGTTATTATGATCATAGGTTGTTAAATTCTCTATTTTATCCGTAAAAATTATAGAACTAGGAGATTTAACGGTGAAAAGCCCAGGAAAAAGGATGGGATGATCATGGGTGGTCTGGGGTTTGGGGATTTGGTATAGTCAGGGTAATGTGCAGCACTTGTGTGTTAATTGTATGTACTGTGTTATTTTTAGACTAAGAATGTGAAAGGAATTCCAGTAAAAAGGATGCGAAACCACATATCCGGGCCTGCAAGACCGCTAGGAATTCCTCCACGGAGCCAGAAATGCACGGTTGCAGCAGCTTGGCACCCAAGTAGGCTAGGTTTTATGAGTAGTTAGACATGTTTACTTTTCATACTTTGTATAGTAGAAATAGAGAATCCATGTTTTAGTCCTCCGGGCATGGAGTCTGGTGGATTCGGAAATTTTTATGTTGTTTATAGGATGTATGGAGTAAATGGTGGGTTTGTGAATGGTATTATCTGGTTAACTTAATTATATTATTGACATAAAATAATGGGTTGATGGATTTGCATGTCGGCAAAGTTCGGGGAATCGGGGGAGTGCTTGGGAGCACAGGAAACGGGAATAGGAAGCTCCTAGGTGGGGTTTCACGAATATTTATTGCTTGAGGCTTAGCGGCGGTCTGGCTAAGGTTAGAAAAGAGAAGCGTGTCGCATTATTGTGTGTTTATCTAAAAAGGGAAATCACTAGTTACATATTATAATAAAAAGGGTGAACCAGGGAATAGTCTTTAGACAGGATTTAACGGTTCACCGGTTACCTAGAAATGGGGTAGGTGATGGCTTTCGTATTTCTGTGAATGTGTATATTCATTGTACTAGTTGTCTAAGTAATTATGTGCATTACATTCCTTAGTGAAATGGTGTGGAATGTCTAGGTTCCTGTTTACAGTCTGTGATTGAACGGTTTTACTTGTTGGTTTTACAAGTTGTGTGTGTTCATATATTGACTGTGGTTTGTTGACATTTGGTTGGCTCGGGTACCACGCCTTGTATGGGTATAACACATGGTTGGTATGGGTACCATGCCTGGTACGGGTATAACACATGGTTGCTCGGGTACCACACCTGTTACAGGTATAACATTCGGTTGGCATGGGTACCACGCCTAGTACGGGTTTACTTTATTGCATCTTGCATTGTTTCATTGACTATTGTATTGCATTAGTTGATATTGGTTCCGTGAGTGGACCAGGTTGTTTTACTGATTGTGATACTTGGTATTGGTTCTGTGAGTGGATCGGGCTATTTTTATTTAATCGTGATGTCCAATGGTGGTCATTGAGTGACCGAGAATTCTGTTATATCAGGTTATGAGTTGGTCTTGGTGTAGACCGGGTTGTCATGTTAACACCTAGATGTGTTAGAGGGGATTCGAGTGGGTCTGGACTATGTAAAAGAGGTTAGGAGTTCATGTTTTGTTGTCATTAAGCGTACTAATGACGGTCAAGGATTAATTGTGTTAATAAGCATAAGGATGGGTCTTGGGGTAGACCGGGTAGCCTATTGAACACTTAGGTATGCCTAGAGGATCCTTGGAGGGCCTGGGTTTTGGATGAGAAATGTATTTAGAAATAACTCGGTTGTTGTCATTGAAGGTGTCAGTAGTTTCCAGGTGAGTTGCATGTGGTTGGTAAATATAGAGGAAGACGAAGAGTCTGGGCGTGGTTATTGGTTAATATAACCAGGTGTTAAAGTTGTCCTAGAGCTCCTGGAAAGTCTGGAAAATGGTAGGTAATACTTAGGTATAATATGGGTTTGGGTGGGCAGCTAGTCGGGTCAAGTCTGAATATTTAGTCAAGGTAGTTGACTAGGGTAAAGGTTAAATGTGACTTGGGAAGTCTACGTGTCAAGGTGACTTGGGAAGTCTACGTGACAAGTTGACTTGAGAAGTCTACGTGACAAGGTGACTTGGGAAGTCCTAGATGTCAGGGTCAAGGTTAAAGGTGAAGGAGGGTGCTATAATATTTATTTCATGTATTTCCCTGTTTTTCTTATATGATGTTAGGAATGGATTAAGGTTGACCGATGATGCCTACTAGTACGTGTGTTTATACTGACTCTACTCTTGCTATTCTTTTTTGGTAGAGTCTGGTTGCAGGTTGGTGATGTTTCATAGGTTCACGGTGATGAGGGTCTCCAACAACTTTTATCTTTGATTCCATGGCGGAAGTTGGGTCTTTTATCTCTTTGTGTCATCTTGTAGAAGCTCTTGTACCTATTTAGACTAGGTCCTAGGGAGGGGTTTAAATATTGTAAAGGTTTTTCTGCAATTTCTTATGTAGCTTATTTCTTAACAGGATTTGAAAAGGAAAGGATTTCAGTTATGTATAAAGGTGGCTTAATTTAAAAGTTTACTTTAATTCTGCATGTTACCTGTTGGATGAGTGGTAAGGGTTCATATATCTAGGTGATTAGTGTAGGTGCCCGCACGGCATGGTAGGTTGGGTCAAGACAAATGGTATCAGAGCCTAGGTTACCAGTCTCCCAGTACAAGAGCAAAATATTGAATAGAGTCCTGCGGATTGGTGTGTAGACGTCCACATCTAATCCTAGGGAATATATGTACCATTCTAGGAAACACTTCTCTTCTTTCATTCCTTTTCGTGCAGTTTCGTTACTTTCTTGGACTCCGGCTATGACAAACAAGCAAAGAAAATTGTAACCGGGAAGGTTCCAATTGGTATCTGGCCTAGGAGGTTATGTATAGGATGGATGAATCGGCTAACGGTCATCCATGAAGCGAATGAAAGGTGATGAAACTGGTTTGATTGAGTGTTAGAGCTTGAGACTCGTGATTGCATGCATTGCATTATTTGAATGACCGCGATTGTGTGGTGTGTAGTTACTTAAGTTACTTTAAAATTTGTGGTTGGCAAGGAGTCTTAACTTGGTTATATGTTAATAATTGAAGGAGTTCTTGTTTTGTAATTCAAGTGGAAAACAGTATGCTAAATGCGGGGCAGGGTCATATCATTAGTAAAAATGATAAGGGAAAATGATATATATACTTGGTTGGGAACCAAGGGGAAAAGGGGCTGTCATTGCTTGATAGTGGGGATTTAGGTAAGGAAATTTTCTTTTGTGATAACTCCTGATCGTGACTTGAGTAAATTTATTCTGACTTAAAGGTTTGTGATTTGCTTTAGTGATAAATTATTGTAGGACCAATTGGAATGGTTTGCATTAATATTCGGGTATAGACTTATCATTGGTATAGATGGTAAGAGAAAGGGGTTGAGAACTGTGACTGTTGGGAAGCTTTGGTTTCAGGATAGTCGGGACTTGGTTGGGAAAAAAGGAGTCATTAGTGTGTAATGGCGAAAAGATATTGTTGGGAACAATTGTCTAGTGTTAACTCTTTGTGATCGATAATATTTTATGTTGAATTCTGATGCGTTTGATGCCAGGAATGGTCTTAAGAGTGGTTTAAGACCATGGAGGGATTTACAGGACTAGACGATGGTAACTGGGGAAGAGGAAGGATACATTTGCTGGAAATTTCAAATTTATGGGCTGTTACCATCAGGACCGCCATAGTGGAACTAGACCGTTATGATGATCCCACTATAGTAGGATTTTTACCTCTACAGCAGAAGGGCACGGGGAAGAGTGCCTGCCCTGCTTTCCCTTGTTTTTCATTTCATTCTCGTGGCATCAAAAGGCAATGGGTACATTATGAGTTGCTATGTGAAGCGAGGAAAACGTCCAGATAGATAATATAGTATACATATAAGGTATTTGTCAGGAATTTAGCACCCATGTACGATAAAAAGGAAAGGGTAGATATGGTAGCCTAGGATGTTGGTAAAATTATGATTGACCATCGGTGGAAATAGTCATTCATGTAGAATTTGATAAATGACCCGTGATTGACTGAGTAGTGTGGGTCACTGCTCATGGGCTTGTATTGTGAGGGCGATTATTGACTTGTGTTAGTATTGATGATCATTAGTGGTGAGGGTGTGCTCGCCATAGCATTGGTTGGGGTGTAAATACCCGGATAGACTTTTCCCCTAGAACGGGAGTCGCCAAAACCTCAAGCTAGGATGAGTTCCAATGGAATCTTTGTTGTTGCATGATTTAGAGACATATGGTGTCTCGAGGCATAGTGTTGATAGGAATAAGGTGATACTATGATATGTGAGGGGCATAATACCCCATAAGAAGCTTTCGGAATGGAAATCAGGCTAGAAGAACTCTGGGCATAGTGGAAAGGGGATCGCCATGGTGGGATCTAGCCCTCTTGGCGGGGAAAAGCTATTTCGTTCATTAGGTAAGTTTCTTTTGCTCCGGTATTTCGACGAGGCCCTGAATTTCTTGGGCACTCGAGAAAGGGTAATCTAGTTGCCTTGTGTAGCTCGAAGGAAGGGATTCCTTGACAGAGTGGGAGTGAATTAAATTTTGGTTGAATTGGGTATACTAAGGCATTTGAAAGTTTGGGTGGTTTGCGTAAGGTTATGTTTACGCTTTCATGGTAGAGCAATAAGATTGAGGGACGGGTTTGTTCTCTCTCTCCATCGAAGAGATCATTCGGGGATAAAGGATGGGTAAATTAGTATTTGTTGTAACAACTGGGTCCATCGTTATGGGTAGTCCTATCGTGCCAAGTGTTAGAGTTAGAAAACTCTGGGTTTGGGAGTTTGAAATTTTGGGCTAGGCTAGCCTTGGCCGATTTTGGAACGAGGTGAAGTCTAGGGAAATACGAGTATGAATTGGACTAGGTGTCTTGGGTTAAGCTAGTTTTCCATGTAGCAATACATAGAGGAGGACTGGGGACTTTTCAAAATGGAATTTGGGTAAGTAGAACTCCCAGAATCGCATTTGACGTGAAAGGGTTGCTTTAGGTTGTCGGGAGAAGCAAGTGTATTGTGAAATGGCCAAAACTAGCAGATATTTGGACATTCTATATGTGACGAGCGCGACCATGCATGATAGCGGCCACCGTTATAGCGGTGGAAATTACTGCTATAGCGGCGGTCAACCTGCTTAAGATCGTTATAGCGGTAGCCGACCGCTATAGCGCAACCGCTATAGCGGAGTGGGGACCGCTATAGCGGGCCGATGGGGTTTTAATGCAGAAACATTTGCCAAAACATCAATTTTTCACAAGTTTATTTTGGGAGAAGGGCCTGGCTATTCCAGGCGTTTTTCCTCATTCTTCCATCAAAAAGCTTCCCTAAGGTAAGGCTTTCGTTCCCCAAACTCTGTAATATGTTTTCTATGCGGTAGAATTGCTAGGAGGGAAATTAGGGAAGGGTTGGAATGACCTAGGGATTGTGGAATTTGCGGAAAGAAGGGGATTCCAAGCATGTATGTTCTTGGGTATTGTTAATAGTATGTTATTATGATCATAGGTTGTTAAATTCTTTGTTTTATCCATAAAAATGATAGAACTAGGAGATTTAACGGTGGAAAGCCCGGGAAAAAGTCTTGGATGATCATGAGTGGCCTGGGGTTTGGGGATTTGGTATAGTCCGGGTAATGTGCAGGCCTTGTGTGTTAATTGTATGTACTGTGTGTTATTTTTCAACCAAGAATGAGAAAGGAATTCCGGTAAAAAGGATGCGAAACTACGGATCCAGGCCTGCAGGACCGCCAGGAATGCCTCCACGGAGCCAGAAATGCACGGTTGCAACTTCTTGGCACCCACGTAGGCTAGGTTTTATAAGTAGTTAGACCTGTTTACTTTCTGTACTTTGTATAGTAGAAATGGAGAATCCATGTTTTAGGCCACCGGGCACGGAGTCTGGTAGATTCGGGAATTGTTATGTTATTTTTAGGATGTACGGAGTAAATAGTGGGTTTGTGAATGATATTATATGGTCAGCTTCATTATATTGTTGACATAAAATGATAGTTTCAGGGACTAGCATGTTAAGAAGGTTCGGGGAACCGGGGGAGTGCTTGAGAGCATAGGAAACGGGAATAGGAAGCTCATAGGTGGAGTTTCAGGAATGTTTCTTGCTTGAGGCTTATCAGTGGTCTGGCTAAGGCTAGAAAAGAGAAAAATGTTGCATGCTTGTGTGTTTATCTAAAAAGGGAAATCGCTAGTTACATGTTATAATAAAAAGGGTGAACCAGGGAATAGTCTTCAGACGGGATTTAACGGTTCAACGGTTACCTAGAAATGGGATAGGTGATGGCTTTTGTATTTCTGCGAATGTGTATATTCATTGTACTCGTTGTCTAAGTAATTGTGTTCATTATATTGTTTAGGGAAAAGGTGTAGAATGTCTAGGTTCCTGTTTACAGTCTGTGACTGAACGGTTTTACTTGTTTGTTTTACAAGTTGTGTGTGTTCATATATTGACTGTGGTTTGTTAATATTCGGTTGGCTCGGGTACCACGTCTGCTACGGGTATAACATATGGTTGGCACGGGTACCATGCCTGGTACTAGTATAACACATGGTTAGCATGGGTATCAAGCCTGGTACAGGTAAAACATTCGGTTGGCACGAGTACCATGCCTGGTACAGGTTTACTTTATTGCATCTTGCATTTTTTCATTAACTATTGTATTACATTGGTTGATATTGGTTCTATGAGTGGACTGGTTTTTTTACTGATGTGATACTTGGTATTGGTTTCGTGAGTGGACCAGGCTATTTTTATTGAATCGTGATGTCCAATGGTGGTCCTTGAGTGATCGGGAATTTTGTTATATCATGTTATGAGTTAGTCTTGGTGTAGACCGGGTTGTCATGTTAAAACCTAGATGTGTTAGGGGGGATCCGGGTGGGTCCGGACTATGTAAAAGAGGTTAGGAGTACATGTTTTATTTTCATTAAGTGTACTAATGACGGTCAAGGTTTAATTGTGTTAATAAGCATAAGGATAGGTCTTGGGGTAGACCGAGTAGCCTATTTAACACTTAGGTATGGCTAGAGGATCCTCGGAAGGCCCGGGTTTTGGGATGAGAAAGGGATTTATATATAACTCTGTTGTTGTCATTGAATGTGTTAATAGTTGCTAGGTGAGTTTCATGTGGTCGGTAAATATAGAGGAAGAAGAAGAGTCTTGGCGTGGTTATTGGTTAATATAACCAGGAGGTAAAGTTGTCCTAGAGGTCCGGGAAAGTCTGGAAAATGGTAGGTTATACTTGGGTATAATAGCGGTTTTGGTGGGCAGCTAGCCGGGGCAAGTCTGACTATTTAGTAAAGGTATTTGACTGGGGAAAAGGTTAAATGTGACTTGGGAAGTCTACGTGTCAAGGTGACTTGGGAAGTCTACGTGACAAGGTGACTTGGGAAGTCTACGTGACAAAGTGACTTGGGAAGTCCTAGATGTCAGGGTCAAGGTTAAAGGTGAAGGAGGGTGCTATAATGTTTATTTTATGTCTTTCCCTGTTTTTCTTATATGATGGTAGGAATGGATTCGGGTCGATCGATGATACCTACCAGTACGTGTGTTTTTACTGACTCTACTCTTGCTATACCTTTTTGGTATTGTCTGGTTGCAAATTGGTGATGTTTCATAGGTTCACGGCGATGAGGGTCTCCAACAACTTTTATCTTCGATTCCAAGGCGGAAGTTGGGTCTTTTATCTCTTTGTGTCATCTTGTGGAAGCTCTTGTACCTTTTTAGACTAGGTCCTAGGGAGGGGTTTAAATGTTGTAAAGGTTTTTCCGCAATTTCTTATGTAGCCTATTTCTGAACAGGATTTGAAAAGGAAAGGATTTCAGTTATGTATACAGGTGTCTTAATTTAAATGTTTACTTTATTTCCACATGTTACCTATTGGACGGGTGGTAAGGGTTCTTCTATCTAGGTGATTAGAGTAGGCACCCGCACTGCACGGTAGGTTGGCTCGTGACAGTATGGGCCCCACTTTTTGTTAAAACGTTCTCCATTGGGGATTTTGTCAATTCTATTGAGTCTGAAATGCCATTTTTGGTAGGGTAGCATAGTTTTTTTGTGTCTGTGGGACCCCAGATGAATCCCGAATGTCCATTTGGTGTCTTTTTAAGTTGCAAAATTTTGTTGATTGCTATTGCAATAGTGTGCAACGTTTCGTCTATGCGAAGGGTAAGTTGCATGTGCGAAGAAGAGGCACCAAGCATCGCTGCCTTTACCTTTCAAATATGCGTGGCTCTAGCTTCCTACGCGTGCTCGCGAGCGTACAGAACAAGCGCCAAGCCCTGCCTCTACTTGCCCTTTATGTACGCGAGTGCTAGTCTGCCTAAGCAAGGACGTGCGGGCGATGGCCTTCCTGCGCGCACGAAGGCCTGGCCTGGCAGCTATATATATTTTAAAATTCATTTTCATCTCCTTTATTCTGAAATTTCCATTAACTTTGAGCTTCAAGAGTTGGTCCAAGCTTCCATTTACATCCCTCATCATTATGGTAAGTCCCCCTTAATTCCCTTCTCCTTTTTCGTCATTTAAATTGTGTTATCTTCCATTTAAATTTTGTAAAATTTCTTGTTTAATCTCTGGATCAAAGTGGACTTCGGGGTTGTTTTGGGCCCTAAAACGAGTCCAATTTGTGCTCAAAGCATGGGTTTATAAACCTGTTGCATACATAATTGTGAAATTTGTTTTCTGTTTTTTTATGCGTGCCCCGAGGGTAATTTTCCGACCCAATTTCTGCCCCGAAATTCTGTATAGTAATATAGGTGTCATTCTTCTTATTTTGATACCTAGTTTATGTTCTTGATAGCGTGGCACCATTTTGAAGCTATTCAAAAGGGGAAGGCACATGAGTGACGGTTCGTGTTTGCAGTTCGGCCCTAAAATAGGTTACAGTTTATTTATCTTAGACATGGCTTTGTTAAATTCTATATGTTATGAGTTGCATGAATGTTAGGCTAGGTTTTAGGTTAGAATTAGGCTTAAATCATATTTTTTGCTTATTTTGGCCATTTTTGGGATTGTCGAATAATAATTCAATGTTTATCCTTAGCTTAGGGGCTTGTAGTATTATTGTGGCTAGCCTAGAATGCTTAGAGTAACTTTGGGAGGTTTTAGAGGTAGAGTAGGTGCCTTGTTTTATTTTTGTATTATAGTTCTATTTTTCCATCGTTATTTACAATTAAATTGTGTAACTATGGGTCTGAGGTCATAGTTTTGGACTGGACAGAGCTCCAAGTGAGTACCTTGTTTGGGGGCGCTTTGTCCCTACCTTTGGTATTGTGTTTCTGTCCTTGCTTGAGTACTATACTGCTTACTTTAATATTTGCATTCATGGACTTGGCATATAAATGATTTTTTCTAAAAAAGAATGGTTGGTTTTTGAGTTAAAGAGGATGTTTTTCATTATAATTACGTATTTCAAAGTTTTAAGGACTTGCACCACCTTACTACTAACTTTGGATTTTTAAAAACTAAATGCCTCCCCTTTTACTATTTTGAGCTTCATGGAGGACATTTTACTTACCGCATGTCTGGTGTCAGATTTTCGACCCATGTTTACTTACTGCTTGTCCGATGTAAGATTCTAGACTCATATCTACTTATGCATGTCTGATATAAGATTCCAGACTCATGTTTACTTATCGCACGTGCGATGTAAGATTCTGAACTGATGTTGCATTGGCCACATTCTGCATCATATACTATCTCAATGCATTGCATTTGCTTAAGTGTACTTGGAGTGCCTTGCGTTATTATCATTATTATCTTCACCATCAGTTTAGATAGTTCTGTTTCCTGTTGATAACTAGATTTAGATGGATCCTTGTAGCTAGTTTACTTTCTTGTGTCTTATAATATATATTATCTTTTTGATCTCGGTCGGCCTATGATGCCTACTGGGTATCCAATTTTTTGGTACTCATGCTACACTGTGCATCTAATTTGATGCAGCACCTAGTGCAAGCCACCATCGTTGACCCTTCAGCCGTTCATGGCCAGCTATTGTTCATATTGCGGTGTGCTCGCTGCATTTGGAGATCCTCTACTACTTTCCATCTACACTTTTGTCTATATTTTTTGTAATTTTGGATAGAAAACACTTATTATAGCGTTATTTCGTACTCTACATGCTCTTGTACTGGTGACACCAGGTATGGGGTTGAACTTGTTCATGTTTGTGTTCTCGGTCACTTTAGGGCAATTTTTGTATATTTTCTACTATTGCTATATACCTATACCTTTTTCCCTATTTCTTTATGTTTTTTATCTTCCGCTTCCTTATTTAATTATTTTTTTGAACTTCCACATTCTTGCATTGGCTTGACTACAGGGGGTTGAGTAGGCGCCATCTTCGCCCAATTTTGGGTCGTGATAAAGTGGTATCAGACCTCTAGGTTCACTGGTCTCACTAGTACAAGAGAAAAATATCTAGTAGAGTTTAATGGGTTGGTACGATGACGTTTGTATCCTATCTTCGGGGGGCTACAAGGGATTCCTAGGAAAGACTCCATCTTATTTGATAACTTATCATGTGTTCATGACCTTATCAAATTCTAAATATCTTTTATTTCACTCTTTCTCAGATGGTTCGAATGAGATTAGCGGTAGATGAGAACAAGGCTCCTTGTACCTACAGTTAGAGCCCCAGCTAAGGGATGGGGTAGAGGTTGACTAAGAGGTCAAGGTAGGAGACGGGCTGTGATTCCATCTCGAGCTTAGACTAGATTACCATATCTAGAGCCAGATACTGGGGTTGAGGAGGTGCATTATGAGCTGGAGGGTGTAGAGCTAGCCCAGCATCCGAAAAGTTTCATGGCTACATCAGTACTACATGATACATTGGTTTTCCTGCTTGGGTTTCTTGAGGGTATGTCTTAGCCAACAGCTTTGCCCGGTACTCAAATTGGTTCTCAGATCATGAACAAGGCTCAGACTTTGGCCCAGGTAGTGGCATAGGGTTCAGGAGTGTAGCCTTCTACTGCGGTTCCCTGATTAGGGTTATTTCTATTTCCTACCATCATTCTGCCTATTCTAGATGGGATGGTCATGTCTTCTGAGGAGCAGAAGATGCTTGGTAGGTTTCTAAGGTTGGGTCCCCCAAGGTTTTTTGGTGCTCCTATAGAGGACCAGCACGAGTTTTTGACTAGTTTCCAAGAGAGGATGCATAACCTTGGGTTGGTTAAGCCACACGAAGCAGATTACATTGTATTTCAGCAAGATAGTCTAGCAATATAGTGGTGGAGGTCCTATTTAGATTGCAGACAAGTCGGGTCACCTCTGTTTACTTGGGCACAGTTAACTGCAGCTTTCTTAAAGAAGTATGTGCCATACAACTTGAAAGAGCAGTTGATGGATGAGTTTACTAGGTTGGAGTTGGGCTCCATGTTTGTCTCAGAGTATGAGGTTCATTTCTATGAGTTGTCTAGGCATGCCACCATGACTCTGCCCACCGAGCATGATAGGGTGCATCATTTTATCAGAGGTTTTACTTTACAGCTCTAATTGTCTACAGAGGGTACGGTAGCTTCAGGCCAGTCCTTCTTTGAGGTGGTGGATCAGGCTCGCACTATTGAGGGCATACTTTGCGAGGCCCAAGGGGGCAATGATAAGAGGCCCTGCTATCGAGGTAGTTATAGTAGCTCACAGATATGAGGTAGAGGCTACTTTAGCAGGGGTCAGCATCAGCTGCGTTTCCAGCCGAGCTGGCCTATTCAAGCGGCATTACAGATTGCTGAAGGTCAGAGTAGTCATGGCATGGTTCAGTCTCCTCGTGGTGCATATTTTGATTATTCAGTCCATAGCGGCCAGTCAGGTTTAGCGGGTTCTGATATTTAGACTTTAGCAGGTAGAGGTTTCTACAAGTGTAGTGAGTTGGGACACTTTGCCAGAGATTTTCCTCAGGTCAAACATGGCAGCCAGCAGGATCAGTTGGTTTAGGCCCCTAGGGCTCCAGCACCACCAGCCAAAGGCAGTGTATAGGGTAGTAAGGGAAGGTCGCCAGGGTACTTGAGGTTGTCCTTAGTATGGTATAACAGTTGGTCATGGTTGCCGGAGACACATGTATGAAGTTCTAGGCTGGGTAGAGGCTGAGGCTTCAAATGCTATCATCACATGTACGATATCCATTTGTCATCAGTGAGCTTCTGCTTTGTTTGATCCAGGGTTTACATTCTCCAATGTGTTTGCTCATTATGCCACTTGTCCAGAGTCTGCTTGTGAGTTATTTCCTGTGCCTTTGTGTGTAGCTATAATAATAGGAGATTCTTTAGTAGTGGATCATGTATACCGACCTTTTATGGTGACAATTGTAGGGTTGACACCTCGATAGAGTTGGTTTTGCTTGATATGGTTGATTTTGATGTGATTTTAGCCATGTATTGATTATCACCCTACCATGTGGTCTTGGATTGCTTTGCCAAGACCATTACACTATGGATGCCTAATATTCCTCCTATAGTATGGAAGGGTGCCGATAGACACACGCTGAGGGGAGTTATATCCTTCCTGAGTGCCAAGTGGTTGGTTAGGAAGGGGTGCTTTTCCTATCTTGCTTACGTACGTGATATTAGTGCCACCACACCTTCTCTTAACTTAGTTCTTGTGGTTTGCGAGTATTTAGATGTGTTTCCTTCTGATCTACCGAGTCTTCCACCTGATCATGATATTAATTTTGGGATTGATGTTAAGCCGAGTATTCATCCCATTTCTGTTCTGCTATATCATATGACACCAGTCAAGTTGAGAGAGCTTAAGGTTCAGCTCCAGCATTTGTTGAGTAAAGGGTTTATCAGTCCTAGTGTTGTCTCCGTAAGGTATGATGCACCCAAATTACACCTATAAAAGAAGCGCAAGCGGTTGCTGTTCAAATATGGAACCCAACTAAAGGTTGGGGCCGATCCTACAGGGAATATGGAAGGACTATGGTCGATTACTGTTTACTTCAAGATTTTAGTCAATTATTTCTCGCAAAGGGGGGGGGGGGTTTAAAGAAACAAGTAAAGATCGTACTATGAATTAGTAACAAGTAACAGAGATCAATTTCAATAGTTGTTATCAATAAGAGAAGTGACTAGGGTCGTTTTCCTCATGATATCATAACTTAGTAAGGATTTTGTACTTGGTTAACTAGTTTAGTGCTTAGCATGCAGAATCGGTAAGTTAGGTTCACCTTATTTCTTGGTCCGGCAACTAGGTGAATTTCACCACACGCCTTGGTCCGGCCGCGGGTGTCGCGTTACTAACCCTTACCCTTGATACATATTATCTATTCACGGACAAGGTCAAGCTATTAGACGAGGGTTGATAGCCTCGAATCTCATTGTTTACAACCATTTTCCCATCCGTTACCTCCTTGGTCCGGCAACTAAGGATAAGGCGAGTCCTAACGTTGTACACCGTTAAAAAGCAATCAAAGCAAAGGGAAGAACAATACATGCATAAACACCTTCCTAGATTACCTAAGTACTTTTCCTACTTTGTTAATCCTTCATGGTTCCCACAACCCTAGTTGTGGACTTAGTTACTCATGTTCATAAGTAAACAATCAAGAATTATTTGTGTGATCATGATCATGTACTTACAATAAGAGTTAAAGAAATCCAGAATCTTGTATGGATGAAGATGGAAGTAAGAACAACGAACTATGAATGAATTAAACTCTGAAAACCAATAATAAACCAATATCACAAGGTTACAAATCCGTTTCCTACAAAATATCGTGCATAAAACGTAAAATAAAACCTAGGGAAAGTATTTATAGACAATGGAAATCATGTCCTAACCAAACTAGGATAACTAGAATCAGCAGCTTCCACGATTCATGGAAGATTCTACGGTTCGTCACATGTACTCGTGAAACTCAGACAATTTTGCTCTTCTGCAGGTTCTTTTCCACGAAGGTAGTTTACGACTCGTGACTTGAATCATGACTCATGGGGCTGAGTCGTAGAACTTAGGCTTCATCTTCTTCTCTGATCAGGTTCCACGACTAAGGCCCACGACTCGTGAACACGTCTATGACTCGTGGAAACCTTTCGTTGAACTCAGGCCCCAGTTTCATCTGCAGTAACCTTTCCACGAATGACTTCCACGACTCGTCAAAGGGTCGATGACTCATGGTAATGAGTCATAGAAGTCAGTTCAAGCTCCGTCTGCAGCATTCTTTTCACGACTGACTTTCACAACTCGTGAAATTATTGACGACTCGTGGTTATGAGTCATAAAAGTCAGTTTCAGTCCTGAATTGCTATGCCCCTTCTGCACTTAGTCTCCGAACCCTGTTTTCCTGCACAACACTCCAAAACACATCAAATCTACTAAAAATCACTAAAGAACATACTCCAATTCCAAGTTTTAAGCATCGAAAGTGCCACAAATTCATGGCACATCAACACCCTCAACTTAAAACTGTTGCTTTTCCTCAAGCGACAAAACAAAACTATCCTAGAATGACTCTTTAGCAAAAGAAACTTAGGAACTATGGCAGTCACATGATTTAGCAATTTAGTTCATAACAAGTATCCCCCTCCTTTTTCAACGCAAAACCAGTGCATATGTTTCGTCTATCAAGACAACACAAGAGGATCTATGGATGACATTATACTATCAACAGATGACCTAGCATCCACACATGAGATTCACCGTAACAGTCCGCAGTCAAAGTTGCTCTAGTTCCCTCACCACAAAGAAGTACCAATCACACAATAATATATTCAAGAATTCAGGGACTGAACAAAGACACTCGCACTCACAACAGATATTCAAGCAATGCGTGCACAATACCATAGGCTTGCCCTTATTTTCTCTGCCTCGGCTTTCGGACAATTGGATTAGGATCACTATAGGACTTCTCTTGGATTGTAACGTAGGCTTGGGGACGGGTATGGTAGATATGGAAATCAGTGACTAATCCCTCCTTGACGCTACGCTATTTTTTTCTCCACTTACCTGACCAACTCTATTCTTTTCCTCCTTTTTCTCCCTTTTCATTTTTCAACAAGTGACAGGTGCAGCTTTTGGTTCAAACTCAACTCTTTTTCACATTTTCTTTTTCTTTCTTTCTTTTCTTTTCTTTTTCTTTGTTTTTCTCTTTCTTTTTCTTTTCTTTATCATGCCCGTCGCACCCGTTATTTCCCTTTTTCATTTCTAACCTTCTCTTTTCATACCCCTACTCCTCACTCACCTCAACGGTAGCCACCCTCAACTTAGGCGATTTTTCTGAGTTGAGGTACACGATGTCCAAGGATGGACCAGGGCCAAACTAAAGGTTCTACAAAAATAAGGGGAAGGTGATTAGGCTAAACAACAAAACGGGTTAATTTAAGCTCAAAATTAGGGATCAAAGGATATTTACTTCATTTGGTTGGTCATTTGGATAAAGTGGACTAATTCAAAATGGCCTATGATCCTTTCCTAACCAACCATCCTAGAACTTAAGCAAGACTAACCGGGAAAGTTTTACATTTGCACACAACGCAAGAACACGTCAAAATAAGCTCACACACTCATGGCACAGAATCAAACAATTACATGCTAACTATCAGGTTCATGCTCTAGCATAAGCCATTCATCAAGTCGATTACATTACAATGTCATGCACAGATCCATAACGGTTAGTCTATCAAGAACAGATACTACCATGTCACACAAAATGTGGAGGGGTTCTCCATTCAAAAATCTAGTTCAAAAAATCATATCACAGACTGCGCAAAGTTCCTTTTCTTCTGCTACTACATACAACCTATATTAAACATGCTAGTTCAACAGAAATAAATTATCATTTCAACTCCCCCCTAAACTTAGACTTTTAGCCTACAATTCACTTTTGAGATATTACGGAGAATGGGTGAAAAAGTTAAGGGTCCAAAAAGGGTCAAGGTGTCTAACAAGGTGCCAAAGAGAGGTCACAAGATCAAAGGGGCTTACTAGGATCAATATAAAGGGAAGTCAATTTGGGTAAAGGGGCTATTCAAAAAGGCCAAAGATCATCTTTCAAGCTCAGTGACATCTAAGATTTCACCTTGAATCATATTCGGGGCAAGTTCTAGACAACACATGAACACAAGAACGAAGTATAACCTTACCACACAAGACATCCCAACTCAAGAATTTCACAATTAGTCTCAAAATCAATTGGGACAAATGACTTTTGACAAGCTATTTCGAGTTTTTTTACACACTCATTTGTGAATTGATCAAGTCAAACAGGAAATGTGCAAGTCATGACAGGAGAATGCTTAAGAAAAAATCATTTTCCCTAGTTTCCTTCAATTTACAAAATTACTTGCCAAGAAATTGTTGGTGGGCGCATTTTAAGACAAGCAAATACGGACTCAATCTATCACTAAAAACTTGGCATTTTCCCTTAATAAAGTTGCCTCTCAATCTATCACAGGGAAACACCAACCTGGTTTGACATAAAAATAAACAAAAGAAAATAATTTCTCCTTGGGAGAGAACCATGGTATGAAGAAAATCCTTGAAGTTTATTCAACTAATCTACTATTAATAAGGCGACCAAGATTAGAGTGCTCATGGATCAATATGAACAAGGCCTGGCAAAGGCACTAAGAGCATTTGCAAAGCACGGGTAGTAAGATAATAGATCGTGTAGGACTAACCCGGCAATATCGCAATTCAAATAACACATAAAATAAGCCCGGCAAGGGCACAATTTAAGCACTAAAGAAAAAATAAAAAGGGACGACAAGGGCAATATCATAATCATCAAAATTATGCCCGACAAGGGCCAAATTATCTAATAGGAAAGAAAAAAAATATCAAGGCCCGACAAGGGAAATAAAAACAATGTCTCAAGGCCCAACACAGGCAACCAAACAGCAATAATTGAAGCACCACCTCCCCTATAAGAATAAAGCATTGGCCTCAACGCCTAAGATCAAACAAGTAAAGGAAAGGTGAAAAAACACCCTGTATGGGCTAATCCTCCTCATTCTCCTCCTAATCTGTCGGAACTGAACTAGCACCTGCTCCTCCCTGGTATGAGTGTGCAGTTAAATATGACTCAAAGAGCACCCGTTGGAGTCCTGGATCCTGAGCATCAGCAAGCTTCTCATCAGTGCCATCCAAGGTAGCAAACAACTCATCCATGGGGCTAGTAGAGGAACAGGGTGCAGCTAAGGCAGCCTCGAAGGCACTCAAATCAGCCTCACCCATCGGTGCCTTTCCTTTGGCTTTTTCATTTCTAACCTTCTCTTTTCATACCCTTACTCCTCACTCACCTCAACGGTAGCCACCCTCAACTTAGGCGATTTGCCTGAGTTGAGGTACACGATGTCCAAGGATGGACCAGGGCCAAACTAAATGTACTTGAAAGCATTCTTAAAACTGATATCATGTATATGTCATGGTAAAACATGCTTAAAGCATAACTAAAACTGAAGTTGTATAATGATAGTAAAATCTGTAATGAAATGGAATGCAAAGGAGAAGAAATGGACACTAGGTGACCACTGGCATGTGTGAGTCACATGTGAAACACACATGGAGAAGTGCGCATCGCATGTGTCTTTGCCTATGCTAGCAGAAAACTGAGCACATACAGCTTCAAGGTGCGAAGGCTTATGCATTTTGCCTCAGGCATTTTGCACGTCGCACATGCCTTTGCCCCTTAAAATAGTGAACTGGCACACTTTGTATAGGCATGCAATGCGTTTTGCATTTCACAGGTAGAGATCTGCACGTCGCATGCGAAATGCACAAGGAAACTGTTGGTATTTTTCAGTTCCTCATTTTCATGTGTGTTACATATGTGACTCACAGAGTAATACTTGTGGAATGCATGTGCAACCAAGGCAAAAAGCACAAACTTAAATAGGACCCAAGCATTGATTGACCAACAACCAAGTTATCCGGGTACTAAAACTTCCCCAAAAAACTTCAAACATATTTAATACCCAAAGATTAGCTTAACAACTTTCCTTAAGAAGGACATTACAAGCAATTAGGCGCATTCAATCATACAAGAATGCACTACCCTCAACTGAAGCGCTCACCAAATAATTATACGTAATTGAAACAACACAAGGGTGCAGTGGTACATATGCAATTTCAGCCTACACATCATTATTCAACCAAAACCTTGCGAAGATGATGATTTGCCCTTAAGAATGACATCACCCAATCTATCATTGGGCCAAAACCATGCGTCAACTCAAGTGGGTTACTCAGACTTCACCCAAAAATATGAAATTCAGGGCTAAAAATTAACACAAGTTACATGCATCAACTTAAAATCAAGATCTACCAAGTTTTTCTCAAGCAAAATTGACAATATGCCCCAAAATTGGGGTCCCAAAGATCAGATCTCACCCAAAATAACCATGGAGGATTAAACTAGCATGCTTCATAATAAGTGTTCCCACTCTACTTAAAAATATAGATTTAAGGTTAGGAACATACCACAAGTAAAGATGAGGGAGTATAAAGCAAAACTTTAAGCTTTTAGTGCCTAACAATGGTCACCCAACCTTTTGACCAAGAAAATTATGGTGCGGCGGCAGATAAATCGGTGATGGTGGAGTGTGGGTGAGAGGGAAGAAGATTTTAGGGAGAGTTTGGGTAATTTAGAGAATTGTGGGAGAGAATAATGGAGGTTTTGGGAGAGTTATGGAAGACAAGAAGGTGGGGTGATTCTTCATAGGAGAAAAAAAAATGGAGAAGACGCGGGTCAACAATCCAGGTTGGGTTGGTCAATGGACAGGTCAATAATTTTTTAAAACTTACCTGCTTGTGCTTTGTGATGTGCGATTCATACATGACCATGTGCGTCTCGCACATCACTTTGCACATGATGATTTTTTAGCCCAAAACTAGCCCAGCTTTTTGTACTGGCATGAGACAGACATACGCCATGCATATCACGAGGTGAGATTTTCACCTATGATCGCACATCACTTCTGCAATTTCTTTTTCCTCCCAGCTTTCTTATTATGTGTGAGGTGCCATATGCGGCCACAAAATAGAGTGTGCAAACTTCATGGCCCATCGCACATGCCTTCTGATATTTTTCTTTTACTTAGTCATTATTCCATCTCCATGCATTCCTAAAACACACCAAAAACAACAAAAGATAAAAGAAATAAAATAAAAACACTTGGGTTGCCTCCCAAGAAGTTCTTGATTTTACATCGCAACTCGATGATAGTACCTCAACTTTCAATCATTTCTCGGTAGCATGCCAATCTAATTGGTAAAGCCCATCTAAAGCGATGAAAATTCTTCCTCAAAATCCTCATCATATCATCTTATTGCCAAGTTGACAATATCATAGATTCGGGCACTTCCTTCATCTCAAACTCACCAGGGGATTTACCCAACTTGCCCTTATTAGTAATCACAGACACAACTCTATATTTGTTTGGTGGCTTAGTGGGTTAACACACATTGAATGTGATTTCTTCGCTCCCCACTCAAAATTTGATCTCCCTTAGCTCCATATCAACAAGATCCTTTTCGGTGGCCAATAGGGGATGCCCCAAGATGATGGCCACCTCAAGATCAATATAGCAATCCAAGACCACAAAATCAGCCGGTAGGATGAACTTGTCTACCTTCACCAACACATCAAATAGTATTCCCACTGGATACTTTATTGAATAGTCAGCCATTAATAGCCTCATAGGTGTGGGTATAGTAGTGCCTAGACCCAATTTTCTGAAAATCATGAGGGATATCAAGTTGATACTTTCCTCGAGGTCACATAAGGTTTTCTTGAACAGCAACACGCTAATGGTGCATGGGATGGTTAAAGCACCCGAATTGTCCCGATTGGGAGCGATGTTACTTGTCATCACTGCGCTGCAACTATGAGACACCTCAATTGTCCCCATATTAATTACTCGCTTCTTTTTTAGCAACTCTTTCATAAACTTTGCATAACCCGGCATTTGAATGAGAGCGTCAACTAAAGGAATATTAATAGATAATTTGCTGAAAATGTCCACAAACTTCTTAAATTGATTATCTTCTTTTTTCTTGATCAATATCTGGGGGTATGGAGGAGGATTTTTAGGTAACGGCCTTGGCACACTTGGAGCTTCCTCCTCGATCTCAATAGCAATTTGAGAAAGCAAATCACTTTCATCCTTCTCCTCTTGTGGGCTATCATCATCAACAATCACATTGGGTGCACTAGGATTAACCCCAACATTTGGACTCATATCATCACTCTTGTCAATCATGACCTCTTGTGTAACTTTTTTAGTCAAGTCAACCACGGCTTTATTGATTGGTTTTCTCACTTTATCCAACCTCCTTCCACTTCTAGCAACAATTGCCATTACATGGCCATCATTCTTCGGGTTCACAATAGTGTCACTAGGAAGAGTACCCTTCATACGAGAGTTCATTTGGGAAGAAAGATGGTTCATTTGAGCTTCCAAGTGCTTAAATGACATCTAATGGGAGTTCACAGTTTGATTAAGGGCAGACACTTCACTTTTCAATTCTTTCACCATGTTATCCGTAGACTCCACTCTTTGTAGCACTTTTTGCAACATATCTTTAATTTTTGAACTGTAAAGGTCACTTAAACTTGTTTTATAAGGAGAATCATTTGACTTCGGTGGAGGTACATAAGGATTATTACTTTGGAGGTTATACCGATCACCTTTCCTTTCACGATCTCGCTCAGTCTCTCTAACCCTGATTCTCTCTCTGTGGTTGCCAAGTGCCTTGATTGGCACCTTGATACCCAGACCAAGAACTCGTCGATAGATAATAAAGCTCCTCATCTCCCAATGGATAAATACTAACATCAACATGACCTTTCGACCCATAAGTACCCACGGCATTGACACTTTTGGTCCCAGCTCTCATCATATGTTTGGCCAACAAGTCAATTTGAGTCATCATTTTGGCCATGGTTTCATCTCTTTCCTTCTCCTTTTTCCTCATTTCATTTGTCATTATGGAGGAGGTCATTTCGGAGGATACTTCCACATCTCTCATATGCCATGCCTCATTGGTTTTTGTCATTCGATCAAGGAGAGCCAAAGAAAATTGATAAGCTTTGTCCATAATAGATCCTCCCGCTATATTGTTAGCAACTGATTTATTCATCGAGTCTAGTTATCTATTGAATCTTTGAAGGAGAACATTGTTCGGCAACCCATGATTTGGACATAATAGGAGCTTCTTCTTGAATCTCAACCATGCTTCATGCAATGGCTCATCCGGTAGTTGTCGGATATTAGTAATATCATCCCTTAGCTGCATTATCTGGGAAGGTGGAAATAATATCACCAAGAAGCCTTCTGCAAGTCTGTTACATATTGTAATAGAGCCCTTCAGAAGCTCTTAAAGCCAAGCCATAGCTTCCCCCGTAAGGGAGAATGGGAACAAATAGAGTCGGATCGACTCTTGAGATATATTATTAATGTTAAAAGGCTGACATAGTTCAACAAAGTTTTGTACATGTCGGTTGGCATCTTCATGAGCCAACCTTCCAAAGAGCCCTTTCATTTATATCAAATAAAGCATCGTGCTTGTGATGTGAAACACGATATTTCCAACCATTGGGGTAGGTAAAATATGCCTACAGCACCATGGACAACGGGTCTATCATTGACATCCATGAATCCGTCAACACTCTCTTGGTCACTCGCTTGACTCATGGGTAACTTGTTTGAACAAATACAAACAACAAAGAAGTAAAAGAGAACAAACACTCAACAAAAGTGAATCAAACAACAACAAAATAGCATTTCAAAAACCATTCCCCTGCAATGGCATCATTTTTGATGATGTTCAAAAACACTCTCCCATAGAAGGTGGTAATGATCGTCATACCAAAACAATAAATAATCTGATGAGTGTCAGTTCAATCCCACAGGGAATGGAGAAATGAATCACCAATCAATTATCAATTAAGAGTCACTAAAGTGAGTAAATGTTCAAACAATGAAAAGTAAAAACTGGGGGGACAAGGATTGGGAATTAATCAATATCGCAATTTCAACACGAGAACAATTGTAAACACAACTTGTTGATCAAGAGTAGGGAGACTAGTGGTATGCTTTTGATAGGGTTCTACAATGGGCTAAGGCATTGATTAATCATGCTAACTTTTGACTATAGGTATGGGTAGTTTGGTTCTAGTGATATTTGTTAGTCTTTCTGTCACGACCCTATTTCTCGGTCATGATGGCACCTACAACCCCCGGTAGGTGAACCAATCCCCGTAGCCCAGGACAGTTAGTAATGGGCTACTATCTAACAAATAAGGGACCAAGACGCAGAGAATAGATAACAGGGATATATATATATAAATATATGGAAACTAAACCAAACCCCAAGCCCTGGTATCATAGTATAGAGCCAAACTGCATACATGGAGTGCAAATAATCCAAAACAATATATACAGATGTCTCTGAATGGTAATAGAGTACATGAAGCAAAAGATAAACTAAAGCTAAGCTTCGATCGCCAAGAGCTCACCCTCAGTCTGAAGTAGTCCCAACCAGATCTCCAAGAACGAATCACAGCAATCTAACGGCGATGGCCCACGCTAGGATCTGCACCCAAAGATGCAGGGGGGTAGGGTGAGCACCAAATGCGAAGCATAAGGTGCCCAGTAGGTATCATAGGCCGACTGGGCACATATAAGATAAAAGCGTAGTAATAGACAGAATAGAAGCAAGCAGTCACAGAAATCAACGAAAGGTACACAGGAACTAGCCCAGAGGGAAATCAACAGAACTACATGTGAGGCTAGTAAGTAGAATATACACACCATAGGCACAGGTGAAAGTAAGAAACAACGCACCTGGGGTCCTTGCAACAACAGTGTATACAAAATAAGTTTACGAAATAGACGGTATACAGGTAACCTCAAGTGTAAGAAAAAGAGAGAAAGAGTAATGATAGGCATGCTTAGAGACATGAATCAAGCCCAACTAATCATATCAATCTCAAATCCAGCAACTAACAGTCTAGCAGTAACCAATTTCATAATTAACCGTAACAGGGAACAATTCTACAAGTAAATAGAAAGAGTCTACCTACAGTCCCTCGGCCGCCCATACAACCGAGGAACACAAACAAGTGAAAACAAACCCTCCGGCATCCTATACTACCGGAGCGTACAATCAGCAAACAACAAACAAGGGTGGAGCCTCGAACAATGAATGATATGATGCATGAAGATCTCAAGTGAAATGGTATATCTGTATGTACCTCCTCCGGTGCCCGATCCGGCCCAGCAGGTAGGTTCCATGGAAGGACACTGCCCGTATACCTCTACTCCACCGTATACCACTCCTCCGGCACACGCAGCCCACTGCCCCTGTCCCGATTGGCGAGGTCCATGGAGGTCCCTGACCCCACACTAAAACTCAGTATCAACACATGTCGTCCGGAAGCAAGTCCGAGATCAAGATAGAGACCCAGTCTCTAATATGCATGCCCAGACCCTGTCCAGGACTAAAGTAGTAGGAAAATATCTCAAAAACCCCTCCAAGGGATGCCCGGGCATAACCGGGTCTAAATAGTAGAAAGTCATCTCAGGTGCTCGGTCTGACCGAGGCTAAAAATCATCTCAAGTAGCAAGAAAACTCAACTAGCATCCCGGCCTGCCGAGTCTAGCGTTAATCGTAAAACTGGTGATTTAAACCATAATTTTACTTTCTTTTACCCAAGAATATTCACAAGTTAAATCAAACCATTTCCAAATTATTTCCATCAAAACGGGCCCCCCGGGCCCTGCAAGGTTTAGAAAATAGTGTCCGTAGGCTCGAAGCCCAAACCGTAGTAAAACATGTATAAAACCATTTTATATGCATAAAAATGGTATGATCAAACACAATAGCTGCCCAGCAGCTTACAATCAACCTATCGACCCTGCACAGGTCCACAGCTACTCAGCAAGCATAACCAGCCTAGAAGGATAATTCATTGCCCGGGACTCGCGGACATTCCCAAAATCCCACCTTCTATGTTCCAGAGTCAACAAGGCCTCACAGGACCACAAGGGTAAATAAAATATATCGACAAATACTACAAGCAACGGAGGAACAAAAGTAGGCGGACATGAATAAAGCGGTCAAGGTCTGTGGTACCAACCTAATAAACCAACCCAAGGATGTCCATTAATACAATTTTATTCTATATATGCGGAGTCTAGAGAAAATAAACCGTAACCTACCTGTCGTCCGATGACAAGCTTGAACCTCTCCGAAAAATCCCCAACACGAAATCAAACTCGAACTCGGGCTTTGAATAACTTGACATAGATAATTGATTTTCTTCGATGACCGAATATTGCATCAAAATAATTTTCCCTCAGAAATATTCATTAGCGCATATAGAATCAACGTGCACAAAATATGATGAATGAAAATTATGTTGAAGGAAGTGATATGTATGTTGACAGAAATTACATCTTGCAAATTGTTGAAGTCAACATAAATGTAATATGCTGCCAACTTAATTAATGCACATTCTACACAAAGCATGCAATAACATGCTAAAAGGGACAAGTGGCAGCACCTAATTATTGAGAAATTTTTGTACTCTTTCCTCCACTTCCACGTGGAAGTGGAGGTGGCAACCAATTTCATCCCGTTAAGTATATACTCGGGTATTGCATAGGTTCGTGGTAAAATAAATATAATATTTTAAATATATCCCAATAAATAGAAAATTATTTCCAATAAAACCTGCTATATTATAATAATAAATTTCAACATAACTAAATTTACTATCTCCGTTAAAATATTATAATGTATAAAAATCTTATAAAATAAACACATATACACTTATATCGTAACAAAAATATTTTTCATAAACCTTTAAAATATTTTGAAAAGGTAATAATAATATAACTTTTTACCAAATTCAACTTTAAAATAAAATATTTTCAAATATACGCGCGATGCTAATAAAATTCTTAAGCTTAGGCTCGTAATTCACCATCGCACGATTTTGATACTCAAGAACTCTCTTGGAACCCTCCGTTATGTTTTCTCACTGTTTCATAACTGAAATGGCGTTTTAAAACGTGAAGTTGAGACTTAAATCGAGTTTGACCCGACCCGGTTCGCGACCCGGTTAGCAACCCGTTTTCTGCCAGACAGTCCGCGGTAAAATAGTCATAACTTTTAACTCCGAGATCCGTTGGACGTGAGGTTTTGTGCGTTGGAAACTAGACTTGTAGACCTTCGATTTGGTATTTCGGGGGACTTCTAACTCTTTATATATTGAGATAAAAGCTCCGAGACATTTTACCCAAAGTTCAGAAAATTTATTAAAGAACTTACGATAACTTTTGCCGACTTGCTTGACTTCAAAACTTATAATGCGACCAAACAAATGGACCCGACACCGAAATACCGGTCCTGAAGAGCCTTAAGTGACTTGGGGACGCTACAAACAAGCTCTAATGGTTCAAGGAAAATGTATACGTGGAAATAACCGAAAGGGTCATTACATCATTCACTACTAAAAAGGACTTTCGTCCTCGAAAGTCAAGGTCAAGGGGGTACCTGAAGGCTCAAACAGCTGCGGATACTGGGCCCGCATATCTCTCTCGGTCTCCCAGGTAGCCTCCTCGACTGGACGGTGCCTCCACTGAACCTTAACAACCGGGATCTCTCGAGACCTTAATCTCCTGACATCTCTAGCCAAAATAGTTGCCGGCTCCTCAACAAAGGCTAAACCCTCACCCAACTGAACTGAATCCCACTGCAACACATGAGACTCATCTGGGACATACTGACGCAACATCGAAACATGAAATACAGGATATATAGCTGAAAACATCGAAGGCAAGGCTAGCTTATAGGAAACGCTACCAACCCTCTGAAGAATCTCAAACGGCCCAATGTACCTGGGGCTAAGCTTGCCCCGCCTACCAAATCTCATCACGCCCTTCATGGGCGATACACGGAGAAACACCAAGTCACCGACACTAAACTCCAAGGCACGAAGCCTACGATCAGCATAACTCTTCTGCCTGCTCTGAGCTGCCCGAAGTCTGTCCTGAATCACTCGGACTCGGTCTAAGGAATCTCGAAGTAAATCTGTGCTCTGTGGCCAGAACTAAAACCATCAAACCAACCTACTGGTGATCTGCAACGCCTGCCATACAAAGCCTCAAAAGGTGCCATGCCGATACTCGAATGGAAGCTGTTATTATAAGCAAACTCTGCCAAGGGAACAAACTGATCCCAAGAACCTCCAAAGTCAAGAACACAGGCCCGAAGCATGTCCTCCAAAATCTGAATAGTCCTCTCGGACTGGCCATCTGTCTGAGGGTGGAAAGCGGTACTAAGATGAACCTCTGTACCCAAATCTTGCTGAATAGCCCTCCAGAACTGAGATATGAACTGAGTGCCGCGGTCTGAAATAATAGAAGCTAGGACCCTATGCAACCGAACAACCTCACGAAGGTAGATCTGAGCTAACCTCTCTGCACCATAAGAAGTCTAAACAGGCAAGAAATGTGCTGACTTAGTCAGCCTATCAACAATCACCCATATGGAATCAAACCCATGAGAGGTATGAGGCAAACCAACAACAAAGTCCATAGTAATCCCTTCCCACTTCCACTCAGAAATGGGAAGTCGCTGCATCAAACCACCAGGTCTCATGTGCTCGAACTTAACCTGCTGACAGTTCAAGCATCGAGATACAAACTCCGCTATATCCCACTTCATACCACTCCACCAGTAAAGCTGTCTCAAGTCCCTATACATCTTTGTTGTGCCAGGGTGAATGGAGTAGCCCGACTGGTCTCACCCTGAACAACCCGATCACGAAGGTCACACAACTGCTGATCCTCAAACTGACTGCTCTGAATCTTATCAATCAAAGTAGAACGAACCTCAACACTGGCGAGAACTCTGCTAGGATCCGACAAGTCAAGCCTAACCAAACGGTTAGCCAAGGACTGGATGTCCCAGGCCAACGGTCACTCTGAAACTGAAAGAGAAGCTAGGCTACCCATACTCACTGCCTTCCGGCTCAAGGCATCCGCTACCACGTTTGCCTTGCCCGGATGATACAGAATAGTGAAGTCATAGTCCTTCAGTAACTCGACCCATATCCTCTGTCTCGAGTTCAACTCTCGCTGACTCGTGATATACTGAAGACTACGTTGATCGGTGAAGATCTCACAGTGAACTCCATATAGGTAATGCCTCCAGATCTTGAGCGCGAAAACTACCGCCGCCAACTCTAAGTCATGAGTGGGGTAGTTGCGCTCGTGGATCTTTAGCTGCCTTGATGCATATGCTATTACTCGACCCTGCTGCATCAACACACAACCAAGACCAACCCCAGAAGCATCACAGTACACGGAGAAGCTCTGACCCTCAACCGGCAAAGTCAAAACTGGAGCTGAAGTCAATAAGGCCTTAAGCCTCTGGAAGCTATCCTCACACTGGTCCGACCACTGAAATGGGACATCCTTCCTAGTCAGCATAGTCAAGGGTGCTGCTATGGAAGAAAATCCCTCAACAAACCGTCGGTAGTAACCTGCTAACCCAATAAAGTTGCGAACCTCAGTAACAGTAGTAGGTCTAGGCCACTCACAAACCGCTGAAATCTTTCCCGGATCAACCCTAATCCCATCCTTAGACACCACGTACCCTAGGAATGCAACTGACTCAAGCCAAAACTCGCACTTTGAGAACTTTGCATAAAGCCTATGATCTCTCAAAGTCTGGAGTATAACCCTCAAGTGCTGCTCATGCTCATCTCTACTACGCGAGTACACCAAGATGTCGTCTATAAAAACTATCACAAATGAGTCCAAATACGGGCCAAGAACCATGTGCATCAATGTTCATAAAGGCTGCGGGGGAATTAGTCAACCCAAAAGACATCACCAGGAACTCATAATGGCCATAACGTGTCCTGAATGCTGTCTTAGGGATGTCCTCCGCCCTAATCCTCAACTGATGGTAACCAGACGTCAAATCAATCTTTGAAAACACGACTGAACCCTGAAGCTGGTCAAACAAATCATCAATCCTCGGCATCGGATACCTATTCTTCACTGTCACCCTATTCAGCTGTCGGTAATCAATACACATACGCATCGACCCATCCTTCTTCTTCACGAAGAGAACATGAGCACCCCAAGGTGACACACTAGGTCTAATAAACTCCTTAGATAACAGATCCTGGAGCTGCTCCTTAAGCTCCCTCAACTCAGCAGGAGCCATACGGTAAGGAGAAATAGAAATGGTCCTGGTGCCCGGCTCTAGCTCAATAGTGAAATCAATATCTCTCTCAGGTGGAAGGCCTGGCAGGTCGGTAGGAAACACATCGAGAAAGTCTCTAACCACATGAACAGACTCAGGAGAAGTAGGGTCAGCACTAACATCTCGGACATATGCTAGATAAGCTAAACACCCACGGGAAATCAACTTCCTAGCTCGAAGACAAGAGATGATCCCAGATGGTGCATGGCTAACAGAACCCTGCCACACAACCGGGGATACACCGGGCACAGCTATGGTAATGGTCTTGGCATAACAATCCAAAACCACATGGTGAGGGGATAACCAGTCCATGCCCAGTATCACATCAAAATCTAGCATATCAAGAATCATCAAATCACCCCAAGTCTCTGAATCACCAATAGATAGCATACAGGATCTCACAATCCGATCCACTACTAAGGAATCTCCTACTGGGGTCGAAACAGAAACAGGAACAGATAATGGCTCACTAGCCAACCCCAAACAAGGCACAAAGTAGGCAGATACATATGAACAAGTGGATCCAGGATCAAATAAATCCATAGCAGACTGATGGCACACAAAAATCATACCTGTAATCACAGCATCTGAGGCCTCTGCCTCTGGTATCCTAGGGACCGCGTAAAACTGACGATGACCTCCACCTGCCCGACCGCCATCCCTACCACCTTCTCTGCCGCGCGGAGCACCACCTCTACCCTGACGACCACCCCCTCTAGCCGGGGGCTGAACTGCCCGTAAAGGCTCGGCCAACTGAATTGTACCCTGCTGTGGGCAATCTCTAGCAAAATGACCAATCGCACCACAAGTAAAACAAGCCCCTGACGGCCTACTCAGTTGATATGAACCAGCAGATCCCGTATGACCACCACGACCTAATGCCCCAGAAACTATACCCCTCGAAGACTGGCCGCTATAGCCCTGATGGATGCTCTGACCCTGCTCGAACTGTGTACTGCCAAAAGTCTGAAGGGAAGCCTGAACTGGTCGGCTGGACTGACCCTGGTACTGCTGTGGCTGATAACTCCGGCTCCACTGGACAGGACCTCTACCACCATATCTGGAACCACTGTAGATACCCTGATGCCGAGGCCTCTTATCTCTGGACCCCTGATCATGTCGCTGTAAGTCCTCCACAGTGCGGGCATAATCTACGATAGCCTGAAATGACCGACCACTGGCGATCAATATCTCAGCTGGCTGCTTGACCTCTGGCCTTAAACCCCATAAAAATCTGCGAATCCTATCTGCCTCGGTAGGAATGATCATAGCTCCGAACGGTGCTAGCTGATGAAAACGGGTCTCATACTCTGAGACAGTCGTAGACCCCTGCATAAGGTGAGTAAACTGCTCCCTGCGACGCTAACGATCACTCTGAGGTAGGAACTTGTCCATAAAGGCCTCATAAAACTCAGACCAGGTCAAAGGAGGTGACGACGGTGGTCTACAAGCAACCTGGGCCCTCCACCATAACTTCACTGGGCCCTCCAACTGATAGGTAGTATAACCAACCCTGTAAGTCTCCAACAAACCCAAATGATGCAAAATCTCCTCACAGGTAGTAATAAAGTCATGTGGATCCTGTCCAGAAGTACCAGCAAACCTCGGAGGTGCTAACCTCAAAAACCTACCCAACGCCTTCTGATTTGACTCTGTCATAGCTGGGCGAGGAGCAAGAGGCTGTGCAACAGATGGGACCAGAATGACCTCCGCACGGGGAGCCATAGTAGCAGGCTGCGCTCCTGAGCTCTGTGCACCCAGGGCTGCCCCCAGAGCGGATATCTGCGCTACCTCAGAAGGCCGCTCTCTAATCACACCCAAAAGCTGTAATAGTAATCCCCGAATGTCTGGAGACTGAGCTGCGGCTGGAGCTGGCACAGAAGTGGGCACTGGAGCTGGTACTGGAGCTAGTGCTGGAGATGGTGCTGGAGCTGGTGGTGCCCAGGCTGCCCCCTGATCCACATGCTGCTCGGGCTCTATCTCCACCCTAGCAGCTCTAGCAGGTTCTACTGATCGAGGGCGTCCTCGACCCTTAGCTGGAGTGGGAGGCTCATTTTCGCGTGATGCCGATGATCTCGTACGAAACATCTGCGAAAGAATGAAGTAGAACAAATGAGATTTCCAAAGACTTCAAGGGTTCTACGCACGACACAGAAGCAATGAAAGAGTCAAATTCCTAAAATGTCACTGTAGCCTCCCAAAGATTGAGTACGGACATCTCCGTCCTGATCCGCAGGACCCTACTAGATATTGGCTCCTATACCGATGACACCGGTGAACCTAAAGCTCTGATACCAAGTTGTCACGACCTAATTTCTCGGTCATGATGGCACCTACAACCCCCGGTAGGTGAACCAATCCCCGTAGCCTAGGACAGTTAGTAATGGGCTACTATCTAACAAATAAGGGAACAAGACGCAGAGAATAGATAACAGGGATATATATATATACATATACGGAAACTAAACCAAACCCCAATACCTGGTATCATAGTATAGAGCCAAACTGCATACATGGAGTGCAAATAATTCAAAACAATATATACAGATGTCTCTGAATGGTAATAGAGTACATGAAGCAAAAGATAAACTAAAGCTAAGCTCCGATCGCCAAGAGCTCACCCTCAGTCAGAAGTAGTCCCCAACAGATCTCCAAGAATGAATCACAGCGTTCTAACGGCGATGGCCCACGCTAGGATCTGCACCCAAAGATGCAGGGGGGTAGGGTGAGCACCAAATGCGAAGCATAAGGTGCCCAGTAGGTATCATAGGCCGACTGGGCACATATAAGATAAAAGGGTAGTAACAGACAGAATAGAAGCAAGCAATCACAGAAATCAACGAAAGGTACACAGGAACTAGCCTAGAGGGAAATCAACAGAACCACATGTGAGGTTAGTAAGCAGAATATACACACCATAGGCACAGGTGAAAGTAAGAAACAACGCACCTGGGGTCCTTGCAACAACAATGTATACAAAATAAGTTTACGAAATAGACGGTTGATGTGCCGCTAATTTACGGCACTTTCGACTCCTTTTTACTAAGAACAATCGTATGTTTTAAAGCAACCATTATTGTTTTTGATGTTTTTATGTTGTATTTGTAGGAAATGGAAACAAACACGGAAACGGACAGAAATACGCGAAAAAGAACATTCTGGATAAGAGTGACGGTTCAGGTGACGGTCCGTCAAGGGTGTGACGGTCCGTCACCCAAACCGTCACACCAAGGCAGCAAATAAAGGCAGCAATACTGCCTAAGGGTGACGGCCGCCGTGACGGTCTGTCAAGGTGATGACGGTCCGTCACCCCAAGCCGTCACACTTAGGCAGTCCGCGATGCGGAATCCGAGTGTTTTTGGGATTGGTTTCCTAGACTCCTATAAATACTCTATGTTAGGTTTATTTTACACATTGCCTTTCAAATAGTTTTTACACGTTTTTACAATAGTTTTAGGAGTTTTAGTCGACTTGGAGATCAAGAAACACGTTCTCTACTTCTTGAATTCGTGTTCTTGAATCGTTCTTGGGATTTTGTTGTTCTTGCTCTTGGATAAATTAAAGATTGTTTTCAATACATCGTAAGGATCTCTTTTCTTTATTATGAATATTGCTTTCTTTTGTTCTTCTACAAGCATGATTAACTAAACCTCCCACAACTAGGGTTGTGGGAGCCATGGCAAACGTAGCGATATAGATTCCGGGTAGCGTTGGGTTCAATATATGTATTGTCACGTTGTTAATCATTCATTATTTAACGTTTTCTAGTGGTTGCAAACATTAGAACATGCCTAGGTTTAATTTGCTTGAGTAAAGAGATTAAAACCGGGAAACTTGATTAACAACAAGGATTCGAGACTACTAACTCTCGTCTAATGATTAATGTGTAACTAGATTAATCTACTTGATGTTTAGGATTGAAATCTAAAAAGCACATCTTTTCGAGGTCGAGAGAATAGAAAAGGAAATTTGTTTATTTGGTCGAGAGACGTTTAGACGATACCATTGCTTCAATCACATCGTGACACGCATATAAAAAGAACCCGATTAAGCCTAGGATCGACATTGTTACCAACGCCATGGTAAACACTTCCCTAGTTCATTCTCCTACTATTGTTTCTCATACATTATTGCTGCGTTTTGTTTACACATTGTTCACACAAAACCCCCCCTTTATTTACCGGAAATTATTGACCATTAGTCACATACTTCACTAAAGACTTAATCTTCACCATATTCTCTGTGGGATTCGACCCCAACCTAGTTGGGTTCTATATTTGACTACGACCGCTTACGCTTCGTTAATTCGAGGTGTAGTTTGGGCGTTATCAAAAAGTGGCACCATTGCCGGGGAATACGGTTGTTAATTAAGTCTGGTGTGTTTATTTGACTCTTAGCCATACTTTCCTGCTTTACGTTTATTTGTTGTTTTTGTCTTTGACAGGGTACACAGTTGTGCATGACAAGCACCCGAAGTTCGGGGGAACAAATTTTACCTTACGACCCCGAGCTTGCTAGAACATTCAGGTGGAATATGGCCGCACAACTAGAGGCAGCGAGGATCGCTGCAGAACTGCAGGCCCAACAAAATCTGAATGCTGGTGGTCTGCAGGATGAGATCGCAAGGAATGATTAGGATCTCGACTTAGATGGAGCTGGCGCTACGGGCGCCATTGTCATTCCACCGCTACCTCCCGGAGCCAAGTTCAACATCACTAGCACGATGATCCAGCTGTTGAACTTGAGAGGAGTGTTCCGAGGTGTCGCTGGGGAGGATCCAAACCAGCACCTAATGAATTTCGTGGGCATATGCAAGTCGTTTGAACTACCGGGCATGAGTCAGACAGCGATCAGGCTCAGGTTGTTTTCGTTGTCTCTGTCTGATGAGGCAGCATTGTGGTTGACAGAGCTGACCCCCGACTCTATCGCAACGTGGGGAGAGTTAAGAGGAGCTTTCCTAGAAAGGTTCTTTCCTCCCTCTCGGATGATACAGTTGAGGGACGAGATTAGCAACTTTAGGCAGCAACCGCACGAAGCACTGCACGAGACTTGGTTGCGATGCAAAAAGAAGATAACACAATGCCCGAACCATCAGTTGACCGATAACTTTTTGATGCAGACGTTCTACCGGGCACTGAATTCGGCTACCAAGCCGACGTTAGACAACGCAGCAGGTGGTGCATTCATGGGTCTTACCTTTGTTGAGGCCACAACTACTTTGGAAAGGCTCACCAAAACCAACAGGGCCTGGCACACACGAGATTCAGAGGTTGCAGCTAGCACCTATACCGTTGGTATGTCAGCAGAGCAGCGTAGGAAAGAGGAGGAGCGCGACCAAGACATGGCGCATCTGAAAACGCAGTTGGACCTACTGACCAAGCACTTGTTCTCAGGAGGTATGGAGAAGGTACAAGCGGTGGGTTCCCAAGGTATGGAGACTGAGGAGGCGAATTACTTGGGGGTTTTCCAGGCCAATGGCCAGGGAAACCAAGGTCGGAACTACCAGAGAGACAACCACTATGAGAAAGATGGTTACAGAGATCGCGATCAAGGTAGCTGGAGGAATAACACCGATAGAGGTGGGTTGTATGTACCACCTGGTAATCGGGACAAAGCTGGCAATGAGGCAGGGACTTCCAAGCTAGAGAACATGATGGTGAAGATGCTGCTAAAGGTGGAATCGACTGACTCTGGGGTAAAGGCAATGAGGACAGAGTTATCAACGTTGAGTCAGGTAGTTGAGTTACATTCCACCGCAATCAAGCAATTGGAGCAGCAAGTGGGTCAGATCTCGGCATCTTTAAACCAAAGGAAGACAGGTACCTTGCCGAGTGACACGACTCATCCGAGGAATGACGCTAGCTGTATGGCGATCACCACAAGAAGCGGAAAAATATTACCGGAATCACATCCGGTAATTCAGACTCAAGGTGATGCTGCGGATGATGAAGAGGCGGGAGAGGAGGAAACTCCAAAGCCCGCGGAGAAAAGCAAGGAAGCTGAAAAGCTTCCAACTATGATGCCTCGACCACCACCTCCTTTCCCACAGCGTTTGAAGAAGAAAGCTGACGATGGTAAGTTCCTGAACTTCATGACCATGCTGAAGCAGATTTCAATAAACATACCATTTGTGGAAGCGCTGGAACAAATGCCCGGTTATGCCAAGTTCATGAAGGACTTGATTACAAAGAAGAGGTCGGTAAGTTTTGAACCAGAAGACAACCTCCACCACTGCAGCGCTATTTCCTCTAGATCGTTAGTGGAAAAGAAGGAAGACCCAGGTGCGTTTACTGTTCCCTGCACTGTTGGGAAGCTCAACTTTGGGAAAGCCTTGTGTGATCTGGGTGCTAGCATCAACTTGATGCCGCTAGCCGTCTATAAACAACTGGGTTTGGGAGCTCCTAAACCAACGTCCATAAGAGTGATGATGGCTGACCGCTCAGTGAAGAGACCTGTGGGAATATTGTCTGATGTGCTAGTAAAGATCGGTAAGCTTATATTCTCGGCCGACTTTGTGATCTTGGATTGCGAAGTGGATTTTGAAGTTCCCATAATCTTGGGACGACCATTGCTAGCCACAGCAAGAGCATTGGTCGACATGGAGAAAAACGAACTGACCTTCCGATTAAACAATGAAGTGGTCAAGTTCGATGTGTCCAAATTGATGAAGCAACCAAGTGAGATGAGGGTGGTCGCGGTCATCAATACTATTGAGGAAGTCCCTGCAGATGTGTATTTTAAACAGAAGGGTTGTGTTGAAACCCGAGCTGTTATGAGAGTAAAGTCGCGATCGCAAAAGAACGAGCAGGTGAAAGAAAGCGGTGAAAATAAATCAAGAAAACGAAAACACCGCAAGAGAATCTGCAAAGAAAGAGCGAAGAAGTTGTTGCGACTAGCTGCGGAGCCAATGAAGGAAGAAGCTGAAAAGCAACATGAGGTTGTCGCGTGCACACACTCCATCGAGTTCTCTTGTTTTGGAGACCCTGGCAGTCTCCAACATCATTCCAGAATCTGAGTCATATCGACTTCACAGGTATTCCTTTCTCTCACAGTTTTTAGCTTTCATATAGATGCATTGGGGACAATGCATGAGTCTAAGTTGAGGGTGTGGGGAAACCTGTGAGTCACCACCGAGGGTTTTTGTTACCGTGTTTATTTTCCCTCCGGTATGCTATCTAGTAGAACCGGCATGTTTAGGTTGTTGTTTTTGTTGCCGTGTTTCTTTTCCCTCCGGTGTGCTATCTAGTAGAACCGGCATGTTTAGGTTTTTAGTTTAAATTTTTTTTTTTTAGTGTCTATAGTGATAAATGGCGTTTTTGTGGACTAAAAGGAGCCGCTTCTGAAAAATTTTCTGGTTTTGTACTTATGTTGAAACAATTGACTGTCTGGATCCTTGAATGTCATTGTGTGATTATGATTAGAATGAGTATGCTTAAGAGCGGTTGTTTGATAGTTGGTAGCGATATAGATTCTTGGAGCCAAGAGTGGGTGAGCTTATTGTTATAAATTCTTACTCTATGCATGCATCTAGAACTTGCCCGGTCTATTTTGTTAAGTTTGAAGTTTGGTTGCTTAGGAAAGGATCACAGGCCCTTTTTGTGTGCAGTCCACTTAACCTACAAGACCGTCCAAATAGAAATAACCCCTTTGATCCCTGTTTGAGCCATAATTGACCTTGTTCTTTCAATAACCTGTCACCATTCCCGTTTAACTTTCAATCCCTATTTTGGCCCTGGTCCTTCCTTGGACATCGTGCACCTCAACGCAGGCAATCAGCCTAAGTTGAGGGTGGCTACCATAGAGGTAAACCCTGTTTTGGCCCTGGTCCTGCCATGGACATCGTGCACCTCAACGCAGGCAATCAGCCTAAGTTGAGGGTGGCTACTACAGAGGTGAATGATAAGAAAAAGATGATGGAGAAGATTGGTTTTGAATAGAATGAAAATTCGGGTGTGTGCCTAATAAAAGAAAAAAAAAAGGAGATGAAAAATATCGAAAAAGTAATAAAAAGAATTGTCAAAATAAAGAGGTCGCACCTGTAGCTAGAGAGAAGGAAATAAAAAGGCGAATAAGGATGGACAAAGTAAAGGATGTGGTAATAAGACGTCGGTAGTTCCAAGGAGGGCTTAGTCACTAACCCCTAAATGTATCCTACCTGCACCTGAAGCCTCAGTACAAGCCAAAACAAGTCCTGTAGTGATCCTGAGCGGCTTTCTGAAGAACCAAAATAGAACAGTAAGGGCAAGCCTATGGTATCGCATGTGCGTTGTTTGAAATCGTTTGTGAGTGTGAGCGCTTACCTAGTCCCAAATCTTGTGTGAGGGATTTCTTTGTGGTGAGGGCACCAAGATGTCTGTATTGTCTATTGATTGTTAGGATAGCTGCGCATGTGAATGTAGAATGTTCTATCATATCGGAATGACATGTTTGGATCCTTGCAAGTTAGTGTTTCATACATTCGTGTGCTACGAGGGAGCTTGATTTAATGGAATAAGATGTGGAATGACCATGAGTTGCTAGAGACATGAGTTCGTGTTCTTAGTTGAGTCGTTTTATTTTTTTATGTTATGTTGCTTGAGGACAAGCGAACGTTTTAAGTTGAGGGTGTTGATGTGCCGCTAATTTACGGCACTTTCGACTCCTTTTTACTAAGAACAATCGTACGTTTTCAAGCAACCGTTGTTGTTTTTTGATGTTTTTATGTTGTATTTGTAGGAAATGGAAACAAACACAGAAACGGACGGAAATACGCGAAAAAGAACATTCTGGATAAGAGTGACGGTTCAGGTGACGGTCCGTCAAGGGTGTGACGGTCCGTCACCCAAACCGTCACACCAAGGCAGCAAATGAAGGCAGCAACACTGCCTAAGGGTGACGGCCGCCGTGACGGTCCGTCAAGGTGATGACGGTCCGTCACCCCAAGCCGTCACACTTAGGCAGTCCGCGACGCGGAATCCGAGCATTTTTGGGATTGGTTTCCTAGACTCCTATAAATACCCTATGTTAGGTTTATTTTACATATTGCCTTTCAAATAGTTTTTACACGTTTTTACAATAGTTTTAGGAGTTTTAGTCGACTTGGAGATCAAGAAACACGTTCTCTACTTCTTGAATTCGTGTTCTTGAATCGTTCTTGGGGATCTTGTTATTTTCTTGTTCTTGGAATAATTGAAGATTGTTTTCACTCCATTGTAAGGATAT